>OY101451.1:58091728-58426728 GCA_956483635.1 Panzeria rudis
ATATTCGAATAAAATATTCCAAAAAAGGTTAAATAAGTCATCTTTCAGTAGAATTTGTTTTTGAAATCGGTGCCGATTTCAAATCGAACGATTTCCATCACATACCACTATTTCCACATTTTTGACAGAAGCCTGTAACTCGTAGACGCGCGCAACGCGTGCTATGTAACTCTACCTTCAGGTATGCTACCCTAAATGTAAAGGGTACCCTATACTCACATATTTGTATGACATACATGCTATGTTGGACAGATTCCCTGACTGTATGGTTAAATTTTTAGTATGACATACATGTTGGACGAATATTAAAAAGTTTTAATAATTTCTTCTTTGCTCACACATTTCATATGATGTAAGGGGAAGAGTGACATACTTGAATGTAAATATCAAAGGAAAACGTACAAAATTTAGATTTGTTTCATATAAAGCGACATGTTTTTTTAAATTATTTATATTTTTCAATTAAAATTTGCAATCACAATTGGTTTTGTAGCAATTTTATCTAGTTTAAATATGATTGAAAATTGGAAAATTTTTTCATGAACAGTGTGAGGAGAAAAACTGACAAATACCAATGTTTGTCAGTTTGCAAGTATGTCATTCATGTATGTGAGTTTATTGGGCCCTTAAGAGGATAATCACCAACACCACAAAAAATTTCGTTGAAAAGAAAATATACATACATATGTATAATTATTTAACAGTGTTATAGGTAACAGTTTTCTTAAGCTATTCAAATAATTTTAAGATACTGTAAATATATTTGCGCCGAACGTGTTCGCCGAAAATATTTGCGGCACAATTTTAGCTTGTAGATGTGGACGAGCTTTTAAATATTTATCACACAAATATTTATTCATAAACATTTTTATGTCCACCCGCTCAAGGAAATGATAAGGCAATAAAATTAGCACTATTTCTAGAAATGCGTCCACACCAGAACAGCATGCGGCGCAAATTTTTGCGTTGTTCGTCAGAAACCAACAAGCCATGGTTCGTGTGCGTTGAATATGACGAAAATTCTTGTGTCGTTTCTGTGCGCCGCACACGTCCACACTAAAGGCCGAGACACATAGAATCCGTCATACGTTATACGTCGCCTTTTTCAACTGACAGCTAAGTTAAAATACATGTTTTCTTATGAACTTGAACACATACAGTACTTCTCCGTCAACGCAAAGTACAAAGTTGGCCAACTTTTAACTTTTAACGTACGTTGAGTACTTTGACAACTATTGTTTGATTTGTTCTTTGTTGTGGGTTTGTTTTTCGCTCAAAAATAAAATAATTTAAATTAAAATTTATTCGATTGTATAAAGTATTGGTGCTTTGTTATAAAAAATAAAGAAATTAAGAATTAAGAATTAAAGAAATTAAAATTAATAAATAAATAACAGCTGATTTTCTCTCCGTTAACAAAGTACTCATTGTGCCAACATTATCCGTCATTACGTTAACGTCAGTTGAAAAAGGCAACGGATGACGTATGACGGATTCTATGTGCCCCGGCCTTAAGAGACCAACCTAAATTACGACGCAAAGCGTTGTCTGGCTCTCAAAATTTCTCATGCCCATACAAAATGTATGAAACCAACCGAAATAACGCGGCGTCTACGCTTTGCAATTGGAAAATCCAATTTTGACAGCGCGTAAAGAAGTGAAGTTGGCTGCAAAAGTAGTGTTGTTTATTTTGTCAATGCTCACACATATAATGGGTGTTTTTTATTGAGGTATAGAACTTTAAGTTGGCATCACTTTTTTAACTGGCGGCCATTTTGTCAGCTGTCAAGTGATTAATATTTAGTTTGGTTTGCCATTTCATCATGAATAGGTTGACAAAAGAACAACGCTTGCAAATCGTGCAATTTTATTTCGAAAATGATGGTTCAGTTCGCGATTTTCATCGCAACATTTTGTTCAGTGATGAGGCTCATTTTTGGTTGAATGGCTACGTCAACAAGCAAAATTGCCGCATTTGGAGTGAAGAGAATCCACATGAGACCCTTGAGACGCCATTACATGCACAAAAACTGACTGTTTGGTATGCTCTATGGGCTGGTGGAGTCATTGGGCCATACTTCTTCCGAAATAATGCTGGAGAGTCAGTTACCGTTAATGGAGACCGGTATAGAGCCATGATAACCGACTATTTTGTTCCCGAATTGGATGGCATGAATGTGGATGAGTTGTGGTTCCAACAAGACGGCGCTACATGCCACACAGCGCACGCCACAATCGATTTATTGAAGGAAACATTCGATGAGCGCATAATTTCGCGGAATGGACCTGTCAATTGGCCAACAAGATCGTGTGATTTGACACCATTGGATTATTTTCTTTGGGGATATGTGAAGTCGCTCGTCTACGCCAACAAACCAGAAACGTTAGGGGACTTGGAAGCCAACATTCGTGGCGTTATTGCCAACATACGGCCCCATATGCTCGAAAAAGTGGTTGAAAATTGGACCTGTAGAATTGGCTTTATTCGAGCCAGCCGCGGCGGCCACATGCCCGAAATCATATTTAAACATTAATGGCATAAAATTATCCTTCCAATAAAGCCAAATTGATGGACATCAAAACGATTTTCTTATGTTTTATTTCAATTCGAAGTTTTATACCTCTAAAAAAAACACCCGTTACTTATAGTAATGTAAATGGAGCTACTTTCAGGTCAATTAAGCGTCTTCATCTCTATTTCTTATTTCTATTTAGAGTTTTTTATTAATCAAAGTGAGTAAACATTACTGTTTCTGGCACAACGTTAACGCTCTAATTTAGGTTACCCATGTCGTAAAAGTTAAGCGTTAAATTACGTTGCGCTTTGCGTCGTAATTTAGGTTGGTCTGTAACTAAAATGCGCCGCAAATATTTGCGGCGAACACGTTCGGCGCAAATATTTTTAGATGTGAACCCACCTTAATAAGTACAACTCAAAATATTGCAATTCGAAAGTAAAAAACACCATCAGGTATGTTGGTTGTCTGTATATAGTAACAAACAATAAACCTGAAAATTATCGTGAATTTTTTCTTAAAAGTCAATCATATAATAATCTCCTATTATATTTTTCTTACGCTAATACCGCTATCATATATTAAATATTTTAATATATGTAAATATACTGATGTAATGGTAAGTGAGTTCCTTTGTCAAGTCCATGAATAACCAAGGGCCCGATTATATTTTTGTGAAAAAGTGAAAATGAAAAATAAATTATCACTTCATTGAAAATGCGATTCTAGTTTCAGCTTTTATGAAAACTATCTGTCAAATTTTTTTCATATGATAATTTTTTTTTCATCATGAAAAAGTTGGCGAAAACTTAAATGATGCCAACTTTTAATGACTTTTTTATTAACTTTTGCTTCAAAAATCATTTTCTATAAAGTAAAAAACGCCACAATGTATTATTTATAATAATTGTTACAACACTGAAATAAAAATAAAGTAGAATAACAGAGTTACAGACCAACCTAAATTGCGACGCTAAGCGTTGTCTGGCTGTCAACATTTCTCATGCCCATACAAAATGTATGAATCCAACCGAAATAACGCGGCGTTAACGATTTGCAATTGGAAAATCCAATTTTGACAGCGCGTAAAGAAGTGAAGTTGGCTGCAGAAGTTCTGTTGTTTATTTTGTTAATGCTCACACATACACATATCATTTTGTTCAGTAATGTAAATTTAGCTACTTTCAGGTCAATTAAGCGTCTTCGTCTCTATTTCTTATTTCTAGTTAGAGTTTTTTATTAATCAAAGTGAGTAAACATTACTGTTTCTGGTGCAACGTTAACGCTCTTATTTAGGTTACTCATTTCAGCGTAAAAGCTAAGCGTTAAATTACGTTGCGCTTTGCGTCGTAATTTAGGTTGGTCTGTTAAGTTATTTGCTATACATTTTTGTAACAAAAACATAAAACCATGAATTTTAAAAAAGTAAACTTAATATTTAAAAGCAATCCAATGGATAAAAAAAAGATGTTGCAAAGCTTCAGAAGACCAGAAAGTACATAGTATGTATTTGCAATAAAATTAGTTTTTGTTTAAACTTGCTTATAATTCAAGAAATGAGCGGAATAAAACAAAAAGTGACAGATGATTTTGATAACGATTAAATTTTTCATAATTGCAATCAGAATCGCTCTAAATGAAAAATGAAGTGAAAAATTACTATGAAGTGAAAATGATAAATTTTTTATCACTTCATTTTTATCATAAATTCAGAATCGACCCCCAAGTCAGGAAATTTATTCCTAAAACGTTCAGTCAGACTACTTAGTGCCTTTTCACACTATGCCTTTTTAGCCTAACTTTTTAGACAATTTGCTATTAATTTGCCTACGAAAAGTCACGTACATTTACATTACAGACTTTTTATCCATGCCCTTTATGATGATTATACACATGCTTAATGCTGAGAGTACAAAGAGAAATAACAAAAAACTCCTCAAATTTCAATTTGTGCCTTTTTTCTTAGACCGCTAGCTTCTCACCACCTCTCTGTCTCAAACTAAAAAAGCCAGGCGAAAAAGGCACAATGTAAATTGCGTGTTAGCAAAAATTTTTATAGCAAAGTAATGAGTTAAAATGCTAACAAACATACCGGGTACGTTCGTAAATTCAGTAATTGTGCAATAATCAAATGTCTGCGCTCGAAAACAAACACTTTTTAATGCTTTTTTCGTCAAAACTTTCTTTATACAAACACTTGCCAATGCTGCTGCAGATTGCAAAGGCAGCATTTTTATTACTGTTGCAATACTTTGTGCAGACTGGTTGCACAAATTTACTGCATTTACGAATTCACCCACCATTCACTACTTCTACTTTGGCGTTTTAATAAATTACTTTAATATGAGAACGTACTTAGAGGCAAGTACTTACCGCCTTGGCTTACAAGTAACATCTCAAGTTATTGTCGTGTTTTAAGTATTTTACTTTGTGGTCTACTGAGCATCCACACATTTCGAGTATGCACACAATTCAAAAAATCCACTTTGCTTCGCAAGTGGTGGAACTTAAGGCCGTGTCAGATACAACTTTGTCGCTTCGCGTGACGTTTCTAACTTTGATAGAAAAGTGTAAAGCAAAAGGTGTATGACACAATGAAAACTTTGACAACACTCGCGCATTGCTCGTTTACCAAAAAAGTTGTTGATAATTTTGCTATTTATTTTTTTTGTTATAAAAATAAAAGTCAATTATGTTATTTTACGATTTATTATAAATAAATAAATGGCACATACATATTTACCTCTTATTAAAACAGATTCAAATGCACGATATGTTTCGTTTGGCAATATAATAAAAGAAAATTATTCCAGCTGATTGTCAAAGCAAGCAAAAAGATGAGAGTTGCCGAACTTTTCGCTTCACGATGTGTTAAAAGTGCTTTATGTAGCATGTTTCGTATAAGTATGTACATTTCATCTTAGATGTCAAAGCGAATCTGTAACGCAACGCGAAGCAAAAGTTTTATCTGACATGGCCTTTACTAATCAGCACTACTGCGACAATAAGGGAATAACTTGAGGTTTACACGTAACATAATATGTAAGATGAGATTGTCAAATTCAATCGCAGAGAGAATTATGTTGCGTGTAGACTTCATATTAGTGTTATCTCAATACTATAAGAATTTTTATGAAAGCGTTGTTATAAGAATTCTTATAACAACAACCTTATGAGATGAACTGTCAAAAAACACATGTACATGAAAATAAAATAGTATGCATGTGCAGAGTGTTTATTAAAATAAATGAAAAGCGATGTTTTTGATAAAATTTCTGTGTTAAATAAGTGAATAAATGTGTGTAATTGATTTATAAATTTAAATTTGTGTGAAAATTAAAAATAAAATTACTAATTATGCAAAGGTAGTACAAGTTAACTCGATGAGCATTTGCATAAAATGAAATCTTATCGGAAAAGTAAAATTACGTCTTCCCCTAGTATGAGATTATGAGAAAATTAGACATTTTGTTATATCAAAGTTAATGTCTCGTGAAGACGCTGTGTAAATGTCTCGTTTATTTACACAACATCTTCACGAGAGATTAACTTTGAGCTAACATGAGAAAAAACGTCGGCAGAATACTAAATACAAAATGTCAAATTTTCTCTTAATCTCAGACTAGGGGATGTCGTAATTTTACTTTTCCGATAAGATTTCATTTTATCCAAATGCTCATCTAGTTAACATGTACTACTTTTGCATAATTAATTATTTTATTTTTAGTTTTTCACAAAAATTTTAATTTATAAATCAATCAAACACATTTATTCATATATTTAACACATAAATTTTATCAAAAACATCGCTTTTCATTTATTTTAATAAACACTCACACATGCAGACTATTTTATTTTCATGTACATGTGTTTTTTGGCAGTTCATCTCATAAGATTGTTGTTATAAGAATTCTTATAACAACGCTCTCATAAAAATTCTTACTTGCGGTCTACACCTAATATAAACTGGCTAACTTTAACATTAACTTCAAGTTAATGTTAAGTGTAGGCTGCACAAGTTAATGCTTTTTTCAAGTTATAACATAATTGTTAGTGCAATTGTTTTAACAACGCAGTCATAACTTCAAGTTACAACAGCATTTCAAGTTAGGTGGAGACGTAGAGCGGTCTACACTTAACATTAACTCTAAGTTAATGTTAAGTTAAATTAGGTGTAGACTGCAAATTATAGATTTTTATAGCAAGTAGATTAAATTTTAGAGTTGCCCCCTTTCAATTGAATTACACTGAGCCAAATCAACCTTCTTGCAAACAATGTTCAAAGCTATTACAAATGTTCAATATAGCACTTAAACTATCTTGAACTTGAACTTGATTCACAGATGTTCAATATAGCACTTTAACTATCTTGAACGTGATTTTGGGTTTTACAACAACAGCACTTTAACTGTGTTGCCTTTTCTTACTTAAAAGACTTGGTTTTTGCTTTCAAATAAGAGAGTGTTTTTATTAATAATTATTTCCAACTTATATACTAATTTTACAATAAAAGTTATGCTTAATTTGCTAATAATATTTCTGCTGGGCTTACAATAAGTTTTAAGTTTAATGTCAATGAAACAAAATAACTGAGTAAGCGAATTAATTAAAGTTACAATAAACAACCAAGGAACATTAATATTAAATATCAAGTTTCAATTATAAATAAACCAAAGAATAAAAAAAGGTATGCAATTCAATAAAAGTAGGCCAAATATATTCAGAGGTTCAATAAACTTAAATAAAATAAAAAACAATAAAGTATGTATTAACATGCTCCCCCCGTTGAGTGTAGCTCAAAAATATAGTCAGTGGGTGGAGTCTGCTGAATTGATGAGGGATTGGGTTGAATTCTGTTTGAAACTTCGTTAAGGTCTGCTGTTGATATTGATCAAATATGCACCGTGAAATCCGACGTTGTTTGTTGCTTGTGAGGTGCTGGAGTCGGTTGGTGTTTACATTTTTGTCTTGCAATTAGATAAAGTAAGATGCAGAGAGTGATGATTAAGGCTGAGTAACCGACAGTCATGTGATGATAATTATGAGTCTCAATTTTATTTGGTAGCTGAAGTATCTCCTGCGCCCTTAGTGAGGTTTGTAAATCGGTTAAGTTTTGTATTTGTGACCTGTACTCGCTTGTATGTATTCTATTGAGTAATGGCTTTAGACGTGTTGAATGGGTTTGTTCTGTTATCTCCCAAAGCTTGGTGTAAGATGCCTTAAGCGAGCTGGATGTTGTCTGTTGGCCTTGAATTGACATGAACTTATTTTTGAGAGAAAATTCCGGTTCCAAATAAAGCAAACCCGAACCCTTTAGTGTAAATTGATTGATATCTTTCTTACACACAGCCGTTGTATGAGTTGCCGTGGGTAGTGCGTAAATCCATTTATTCTGGTGATGGAGAGGGATCCAAGCATTGGTGGCCTTTATTTGTTGAACTGGGCAGTCAGCTTTAGTTTCGTTGTGAAATAAGTTTATTTCGCAGGCGCATATTGGTGAACTTGATTCATACAGGATCTGTACTTTGGAACACACAAATTTATCTTCTTTGATGACGTCGCATAAGTTAAGTTCAGTGTTGTCAATAGTAAAATACTGACGACGGACAACATTGACCGCCAAAATGGAAGAGCATGGTTTTATTGATAATAAGGTATCGTTGATCCAATTTGGCACTGCTATAAGGTTGAATACCAAAAACTGATCACGCTCAACTAATGGCAAATTAACGCGAAATATGACGGTGTTATTTGTGAGTCCACCTTGAACTTTCAGCAATTTGTACAATTGCAATGTATCATTCTGTTCTACAGGCAATTCAAGTGACTCTGGTAAATGCATTCTTATGTTGTCTATTTCCTGTTGTAATTGGTACGGAGTAAGGATAAGCGGGCTTATAATACCGTGATGAGTATTTGTAAGAATATCCAGTATTGAAGACTGTATGTGTTGCAAGTTTGCCGCAGTGATCGTTAGTTGAATGGATAGTGATGAGAAAATGCGGTATATTTTTTCTTCGTATAGTTCCTTACTGACGTTATGTATCTTGTTGTATACTTGCGATATTTGTTGGTCGATTTGGCCAAATTTCTTTTTTATTAGCCCTTGGTCTGCCTTCAGGATGTTTATAGTGGAGTCTACAATTGACGTTTGATTTCTTAACAGGCTGAGCAGATGTGCCTCATTTTGCTTAACTTGTGAAATCGTGTTTGCCATCTCTTCTGCATATTTTGAGTCCAGTACGCCAAACAGTGAGTTTTGTGTCTTCTGCCGGAAAGTAGAGTGCTGCTCATGTCTAATTCATTTTTGGTATGTTCAAAGTATTTGACAAGGTTTTGACACGTAGATTTATCTTGCATGTCTTCACATAAATTGCTTAAAGCTCTGGTACCACTTGAAAACATTTCTGATTCGGACCAAAATTCCTGTAAGTCGTAATAAATTAGGATCTGCCAGTCTGAATATGAAATTGCTGCTGATCCAATGGCTTCAAAATGTATGCCTAGCTGGTTACCGAACTGCTTGTTGTGAATCTGCGCCGTTAATACTAGCGGCATTAAAATGATTGCCATCATAATAGTGAAAATGTTTTGGCTTATTGACATCCGTCTTCTTTTTCTCTTACTCTCAGGAGTCTCGTTCTGCTTAGTGGTTGTGCCAATCGAGTCATCTTGTTGAGTGGGTTCGTCCTCTTTAGAATTGTTAATTGGTAATGGTGCTAGCCTGGAAATTGGTCTTCTGAAAACCCCCCTTGATGTCTTGACATCTGCTACTCGAATGAAGCCATCATCACCCTTATGTGTTTTTATGATTCTTCCTAGTGGCCACTGTAATGGAGCTGTGTTGTCTTCCTTTACTATTACCATGTCTCCTGTTTTGATGTTGTCCTGTTGTGTGTTCCATTTGCGTCGGTACTGCAGTTCGGAGAGATACTCTCGTGACCAACGCCTCCAAAACTCTGACTTTAAGTGTATAACTAATTTCCATCTTGTTAACAGATTTTTTCCGTTTTCTGTGCTTTCTGCTTCAATTTGGGAGTTTAGCGGTGCTCCTATAAGAAAATGGCCAGGGGTTAATGCCGCCAAATCGTTTGGATTATCTGACATCGGACTTATGGGTCGAGAGCTAAGAATTCCTTCAATCTCTATGACCACTGTGTCGAATTCCTCATATGTCAGTGATGCTGTTGACACACTTCTCATCAATAGATGTTTGGCTGATTTTACAGCTGCTTCCCATAAGCCTCCGAAATGAGGTGCTCTTGGTGGTATAAAGTGAAACATCATGCCTCGCTTCTGATAATTCTGCCAGTTGATTATTGGGGCCAACAAAGTTAGTAGCATTGTCACAGTACAAATTTTTGCAGTGACCTCGTCTGCTTATGAATCGTTTTAATGCCCCTATAAATGCATCTGTAGTTAAACTGCTAACTACTTCTAGATGCACCGCCTTGGTAGCAAAGCAGCAAAATACTGCTATGTAGGCCTTTGTAGGCCTCTTTCCTCTGATCTTATAGTGAACCCAAAATGGGCCACAAAAATCCACTCCAGAGTTAATGAAGGGTCGAGTTGGACTGGTTCTGGTTGATGGCAGATTTCCCATAATTTGTGTGAGGAGTTTGGGTTTGGCTCTAGCGCATTTTATACAATGTTGGACAATTGATCGGGCTGTTGACTTTCCCTTGATTGGCCAGTATTTTTGCCTTGTGTATGACAGCAGCGCTTGAGGACCACAGTGTCTATTTTGTACATGAATCGTTTGCATTAGCACCTTTGTTAACGGATCGAGGTAGGGAATCACCATTGGGTGTTTGGCGTCGTACGAAAGTTCTGATGATTCCAAACGTCCTCCTACTCTGATAATGCCATTGCTATCCAAAAAAGGCGTTAGATTTTTAAGCAGACTATTTTTGTGTACTGTGTTGTATATTGCCAAATGTTTTAAATCGCTTTTGAAATCGGACCGCTGCATTGCCCCAATAATGGTGATAGTGGCTCGTTCAAGCTCCAGTGTTGATAAAGTGAATTTACTTTGTGTCCTTAATCCCCTTGCGTTATTTATAAACCTCAGCATAAAACCTACTACTCGTTGTATTTTGTTAAATGATCCATTGTGTCTTATTTCATAAATAATATTTGTTGAACTGTCATTGGTTATTGCGACTGTAGTTGTTTTCTTTCGTTCCATATCAGCACAATCAGTTCTGCCTTGCACCATCGAATACCCTGGTGGCCAAATATCCTTCCGCCCATGCAGAAACAAAGGGCCGTAGAACCATAATGTATTTGTTGCTAACCTTTTTGGGGAAAGGCCTCTTGATACAATATCTGCCGGGTTGTCAGTTGATTTAACGTGCCTCCACTGGGCAGCTAATGATGATTCTTGTATAGCAGCAACGCGATTGGCCACAAATGTTTGGTAGGATGATGATGAAGAGTTTATCCAGGCCAAGACGATTTCTGAGTCTGTCCAGAAATAAGTTGGTGTATCTTCAAGTTTTAACTCTTTTTTAACTCTTGCCGTTAGTTGAACACTTAACAGTGCAGCGCATAACTCGAGACGAGGTAATGTCTGACGTTTTGCTGGTGCTACTCGTGATTTGGCGCAAAGTAATCTTACTATTACTTGCTCGTTCTTAATAACAGATCTGACGTACAGTGCTGCATCATACGCTTTTTCCGATGCATCTGCGAATGCGTGAAGTTGTATATTTGATGATACATGTCCTTCAAATACATGTCGGGAGATTTTGATATTGTTTATATTTACTAAGTCCTCGCGGAATGTACACCATTTTTGATGAAGATCAGATGGCAGAGGGTCATCCCAGTTTGAATTTATTTGCCATAGTTGTTGAAGGAACATTTTTGCCGTAACAATGATCGGTGAGAGCAGTCCCAATGGATCAAACACTCTAGCTATATCAGAGCTAACTGAGCGTTTTGTAACAGTTTGCACATCTCCTAGGTTAACCTTGAAGGAGAACTTGTCTATATTTGGCATCCAGGTTAGCCCCAAAGTTTTTACGTACTGATTGTTTTCATTGTTAAAGTCAATGTTGACTTCTTGTTGTTGTTCAGTAGCGTTTGGGATGAGTTGCTTATGATTTGCGCTCCCTTTTTGAAGGTAGAAGCCGTGTTTTTGTAGTATATGTTGTAACTCCCTTTGCTGTGCTAGTGCTATGTTTAAGTTGTCATTTCCACCAATGCCATCATCCACGTAAAAGTTTTCTAGTAGAAATTGAGCTCCATAGGGATACCGTGCCATATTTTCCTTCGCTATCTTTTCTAAGCATTTTGTAGCCAAATACGGTGCTGATCGTGTTCCATAAGTGACTGTGTTAAGTTGGTAATATTTCAGTGGCATATTGGTGCCTTCTCTCCAGATGATAAGCTGGTATTTTCTGTCTTCTGGGTGCATTAGGATTTGTCGATACATCTTTTGGATATCCGTCGTAAAAACAAATCTTGGTAGCCGAAAACGCAACAGCAGTGAAAATAGGTCACTTTGAATTGTGGGTCCAGTAAACATTAGATCATTTAGTGACATGCCATCAGAAGTTTTAGTAGAAGCATCAAATACCACTCGTAATTTAGTTGTTTGACTTTCTGGCCTAATTACGCAATGGTGCGGAATGAAATACTTCGACTTGTCAGTGGAGTATACATCTATTTCTGTCATGTGACCCAAGGCTTCGTATTCCTTCATGAACTGGACGTATTGTTTTTTGATTTCTGGAGCCTTAGCTAGACGTCTCTCTAGTGATAGAAATCTGTTGAATGCTATACCATGTGAATCACCTAATTCATCAGGATTTTTGCAAAATGGAATCCTGACCACAAATCTTCCGTTGGTATCTAGTGTAACAGTTTGTGCAAAATGAGTTTCACACTGTTTTTCTGACACTGATAGGCATTTTTCAGCTGGTTGTACCGTCTCAAGTTCCCAGAGCTGAGCAATGGCTTCTTCTAAGCTGGATTCATCTCCGGTGCATACTCCGCATGCCAAAGGAGGTGCATCGAGTCCGCCAACCGGTCCAGCAATCACCCAACCTAGTACGGTATTCTGTATTGTAGGTAGATCTTTGGCTAGCTGGATTTTTCCGACTGACAGCAACTGATGGTAAAACTCAGCGCCCAGCAAAACATCTATTTTGGCGGGCTGATGAAATTCTGGATCGGCTAGAACGATGTTTTTCGGAATTGGCCAGTTGCTAATATTGATTAGTTGCGAAGGTTGTGGTGAAATTATATGTGGCAGTACTGCTGCTTCTAGTCTTGTTGTGAAGTTGTTGATACGTGAGTGTAAGGCGACGTTTACTCGGTATTGAGCCTTTGTGTTACTTGATCCAATTCCATTTATATAAATTGAGGTTGACTTGGGCGATATTCCCAAGCGTTTGACTAGTCGCTCACTAACCAAATTTAGTTGCGAGCCTGAGTCGAGGATTGCTCGGCATTGAATTTCCTCTTGATTTGCCTTAATCGTTACCATTGCTGTACTAAGTAGGATATATTTATTTGGCTTCGAGGTATTACAGGTGGTAAGCGATGTAGCTTCTTGGTGGTTAATGGGTGAAGGAACGTTATGCACAGCTGATTGGTGCTTAACCGACATCTGGTTTTGTAAAACATTTCTTATTGGTTTGCTGTCATTTGGAGGGAAGCCATTTAAATGCAATAGCGTGTTGTGTTTTTTGTTGCAATGAGTGCACCCTCTTGAAAGGAAGGCTGTTGCTTTATGGCCAGCCTTTAAACAGTTCATACTTAGTTTTTGACCTTGGGTGAATTGCAACCGAGCAGAAGGTGAAGCCTTAAGAAATTCTTTACACGCGAATAATGGAAGTGTTCCCTTTTTGCACATGTTACACACTTCATTTCGTTGATTATAGATGTCCAAACCCTTGCCTTGTAATTTGATTTTTCCTTATCCATAGCTTCCATGGATTGAAAATGTTTCTCTAAGAATTCGAGGAATGCTTTGATTGTTGGCACTTCTCGAGGCTGTAACAGTGACTGCTCATAGCGAAGGCGTGTGGAGTTGTCCAATCTTTTCAATAAGAGATGCAGAAGTAATGGATCCCAACTTGAAGTATCTATATTTAGATTTTTGAGGGCTAAAAGACACTCCTGAGTTTTATCATGTAGTGTCTTGTAGTTGTCGCTTGATACCTTAATTGGTGAATCGACTAGTTCTTGCACTAGTTTGCTGACCAACAATCTCTTGTTGTTATAGCGATCCACCACCAATGCCCATGCGTCGTGGAAATTTTCGCCAGATGCAGTGAAGTGCTTTATTAGGTTTCCAGCTTCCCCAACCAAATGGGTTTTCAAATACCAAATTTTTGGACCTTTGGTATTGACTGATTTACAATTAGTGATGAAAATAGGTCGTGGAATTCCTGCCATTTTAGGTAATTTCCATCAAACCTTGGAATTGTTATATTTGGTATTGGCATAGCATCTGACTGATTGCTATTGCTGCCATTTGTTGAATTGGGATTAGTTAAAGTTATGCTTCTGGACGCCGTCCGTAGAAGATTTTCTAGCTTGATAAACCTGTCCATATCGTAGCCTTGGTTGCCGTTATCACCGCACATTTCAGCGATCTCATAATGAATGCTTTCAATAGATTGCCAAAGCTTAGTTGCAGATACGATATCTTCATGTGAGAATTCGTGGTTTAATATACGCTCTAACGTAGACATCATAGCTGCTTGTCTTCGTATTAGTCTGATTAGCTCACCAGTTTCTAACCTTGCGACTTGAATGCCTGCTGAATGATTTTGAGTTGTAATTTTTTCTTTTGTGCTGCGAGAAGTTGTTTTCAATTTTGATTGCTCAAATTCCTCCTTGTATTGGTGAACAATGTCCATGATTGCCGTGTAGTATTCCTCCTTAAAATATTGGTGGTCCAATGGTAGATTGTCGAGCAATCGAATTTTGTTGTCTGTTGTTTCGAAGGCTGCCCATTCTTCATCCAGCCTTCTCAATCTCTCTTGGAAATAGCTGGGCGATGTCTTCCGGGATGATGGGTCCTTCTTGTAGTTTCGTATGATGACTTCAATTTTTTCACCAGTCTCCTTTTGGCTGGCCACCAATTCGTCAAACGAAGCCATGTTATTGCAAGGATCACGTCGGGGTCACCAAAATGTTCAAAGCTATTACAAATGTTCAATATAGCACTTAAACTATCTTGAACTTGAACTTGATTCACAGATGTTCAATATAGCACTTTAACTATCTTGAACGTGATTTTGGGTTTTACAACAACAGCACTTTAACTGTGTTGCCTTTTCTTACTTAAAAGACTTGGTTTTTGCTTTCAAATAAGAGAGTGTTTTTATTAATAATTACTTCCAACTTATATACTAATTTTACAATAAAAGTTATGCTTAATTTGCTAATAATATTTCTGCTGGGCTTACAATAAGTTTTAAGTTTAATGTCAATGAAACAAAATAACTAAGTAAGCGAATTAATTAAAGTTACAATAAACAACCAAAGAACATTAATATTAAATATCAAGTTTCAATTATAAATAAACCAAAGAATAAAAAAAAGGTATGCAATTCAATAAAAGTAGGCCAAATATATTCAGAGGTTCAATAAACTTAAATAAAATAAAAAACAATAAAGTATGTATTAACAAACAATATATGACATCAATTTCAATATAAATTTAAACTTGTTACATACGGGTTTTTAAATTTGAGTGATTAAAGTTACTTTGAACAACATTGGTTTTAAGTCACGGCATATTATCGTTGGAAAGATAAAACTTATAAAACAGATGCAATAAAGTATTTTTTGCTTAAGAAATAATATCAGTAGTTTTGTATGAAAATATTTCAACGCCGCCGCCAAAACTTTTTCATCAACTTGTTGCTCTGTTTCCCACTAAAACGATTGTAATATTCCAGTAAATAAGCAGGCTTTTTGCATTGAAATACAGAAACAGTTTCTACTCACAAATTAAGAAACCATGAAATTTATTGTTTCACACTTAGGTAAAAACTTTTACGATGCGAGAAATACAGAAACGAGGTACAGTCTACTGTCGTACAGTCCAACTTCGAGAATTTTGCGTCTTACACCAAATATGATTGGTGGTTGGCGTCGGTTAACGGTACTCATTTCGGTAAACGGTTGGATTCCATTTACTACATGCGAGAACAATTATAAAGAATAAATATTGCAAAGTGGTTAGAGAACGAAACAAAAACTTACATTTAAATAAGCAAGTAGAGGATTTTAGGAGTTACGGCTTCATATACGACGGTATAATTCGTTTGAAATTTTCTCGGTAGAGGCTTTTTAATACAGAAATTGTTGATGGCGTTATAGTCTTTGTGTTCGGCCGAAGAAATCTCCCATCCCTTTTTATAACAAGGGGGCACGGAGTAAAATCAAACAAAAAAAAATAATACAGTGTTAAGAACTGAAATTATCTTTTCATTTCATGAGGAATCTAAACAACATCGAATTGTTCCTTCAAGTTTGCTAGATGCACTGCAACCAGCCTAATTTAGTCAAGTAGTCTTTGGTGTTAAATAAAATTTTGTCAAGAGTGAATAAAAGTGTTTTTTTTTGTATATTTTGGATTAGTTGAATGATTTTCTATAGTTGCAGAAAAATCATCCCAAAACTTAGTTCATGTGTTCCACAAAGGTGTTGTACGGAAATAGTATTATGATCAGCGTTGCCATAATATTTATTTTAAAAACTGTAAATTCGGAAGAAAAAACCTGATTTTCATCTGAAAAAACTGCACATAAAAATGTTAGGTATTTTTTTTATAAATTTTTTTTGGGTTAACGTAAAGTTAACATACTGCCTAATTTTGATTAAAAAAATTCGGAGAATCTAACCAGAAAATTGATTTAGGTCACGCTATTGTGTTGGATCATTATAAGGAGATACATCATATAGTCCCAAACGCTAAGGACCGGATGTAAAATAATGTCAAGTTGGTACGTTTTACCATCTCGGAAGCGTCATCGGTAACAGTTAAGAAAATATGGATCTCCAAATTTATGAATTGTGTAAAAACGTAAGGGGAGCAAAATTCAATAAATAAAGTAATTAAAATTGTTGCTTTTGTTTTTAAGATTTTGTTTTATTTGATGCACTTTCTTCGCCAAAAGAAAGTGTTGTTTTTTCTGTGAATTACTAAAATTTCGCTGAAATTCCTGAAAAAATTGTATGGCTTCAAATTCTATACCGTTTGATTTGATATATGTTTTGTCGAGTTTTATCTCATATTCATTCTATGAGAGACCGAACTATTTCAATGAAGAAAGTATGCAACTTGTTTTTTTACTAAGACAAGGCGAATTAATATTAATACAGGACGTGGTAAGAGCACAGTATTTTTTTACGTATGAACTCAACCTGCAAACTATAATAGCAAACCCCATATAGAAAAACACAACTTTCGTAGACCTAAATGTATATGAGTTCCTTCTTGCTGTTTGAAAAAGTATTAGTAAACCTTCGTTCTATTAAACAAAATGGGTAAAACTATGGCTTCAGAAATTGGAATTAAAATAGCAAAATTAAAACTGTTGATTAAAAAGGGTAATAATAAGTAGTTATGGTTTGGTAACAAAAAAGGAACCAAAACTGAATTAAAGCTAAAAACTAAAAATGTTAATGTATAGAAAATTGAAAAAAGTGACATAATTGTAAAAAACTTATATAAAAAAAATGGAAAACTTTTCATTACTTCAAAAAACTGCTAAAATCAGTGAAAACTTCACATTTGGCAACGCTGATTACGATAGATGTGTGTTAGAATTAATATATGTAATTATTTACTGATATTGTTCTAAAAATAGATATTTATAAACTTTAATAATTAATTGGAACGAATAAATAGCAATTACATGATTATTTATCGATTTCGCCTGCTAAAATAAGTTGGACAAAATCAGGGGAAAAGGAAAAAATCCACGTGAAAGATATTATTCATGATAAGGGTAATTTCAAAATTTTGTTTTTCTTTTTGAAACTGTTCAACAAAAAACTGTGCAACTTACAAATTGCACAAAATCGAAGGTAATAAGGTCTACTTTAAGCCACAAGTGGTCCTACCCAGGAAGAGTTCTCTAAATTTGACCTACATATAACGAAAATATTATTTTTTGTGGAAAGAATTTTTTTTCTTTTTCAAACATTGCTTAGCAAAAAATTTTCCAGTTATATAAACTATACACCAAATTAAATATTAGAACGTCCGCTTTAAGGTACATATGTATGGGCCGCCTCCGAAATATTCCTTAAGTTTGACTAATACCGGAAATTGCAACTGTGCCAAATAAAATAAATATTTTCTTTTTGAAACTTTATTTAACCAAAAATGTTCCAGCTGTATAAACTCTACACCAAATTAAAGCTTAAAACGTCTGCTTTATGGTACATATGGTGCGATTCCCGAATTTTTCCCTAAGTATGGCCTATACCGGAAATAGTACCTGAGCGAAATAAAATAAAAGTTCTTTTTGAAACTTTGCTCAACAAAAAATGTTCCAGCTATATAAACTGCGCAAAATTTAAAGCTTAGGAGGTCCGCTTTAAGATACCTATGTTCCGCTCCCTGAATAATTCCTTAAGTTTGACCTATACCGGAAATAATACCTGAGCGAAACAAAATATTTTCTTTCTGAACATTTGTTCAAGTAGAAACGTTCCAACTGTATAAACTATATACCAAATTAAAGCTTAGAAAGCCCGCTTTAAGATACATATGGTCCGCTCCCCGAATTATTTCTTAAGTTTGACCCATACCGGAAATAGTGCATGAGCGAAATAAAATAAATATTTTCTTTTTGAAACTTTTTTTAACAAAAATCATTCCACCTTTATAAAATAAACACTAAATTAAAGCTTAAAAGGTCCGCTTTGAGGCACATATGGTCTGCCCCGCCAAACTATTCCTTAAGTTTTACCTATACCGTAAATAGTACCTGAATGAAATAAAATAAATATTTTCTTAGTTCTAGCTAACTAAACTATACACCAAATTAAAGCTTAAAAAGTCCGCTTTAAGGTACATATGCTCCACCACCCGAACTATTCCTTAAGTTTTATTAAACAAATAACATTAATTTATTGTAATCTATACACTAATATTTTAAAGATGAAAAGTTTGTATGTTTATATGTTTGTAAGAGGTAATCTCCGGAACCACCGGTCCGATTTTTAAAATTTTTTCAACAAAATGTAGAATGGAACCTCTAAACGGACATAGTAATTAGGATACGGTCGAGGGTGGTAAGCCCCCATACCCAGAAAATTTTTATTAACGTTTTAGCAGAGATCTATTAAAGCAAGCGTTTTAGGGCTCCGTACTCAAAATAAAAACAAACCCCTATTAACGTGAGTACGCTGTTCGCTCTCCAGTCCATCTGTCTGCCTTCCAGACAGTCTGTCCGCTCGTCTATCCCCGTCGGAATGCGAAAGTAACTTTGCTCGTTTGTTACGCTTTATCGACTAAACAGCTGAACGGATTTTGATGAAACTTTAATCATATGTGTATAGATCTACATACGTCTAAAAGAACATAAAGGCTTCATATATTTTAAAACTAGGACCAAGAGGCGGGCAGAGGGGCATTTTTACCTCTACGAAACTATTTAAACGATTTGGATGAAATTTAAAACATACAGGTAAGTATACGAAAGAACACTTAGACTATATTTTCTCAAAACTAGGACTAAGAGGTGGGCAGTGCGGCAATTTCTGCCTCTCCGAAACTATTTCACCGATTTTGATGAAATTTAAACCATTAATAGATCTGCGTACAAAAGAACACAAGCGCTTTATATTTTTTCAAAATTAAAACCAGTATGGGCGCAGAGGGGCAATTTCTGCCTCTCCGAAACCGTCCGAAGCGCTTTGATGAAATTTTAAACATAAATAGATCTGCGTGTAGAAGGATACATTGGCTATATATTTGATCAAAACTATGCTTAAGAGCGAGGTTGGGGCAATGTCTGCCTCTTTTAAACATGAACTACGACGTGTGCAGATGGGCTATTTCTGCCTCGCCGACTTTAATTAAATTTTAAACATAGATTGTTCTGCGTCTAAGAGGGCACACGGGTTATATATTTTTTTAAATTGTTATCAAGGGGGTTGGGGGACAATTTCTGTTCCTCAGAAACTATTTAATCTATCTTGATGAATGTTAAGCAGATGTGTTTGTGTGTGTTTGTTTACAAAAAATAGATGCACATATACGGAGGGGAGATATTGAAGAATATGAAAATGCTTTTGATTTTTATAACAAACGCACATAAACACATATATTGATGCTAAATATTGATCTGTCTAGCACCCGCTTTAAAACATGCACATGTAGATAGATCTGCGTCGAAAAGGACACATAGCCTATACATATATTTTTTACTAAAGTAAGATCAAGAAGGGTGTAGGGGAGGAATTTCTGAATCTCCGAAACTATCCTACCAAATATGATAGATTAAAAAATATAGATAGATTCAAGTTTAGGCGGAAAAATAAATTGTAAATTTCTGCGATTTCTGCCTCTCCGAAATTAAAAACAAATTTTGAAATATAAATAGATCGTTATTTAAATGGTCTCATAGCTTTTTCATTGCAAGGGCAATCGCGGTTAAAAGCTATAAATATATAAACAAGATAAAAAGTATGATGTACTTACATATATACATACATATTTCTATTAAAAAACAACTAACTGTCAAAGAAGAAAAACACAACAGTCAAAGATCATGTTTAGTTTCTTCTTTAATTAATATATGAATCTAATTAATTTGTCATCCTTCTAAAAAATTTATTATGTGCTGATTTTTGCTTTTACTTTTATAGCTAATCAAATATTAATTCCGGGCGGGCAACACCGGGGGCACAGCTAGTTTACTATAAAATTCATTATATATATCATAACAATGAAAATTATCTTAATTTAGATTGTTAAGTTACATTTAGTACGTTTATACGCACGGCTTATTTGCAAATAAAACTGTAAATTGTTGCCATATAATTGTTTTGTGTAGGGACCGAAAACAATGATTATTGCAGAAATTTTTGGCCAAAAAAATTAGAATGACCATAGCATATTAGTAAGATGTTGTACAATAAAATAACTATTCTATGCTTTCCATTTGTTCAATAAACTTTTATTTTCAATTTTTAGTAAAAAATCAATTAATAAGAATTATAATTGAGTTATATTTTTAATTATTTTTTTATTTTAATTATTTTTAATTATTATTTTTGAGTTTTATTTTTTAGCTTTAAAACAACGATTATATTCAGCTTTTATTTTTATGGTCGAAAGTAACGATTATTTCTGAATTTTTTTGCTTAAAAATAATCATTATTTTAGGTTTTAATTGTTACCTGGGGTTCTATTTTTGTTCTGTGAAACTGTGAAGTAAAAAAGACTTTTTCATTTTAGTTTTCATAACAAATTTTCATAATATTTTTTCACAATTACACAGAATGCGATTCCCGTTTATGTTATGAAAAGATGTTTCTTTCCAGTTGTAACAGTGAAACTTTTGTATCCATGTTATTCAACCTTAAATGTCACATGCAGATGGCGAAGTTTAGCAGTTTCGATCGTCGCACAGTGGCTGAAAATCGTTTTTCATTGGCCAAAATTCTGTAACTTTTGAACCGATCAAAATATTGAAGTAATTTTTATTTTAATGGATAGATATTTAGTTCAGCTTGACTCAGTTTTAATTACATTAAAATTGATTGAGGACTTTTTAAGGAATTCTAGGTCAAAGTTGAACTTTTGAATTTGTTTAACTTTTAGAGTGAAATATGGGTTTATTATTTTTTTATTTATTAAAAAATTTAATATATGGAAATTAATAATAATTATAAATATTTTTTGTTATAATGAAATTTTTTTAATCTTACACTAAAAAAATTTTTACACTAAAAAAATAGTAAAATCAACTGGAGATTTTGCTATTATTACAGAAAAATTAAAAATTTTTTGCTGTCTAATTTGCAAATTTGTTTACAATCAAAGAATAGTTACACTTAAAAAAACGTTAATAATATTATCTAAAAATATTGCTATTACTACAGAAAAATTTATTATTTTTTGCTGTCAAATTTGATCATTTTAAAAAACATATTAAAAATAAAAACTGCTATAAATTTTAATAGCATTTGTAACAATGGTAGGTTCTGTTTATTATTATTTTTTAGTAATACTATGTTTTTCGTACTTAAATAACAATGAAAGGCAATTATAATTATTATTCATTTGACTCAAATATTGATTGCAAATATTCCATATTTTGTTCTGTGCTATTTCTGTTCTTTAGTAGTTTTTTGGCTTCTTCATCTAAATCCCGATGTTCCACTTTCCATTGATTTCGAATACTGGAGATGAACGGATCTGACGTTGCCAATAATATATTAAATAGATCTTCATTTGTTGAATTTCTTGAAAATTTTCTAGTATTGTGCTCTCTATAAAATCTGTAATCCTTGTTCCTTTTTTCCTGAGCCTCCTCTGATAGATCTCCAAGTGGCACCATGATAAAGGATTTTGTGAATTGTTGCAGACATATTTCTCCATGGGTAGTTGGTTGTATATATTTTTGCAGTTTCCTTAGCATAATCTCCAAATTTTCTAGAGTCAATTTCTTCATTGCACGCAAGTACTTCTAGGATTATTTTAAATCTGAAAATAAGGTTTAAATCCACTCCTGTTATTTCAGATGCTGTTTCTGGATCTGAAAAGAATCTTCTTGCGGTATTGCCATCATTTGTATTGCCTGACCCTTGTTTTGGCTGATCTATAATCAATCCTAATTTGCGATATTCATCTTGAACATGTCTCTTTTTTGAACTTCTTAACTCTTTGTTGGTTTCGTTGTTTCTTATTGATCCTGAAGACGCGAAATCCAAATCATAACTGATTTTTAGTATGTGTTCCATAAGTCGTATTCTTGCATGTAGTGGTGATAATCCAAATTCATATGCATCGGTATTATCTAATGATTTTGTCGGGACTTGGTTTAATTGGGTTGATGTTGCTTGGCATATAATGCAGCTGGATGCAGCCTTCGTGCTAGTACAAGCCTGACCTACTTTTCCATCTATCATTGTCAGCACTAATTGGTAGCTTACTTCAATTTGCTGCCCATCTAACTGTAATTGTAATGGCTGTAGTTTTGCAATTTGGGTCTTGATATCACTAACTTCTTTGTTAATGGCATCATGAGTTACTTTTTTGAATTCAAATTTGATTGGCCTGCAGTATTTCGTAGAAGATGGTGTCTCATTTTTCCAAATATCCATTGTTTGCGTTGTACTAGTCGAAGGCTCTGAATCTTCCAAAATCTTTTTCAATCGCAATGGTACAAATGATACCATGAACATATTTGAGTCCGATATATTTTCACATACAGCTTGTTTGTATTGTTTTTGTCCCGAAGAACCATCACATCCCCATTTACAAAAAAGAATTAACTTTGTGTTTCCATATTTCTTTAACTCATTTCCTGTTATTGATTGTAGCAAGCGTTCGGCTGTGTGATCAAGTAGAGATTGTAGTTGTACCTCTGCCGAAATTGGTGTGATTGTAATAGTGTCCTTTGATGGCAAACAGTCCATTTTAGCAGCGGTTATGTGATGATATGCTGGATACATATTTGAGCCTTTTTCAATCGCACGCAGTCTGAGCTTAATATATTGCTGTTTTGTTAATTTCAAATCCAGAAGTAATGCTAATGCCTCCTCATTTGTGTACTGTATTGCATCACTCGGAGTTGGTATACTTTTAAGAATCCGTTTTGTTCTCACTGGACTAGCTTTAAAAACTTTTTCAATGATATCCACTTTTGTTAATTGGTTCTGTGATCGTAATTGATGTAGGAAAGATTCTTTTATATTTGTACAACCAATTGCATCGTTAATATCTTTAAGTTTCCGCCTCTTAGATCTATCGCTGCAGTTGCCCATTAATGATTTGCGTGGTCTTCCAGCCTTTTCTTGCTTTGCTGTTTCTGCAGCGACAGTAAGTTGGCCTTCTAACCAGTTTGCACTTTTTATATAAAAGTTTTGTTTACTGTACCTAACTTCTTTGTAGCGTTTTTTTAGTGCTTTGACGAAATTAGATAATTGCTCTTGCATTTCGGTGCTACACGAATTTAAGTTTAATTTTAACGTAGCTAAGAACATCTTCCTGGTTTTTGTTTCTAAAATACTCTTCGGCCAGTTCTTTATAACTGAAGCTCTCCATATTTTTCTGAATATTTTTATTTGTGTCTGTTATGTTTTATCCGTACACTTAAAGGATTAACTTATTACTGAGTAATCCCTTATCGAATCCGTAGTTTTATACATTTTTAGATACATGTTATTCACACATTGATCTTTAATTTCATAGCAGGTAGTGCTTAAATTGAACAAAACTGCACATGTTATCCAGATCTTAATATCAGGTAAAACTGATTAGTATCTCGTTATAAAATTTTTTATGACTTTGGTTGACCCTAACATTTGATAACAGGTAAATTTAGAAAGAGATCATATGTTTACTGTAGAACCTATTGTGATAATTTTATGACTTATTTTTTGCTGATCAAAACAAAGCCATGAAACCCTTTCATAATACCTGCGAATTTAATTTTTTTAGTTTTACGTAGTTTAAAGTAAAAAAACATAAACTTTTAGGCAAAAAAGTGAAAATTTAATACACCATTGTATACGAGTACTTATAGGGCTGTTTAAATTAATTTGAATTTTTTTTAGAGTAATTTCATTAAAATGAAAAAAGTGTTCTACCCACGGCTCGTCACGGGTGCAAAAGTATATATAGCGTTAAAGAGGACACTTTCACCTTTCTCCTGGTGGTATACGTTTCTTGTTCCCTTTTGTTCCCTAGAAGTTCTATTCCACTAAAATTTAAATTTGAGAAAAATATAGTAGTTTCATAAATATTTCATAACGCCCTTAATATTAAACGCTAGAGCTGTGATCACTTACAACAACTAAAGACTATAATCCTACCAACATTATAAAAAAGACCGCAGGCCATTATCGATGATAGCTTGCGAGTAGTAAACATTTATTTTTGATAAAAAACAAAAGAAAAACACCTTTTCCTGAAATTAAAAAACAGTTGAGTTTGAAAGCATGCCACGCCCACAATTATCAATAGTTTAACCTAATTTTTTGGCTACCTTAATCTGGATATATTAGCTATAAAAATGCGTACAAATTTTAAAAATCGGCGACAAAAAAAATTTGACTTTTGGCCAATGAAAAACGATTTTCAGCCACTGTGCGTCGCTAAATCGCATGCGATTTGTTTAACTGCTTGAGTCGCTGCTGCAACATGCATCTATTGTTGGTGAAAATTTTGAATTTGCTATATTTTTGTGTGTGATTTATTGATTAAGAAATAAATGTTAGCACAAAAATATAAAAAAATACCATATTTACACTACCCAACTTTGTTGCATGCAACTCTCTTTTTTCAGTGAGAAAGACAGAGAAGAAATACAAAATGTATACATTTCTATTTCAACACTCTCACTTAAAATGAAAATTGCATCCAACAAAGTTGCATGGTGTAAATATAGAATAAGTGTTATTGCAACTATTCGATGCGTGGGAAAAAGTGGTAAGCATGAAATAGAGGCCACTTTCACGACATTTGTATCAATAAGAAATTTGTAAACCATTGTTACAATGGTCTTAGCCGTAATTTTTTTCCAAAGTTTGGTATTTCGATATATTAATCAGTCAAAGATATCATGCCAAATTTTTTTTGGCCTTTAATTTTACCGTGATTTTTTTCGTTTGGCGAATTTTTTAGTTTTTTGTAATTTTTGTTAGTTTTGGCAAGTTTATTCCTTTTGCTTTTTTTTTGTTTTTGATGATATATTGAGTTTTGCCGACTTGTTTGGTTTCCTTGCTTTTTTGATAGCTTTGGCGATTTGTTGGGTTTTTTTTTATTTTTTTTAGTTTGGCGACACTTTTCGTTTTAGGGATTATTTTAGTTGTGGCGATTTTTTTGTTTTGGCGCTTTTTTTCGTTTTGGCGATTATTTTCGGTTTTTCGCGATCTGTTTAAGTTTTTCATCGATCTTTTTAGTTTTGGAGATTTTTTGCGTTTTATCGATTTTTTTTGAATTTTTATTCTTGAAGCACTTTTTTCATTTTGGCGATTTTTCGTTTTGACATTTTTTAATAATGAATTTTTTTTTAGTTTTAGCGGAACA
Source organism: Panzeria rudis (assembly GCA_956483635.1). Lineage (NCBI taxonomy): Eukaryota > Metazoa > Arthropoda > Insecta > Diptera > Tachinidae > Panzeria > Panzeria rudis. The sequence continues at coordinate 58,117,490 of OY101451.1, forward strand.
AGATATTTCCTTTTAAAAGGAGTAAAATATACCCAATTTCTATTGAGTTTCTAAAAAAAGTTTTGCAAAATAGTATGTTCCAACAGTTAGAAGTTTTTTTAAAGCTTTTTTTCGCTTTTTGACGATATTTTTAATTTTAGCTATTTATTTTAGTTTTGGCACTTTTTTCACTTTTGGTGGTATTTTCGGTTTTGGGGATTTTTTTTCGGTTTTTGGTGATTTTTTTAGTTTTAGCGATTATTTGTTCGGCTTTGACATTTTTTTTCGTTTTGCCGATTTTTTAAGTTTTTGGCGATTTTTTAGTTTTGGCACTTTTTTTTTGTATTGGCGTTTTTTTCCTTTTTGGTGATTTTTTTTCATTTTTGGCGATTTTTTTAATTTTTTGACGTTAGTTATTAGTTTTAACGATTTTTTAGGTTTTAGTGTTTTTTTTATTTTGACGGGTTTTCCTGTTTCTTACGTTTTTTGTCGATCTTTTTAGTTTTGGTGATTTTTTGGCGTAATAGCGTTTTTTTAATATTGGGGCTTCTTTCCTTAAAGCGCTTTTTTATTTAGGCGATTTTTCGTTGTGATAATTTTTTAATTTCGGAATTTTTTAGTTTTAGCGTTTTTTTAAATTTCAAAATTTTGCCACTTACGGTTTCTAAGATATAACAAATTGTCTACATTACATATGAGTAAGATCACGTCAAGTGGACCCCCCATTTTCCACTTGATCATGGAATACTTGATAGAATATATTAATCGAAAGTAGTTATCACTAACAATCATCCCCTAACACAGTTTTTAAAAATTTTGAGTTTAACAACAATTTTTTTTACAATCAAAATGTTTGGTACTTTTAATTAAAAAATTCATTGTAAAAAAACTATTGAAGTTAATATAACGAAAATTTCAGGGTTTATAGTAAATTATTTATAATTTCATAAAAAAAAATATTTTTTTAAAAATTTTTATCTTTATTATCATACTTTTTATTAACTTTTAATTAAACAAATGGAAATTATAATGACTTCTCGGTGCGGTAACCGAATAATTTTTCTTTAGTTATACGCGTTATACACTCAAGTTTCATATTCCGAAAAAAAATTTCACTGCTCGCGATTAGTTTAAGCCATAGCTGTTAAGTAATGATTAGTAATCGTAATGATTAGTAATTAGATTACTTTTGTTCAAGAGGTAAAATAATGATTAGGATTACTATTATTTTCAGTTAGTAATCGTAATCCCATGATTACGATTATTAATAATCAAAAAATAATCGGGATTATTTGGAATTACTTTTAAATAATCAAAAATTATCAAAAAATAGTTCGACTACTTTCTGCGATTACTTTTGATTATTTGTGATTATTTTCAAAGTGTGTTGGATTTATTTGTTAAAAATACTAGCATATTTGAAACGTAAAAACGTGAAAAAGTTGATGTTGAAAAATTTGATTTGAAACATAGCTGAAATGCAAAACCACGTAACTAACAAAATATTAGAAATCGCTTTTTAAATTAATTATTCTATATATATGAGAATTTTCAATTTTGTTAATTTATCATAAAAGTCGTAAATTTTTTTTTAATTTTTAACATAAGTAAAAAAATTTGAATATAATTTTTTCATTCAATTTTTCATAAATGAGAATTTTCAATTTTGTTAATTTATCATAAATGAAAAAGTAGTAGAAGATATTTCGTGTGAGATTATGTAGTAAAAAAAGATGTAAAACAGAGTAGAAAGTGGAGAAAAATTACCCGTTTCGCTAATATTATGAAATTTAACAAAAATCGGAAACACGTTCAAAAATGTTAGAAAATCGTAACAAAATATAAAAGATGCGTAGAACTGGTAAAAAATCTACATATGTATATATCGCGGAAATTATGAAAATTTTCATAAAAAAGAGAAAATCACACACCTGAAAAAACGTCAGAATAACTTTACAATCGCTAAAATTGTAAAAGGGAGCATAGACTGGAGAATAAGTGCGTGCATCGCGAAAATTCTGAAAAACTGCAAAAACCGGAGACAGCTTCAAAATTGGTTCAGAACCATAAAAAATTTTAAGTAGTTTACATATTGATTCTGGAGCATTAGAAATGTAAATGTAAGAAAAGAAACAACTTTGGAAAAATTACGCCTAGCACGAATTCGCCAAAAATTGCAAAAACTTTAAATAAGACATAATTTTTATTAAAAATCACTAAAACTGTAAAGAATGCCAAAAATCCAAAAAAAATTTACGAAAATGGCGAAAATTTGCAAAAACTTGCTAACAGCGGCATGATAAGAAAGTGTAATAGGTTAAAAATCGTGTAAACTGTAAAGAGCATAAAAAGGGGGACAAAAATTGCGTTTATCGCGAAAATAGCGGAACTTCGCTAAGAAAAACTAAAACAAACTTTTTTTTTGTAAATTTTCATAATTTTCGCGATTTTTTCCGAGTTTTTGTCATTCCTCATTATTTTAGCTCTTTTTAAACAATTTTAGGGCTGCTTGCAATTTTCCAATTTTTCGCGATACAATTTATTTTGTGCCAGTTTATGGGGTTTTCACAGTTTTGCCGATTTTTAATCAACATCCGAGTGATATCTTTCTGATGTCAGCAAGTTTTTGAGAATTATCGTCATTTTTGTTTGTTTTATTATTGTGTATTTTTGTAGACCTATATTTAACTAATTATTAAATTATTTGTTTAGCTTGAGGTCTGGTTTTAAAAAATTTAAAAAACTAGATTTTCAATTTTTTTTGTTTCATTTGATTTTTATTGTCCCGATATTTCGATCAACATCGTTGATCATCTTCAGGGGATCTAAAAGTATGTATAAACACAAATAAAAATTATTAAAATTATAATAAATTTAATTTAAACAAGTAAAAGTGCTATATTCGGCTGTGCCGAATCTTATATACCCTTCCCCAATGAATAGTCTATATAACATAGAATATATAGAATCCCGAATCTTAACAAATTAACTGACCTATGTCTGAGAATGTATAAGTAAAATATTTTGTATTAGCTGGGCTTAAATAAAAATTTCCCCACAGAACCAAAACTATACTTATGACCGTAATATTATCAAATATCTCTCTGTGAATAGTTATGTCTATAGTGCAAAAATGTGTCGATAATTTTATCTTATAGGCAGGGAGCCCAAAAATATGCAATTCCATTTTTTTCCTGTGTGTGTTGTATGTAGGCACAAATAAGATATTTACACGTTTCAGAACTTTTTAAGAATTTTGACATCGATTTGTTAGTGCATATTTTTGCATATTTTACACTTAGTTGCATATTTACGGCATTTTTTCTATTTTGTGTGGCATATTTGGGAGTATTTCTACATATTTTGGCCTTTCTAAAATAATAATATGCATATTTAAAAAAAAAGTCTGTTTGCCTTTTAAAATTTTTCCACATATAAAAATGTTTTGTTTTGCAGTTTTAAATTTATTGATTTATTCCCAGTTTGTTCACAGATTTAAAAATTTACATTGTATAGTTTTAAGAATTTTGGAGCGATTTCAATTTTGTCGAGATTGTTGGCTTATTTGCATTTCATAGAAAAAATAGACGAGAATATTCGCGTTTTGCTAATATTTAAGCTATATATGCCATTTTGCTGATTTGTTCCTAATAGCACCCACAAAATATGTCTTGGTGCCCAACATATTATATTCGGCCAGATGAAAAGCCAGGCTTGCATTCTTAAATCGACTTCCGTACCCATAAGGCACCATGGACGTTATTTCCATGTTGAAAAGAAAATAATGACCATAAAAAATGTTAATAAAGTTCATGCAAATGGTACTGCAGAGTGAAGATTGACAGCATAGCTGGGCATTGGGTGGAATTAATTGTTTTCTTCTCTGGGTATATTGAATAGTGGCTTAGCAGGGTTTAGATTTGCGAAGCCACTATTCGACATTCCCATGGACATTATTTCCTTTTTGAAGTGGAAATAATGTTCGTGGACATTATCTTCTCTGACATCATTGCATGCCACCAATATATGTAATTAAATCGTGGTGTGGAAAATGAGTGTTATATAAATTATAAACGAAATAATAACGTTTTAAGTGCATACTTTTGTGCATTTAGGGAGCATATTGTTACGTTTTTATGTCATATTTAACGCACATAAAACACTTTTTAGGGCACATTTCCGGTTTCCCTGCTTATAGATTGCTATTGAAAGCAAATGTTCTTTTACCGCCTAGGTTAAAATATCTAATGTGTAATATACGCATAATATACCTATTTGTTGAATTTACGGTTATTAGTTGTACAAAAAGTATATAACAAAATTTGTATTCTTAAACATGAATTTTTAGGTTATATTGTTCATTTCACATTAATTTATGCAAATATAAATTTAGAATAATTGGAGTTAAAAAAATATTAGCCCAATTCACAATCTTGTGCAAATGATCTGGCATGGTAACATTTGCTAATTGGTATAGTATATTGATACTAGCCACTTATCAATTGTTAGTGGTGAGTATCAATATGCTAACCATTTTCCAAATGCAACGATGCCAGACCATTTGCACAAGATTGTGAATTGGGCTATTGATTTTATAAACATTTATTTTTAAAATTTTTCTATTTGGTACTAAAATATGTTATCCCAAATAACTATTTTATTGATTTTATTTATTTACTATTCATTTATTTGCTATAATCAATTTTTTCTGTTATTGATTCTAATATCTTATGAAAACTAAGTATTTTATCATTAAAAAAAACTAAGTATTTTATCATCTAAAAAAATAAAAGTTTAGGCGCCGTGATTTGAACCCGGCTCTTTCGAGAGGAAAATAATTATAGGGAAACCACTTAAGCAATTAGATACTGATGCAAGTAATAGTTTCTCGAATCTGTACTAAACAGGAGGAGTGAGAAAAATTTATATTTTTAAATTTTTATTAGGCTGTAGGGTGAGTCATATAATAATTCAACTAATATTCTATGAATCATCCTACAAAAGATCGCATTACCTCTGCGTTGCCGTTTTGGTTACTTTTAACCAAAGTTGTATATTTTTTTCAATGTGTACTTGTGTACCTTTTTAAATTTTTGGTTACTGTTTTCCAACACAAAAATTACCGTTTTTAGGGTTCCGTACACCAAAAGTGTACGCTACGCTGTCCGTCTGTCTGTCTGTCAGTACGTCACAGACTGCTTTATCGGGAACCATAAGAGCTACGGACCTGAAACTTTCACAGAATACGTAAAACTTTCGCCGCAACAACAGCAAATATATGACAGTTAAACATTAAAGGGTGTTCTAAAGCGAACAACGAAACATGTTGAAATACTTATTTAATACACAGAAACTTATATGTAGACACTTTAAATTTTCAAAGATAGTTTTAATTGGTGTAGTCTGTAGAATGGATTACACCAATTAACAGTGATATTTAAAACAATAAAAATTAAATGGTGTTCTATCAGTTAATGTAATTTTAGTATGTAATTAAGACAATTGTAAACAGTAAGAGGTAAACTCTTGAAATTTTCAAAAACGCTATAACTAAAATTTCCAAAATTAAAAATATGTCAAAACGAAAAATAGCCAAAATTAAAAAAGCACTTAAAGGAAAAAAGCACCAAAACTAAAACGCAAAATATCACCAAAACTAAAAAGATCGCCAAGAAACTAAAAAAAACACCAAAAACCGAAAAAAATCATCAACGAAAAAAATCACCAGGACATAAAAAAATCGCTAAGACCAAAAATATCATTAATAAACGAAAAAATCTCCAAAAACTAAAAAAATCTCAACGAAAAAAAGCGCCAAACCCAAAAAAACGCCAAAACTAAAAAGATCGCCAAAAACCAAAAAAAAATCGCTAAAACGAAAAAAAGTGTCAAAACAAAAAAAAAAAATCACAAAAAAAATCCCCAAACTGAAAAAAGCGCCAAAAATGAAAAAAAGCGCCAAAACTAAAATAAATCGCTTAAACTAAAAATATCGTCAAAAAGCGAAAAAAACGTTAAACAAAAAATTTTAAACGAAAAAAAAAACGCAAAAACAAATCAGTCTATATTAATTGCCAAATATCTATCTCTGTACCTAGTTTTGTTTAAATCGGTTGAGCTGTTTAGGCGTACTGTCGTTACAAAAATCTGCAAACAGACAAACAAACACCTAGTTTTTATATTCTATATGGTTTAATTTGTTTGCTATAATCTACTTTTTCGGTTCCTGAAAAATAAGGATTTTGACAACAGATTTAGGGTCTGTGAACAGAACTAACTTGTTAATAGTCAGGCATCTATATTTTCGATGTTATATACTCCATTCGTTGGGCAAGGGTATATATAAGATTCCCCACAGAAGAATATAGAAGTTTCACTTGCTTTTGAGCACCCGTCAGGACGTATGATGCGAAGAGTACAAAAACTTCTGTAATATATGAAACTATCAGTCACTATCCTACCTGTTCTGTAAATTGAGTTGATTTAAAAACGCTCGATTTTGAAAAATTAAATCCACTAATAGCAAAATTTTGTAAATTTTTTTGGCAGTTTCTATTCTTTAGAGCTTGAAATATCATATCTGAAATTAGTTTACTATATATGATTTAAAATAAATCAGTGGGCGCATTTTTATTTTTGAAAAACGAGGAATTTAATCGGATTCGATTTACAGAATAGTGCCGTATATCTTTAAAACCAGAGGTCATCGATAAATTTTATGATTTTTGAGTTCAGGAGATGAAAATACATAAGAATGTTCTTAGTTATAAAACTAAAATCTTATTTAATTACATTTGTTAACAAAAAACATATGACTCGATAGATAAAGTATTAAAATATAAATTTTTTTTAATATTAAAACATATCTTTCGCAGATCAATCCTAATGGGAATCGTTTCGATTTATGCACAATTCTTTAAATTGCATTGTAGAGCTGATGGTCTTAAAATCAAGTTTATTCCAGAATTTAGTGTTGACTAAACTTAGCTGCAGCCAAACTGTATGAAATGACATTAAATAAAAAACAAAATTAATCAAATCCCAAAACATTTTCGTTCAAATCATCGAAGCATTTTTCTTTGGAGACAGTGATATATCTTTGTGTAACGCTATATTGATTATTTAACAGTGTTGTCGTTAAACGTAACAAATATGCGCAAATTGTGGTGGTTTATGACGATAGTTAGTTATATGCAAATTTAAAAAACTATATAGAAAATGGTAATTTTTGTGTTGAAAAACAGCAAGCAAATGGAAAAAAGTACACAAGTACACATTGAAAAATAGTAGCTAACTTTGGTTAAAAGTAACCAAAACGGCAACGCACTTTTCATGCGATCTTTTGTAGGACGATTCATAGAATATTAGTTGAATTATTATATGAATTCCACCCTACAAGCCTAATGAAAATGTAAATATATTAATTTTTTTCTCAGATTTTTTATTACAGTTTGGAGAAACTCTCACTTGATTCAGTATCTAATTCAAATTAACCCCCTTTGGATATGTAACTATTTGGCTAAGAGCGTTAAGTGGTTTCCCCACAATTATTTTCCTCTCGAAAGAGCCAGGATCAAATCACAGCGCCTAAAACTTTTATTTTTTAGATGTGTTTTTAATGATAAAATACTTAGTTTTCATAAGATATTAGAATCAATAACAGAAAAAATAGATTATAGCAAATAAATGAATAGTAAATAAATAAAACCAATAAAATAGTTATTTGCGATAACATATTTTAGTACCAAATAGAAAAATTGTAAAAATTAATGTTTATAAAATCAATAGCCAAATTCACAATCTTGTGCAAATGGTCTGGCATCGTTGCATTTGTAAAATGGTTAGCATATTGATACTCACCACTAACAATTGTTAAGTGGCGAGTATCAATATACTATGCCAATTTGCAAATGTTACGATGCCAGATCAGTTGCACATGATTGTGAATTGGGCTAATTTTTTTAACTCCGATGATTCTGAAATGAACAATATAACCTAAAAATTAATGTTTAAGAATACATATTTTGTAACATATTTTTGGTACAACTAATAACCGTAAATTAAACAAATAGGTATCTAATGCGTTTATACCACATTAGATATTTTAAACTAGGCGGTAAAAGAACATTTGCTTTCAATACTTATATATAAGCAGGGAAACCGGAAATGTGCCCTAAAAAGTGTTTTATGTGCGTTAAATATGATATAAAAACGTAACAATATTCTCCCTAACTGCACAAAAATATGCACTTAAGACCTTATTATTTCGTTTATAATTTATATAATAATATAGTTTATAATTTATATAAGATAATGTCCACGGACATTATTTCCACTTCAAAAAGGAAATAATGTCCATGGGAATGCCGAATAGTGGCTTCGCAAATCTAAACCCTGCACAGCCACTATTCGATATACCCAGAGAAGAAACCAATTAATCCCGCCCAATGCCCAGCTATGCTGTCAATCTTCACTCTGCAGTACCATTTGCATGAACTTTATTTCCATTTTTTATGGTCATTATTTTCTTTTCAACGTGGAAATAACGTCCATGGTGCCTTATGGGTACGGAAGTCGATCTAACAATGCAGGCCTGGCTTTTCATCTGTCCGAATATAAAATGTTGGGCACCAAGACACCAAGACATATTTTGTGGTTGCTATTAGGAACAAATCAGCAAAATGGCCTATATAGCTTATATATTAGCAAAACGCGAATATTCTCGTCTATTTTTTCTATGAAATGCAAATAAGCCATTAATCTCGGCAAAATTAAAATCGCTCAAAAATTCTTAAAACTATACAATGTAAATTTTTAAATCTGTGTACAAACTGCGAATAAATCTATGGGAATGTGGAAAAAATTTTAATAGTTTCAATGGCAAACATATTTTTTTTGTAAATATGCATATTATTTATTTAAAAAGTCCAAAATATGTAGGAATACTCCTAAATATGCCACACAAAATAGAAAAAATGCCGTAAATATGCAACTACGTGTAAAATATGCAAAAATATGTCAAAATTCTTAAAAAGTTCTGAAACGTCAAACAGGAAAAAACATGCAATTGCATATTATTGGTTTCCCTGCCTATAAGATAAAATTATCAAACATTTTTACACTATCTATACACTTCTTTGGAGTGTATTTTTCAACGAAAGTCACTACGAAAGTTTTTTTTTTCGTAAAATATGCATGAATTATTTTCAGTGTATATAAATTTCAATTTAATGACGTGATTTGCACCATTAAAGCCTGAAGTTTTTCTAATAAAATAAATATCGCAATCTTCTAATATGTCAGCAAAGACAACAAAATAAAGAAATTCACTTTTTACAGAAATTAAAAAAACAACAAATCGAATTTAAAGCTTCAAGATTATTGTTGTTTTTGATGATAGGGAGAAGAGCAAAATTATTTTTTTATAGTTTTTTTATCGTCCATAAAACCATAATACATATTCCGTTTTCGATGTTTTCAAAATATCACCTTAAATATTTTGCAAATATGTATGTATATAAAACCGGTTAAAAGTCCGGCTAAAAATCTTTAATTTTATATTAGTTATGAAAAATAACTTAGAAGGGAACTATTCCTACTTTTTGTTACATATATATAATATAATAGTAGGTATATTATAAAAAGATTTTTTTGAAAAGGTGTATTTTAAGTTGAATTTTTAAACCATTTTAAAATGTTGGTTTTCCATCCTAGAGAAAATGTTTCCCACCTCTGGACACAAAATCAAACCCAATATAAAAAGGGTAATTGCACCAAAAATATGTTTAACTTATCTAGGCAATATGTTTAGCTTATCTAGGCTCCCTGGTGTAAAGGGAGAGGTTGAGACTTGCATGTTTGTATGCTGAGTTCAAGTCCGATTTGTCTTTTCACATTTTTTAATATATATAGTCTTAGCCATTCAGGAGCCGATTTTTTTACCACTTTGTGGTGAAGGGTATAAAACCTATTGCACAAATTGTGTATTAATTACATTTTCAAAAACAAATGGTGTATTTATAAAAAGATTCTTAAAGATAATTTTATTATCACTGTCTTCTTTCGTAAACAAAACACTATTGATGTTTTGGTCTGTGTTTATTTATTGTATTTCTATAGATGTGCTCGCATTTTTCTACGTCGCTCTTATAATTTAATCTCTTGTCAAGAGGTACATCAACAATATGCAGCATTTCGAGAGTATATCTCTTTTTGTAGTTGTTTTCCGTTGTTAGAACCAAGGTGAATTAATTTTATCAGGTGGTGTTGATTCTAAACCAACTACAACATCACAATTACATTTGACAACTCAGCCCCTATGTCAACGTATAAAAATGTTGACATACGAGCATCTAATTTGCGGAAAAAAGTAGAACAGCTGTGCTTATAATATCACCTGTATAAATCCACCTTGGTTAGTACTCTGATATTTTCGAAGTTTGGCTTGTGACCAGTGTAGCCAGATGAGGGGATTTGTCCCCAAATTGGGGATTTCAACTTCAATTTGGGGACAGATTTTCGTGGGGAGGGATTTGGGGATTTTTCATTATAAGCACTTTTAATAAACATAAATTTTTTCTACTTGTAGTAGATATCACAAAATATATAGAAATCACAATAGTGACAGGTAAAAAACGCTACAATCAGGGTTTTCAATTGTTTTTAAGGCTCTGTTAAAAAGAGACAAAAATGGCAACGAACAGAAGAAAATAAACAATACGAAAAGGAAAAAATTAAAAATTTTACTCACTGAATAACACGCTAAAAATTTTTAAATTCTAATAAAATTAAAGAATTATGCCTTATTATTAAAAACATATTGTGAAAAAAGAATTGTGTGTATAAAAAAGTGTCGTAGATTTGTTTTATTAATGTGCTTTTTTTGCAATTACTTTGTGGTGGTAGGTTTTTTTTATACAGCGTGTTCTTACACACACATGCACATGATTTATTATTTGTGAGATTTTGCAGTAATTATAAAGATAAAATGTAAAAGATGAATGAAAATGAAATGTAATTAATTAATAAATACTATTTCCAATTGTGGAAATATATGCATATTTAATTAGTTTTATTCATTACAAAATTAATTCGGGTAGAAAGGCGCTGCAAAAGAAAATGAAATTTAAAGGCACTGTGTAAGCGATCAGAAATATATTTCGGTTTGTGTCACTTCTGTGTATTTGGTGGTAGATATTTCGATTATGTATTTTAAAATGGTGTTTCGTTGATGAATTTGATTTGTTGGAATGCATCATGATACAAATTGTACTCGTGTGCAGACACTAGGCTGAGACCGATATTGGCATAGGATATTCATAGAAATGAGAACTGTTATCACTTTTGGACCAAAAGGAATTTGAACAAATTTGCTTACAATATGTATTTAGCTATACTAGAGCTTCAATACATACAGTTTTTTGAGATTATCATACAGGTCTGTGTTGATTCCTGATCTAACTCATTTTTTTTAGTTCTGACCTAAGCCCCTCAATTATAATGTAATTTGTTCAACTGAAAAGTTGAAAAAATCAGTTACGTGTTGTCAACGTATGGCTTACGATATCTTAATGAGCTTCAAGCTCATAATCAACTGACGTTATGCTGCGTGACTGGCCATGAAGGCCATGTTTGAAAGAGCGGCTGACTGTCTAACCAACAGAGCCCAAAGTAGATTAATAGGACCGGCACCCTTCTTTGGTATTTCACGTAGATACGTCAAAGAGAAGAATAGTTCCTGGGCTCAGGTGGTGTTTGCTCGCCATTTACTGTTAATGAACAATAATGAACTCAAACTACTAGCCGGACACAGTGGTCTCAGACGACAACACTTTATTATTGGTAACTATGAGACTCTATGAAACTCAAGAAGAGACGCCGGAACCTCCGCGATAGTCCGACTATAATGGCTCACACAATGACATTTTTTTGAGAAATCCTGACGGCTCCAACTGAAGTATATAACAACTGATTGAGCAGAATAATTGGCAGTTCACATCTGGACTGCACAAGAGATATTTTGGATCGGGGTGTTTATGCCTTATACATAATAATAAAAATACAAGTTGCAGAAAAAGCGGTATTATTCTACAAACAAAACATATGCATATTGAATATAATGTTATTATTAAATGCCTATTTATCGAAATGCGATCGACAGTTTCTTTCTTAAAAATATATTGAAAACAAAAACAAATTTGATTTTTTTATTTTTATAAGAAAGAAACTGTCGTTCGCATTTAGATGAGCAGGCACGGTTGCAAGATTTGACGATTTTGGGTGCCAAAAATTAAATTTTGACGACTGGACGATTTTTACCTTAAATTTGGCGATTTTTAAGAATTATAAGTTGACACCATTTCTTAGAACTTTTAAAACAAATTTGAACTTGATCAAGAACGAGGCGTTTCTAACAGGTGAATTTACAAGATCAGCTAACCTCACGCTCCTAAACGGCAAACGTATGTAATGGTCATAATGTCATCACCGCCTTCAAACGGTCAAACTCTGTATAGAGCAGTGGTGTTCAAACATACATTATCATATTTTTTGTTTGAATATATAGGCTGTGTGTCTCACACACAGTGTATGTATGTTGATGGAAAAAACAGCATATACGGTATTTGGCATTTCCTTATAGAGCTAGCTGCGTTGATAGTTTCATCCTTCTTGCAATGTTTTTGACAACTAGTGAAGTAGTTTTTGCAATAAGATTTCTATTGTTGTAGAATTAGGTGTACTTGTTACTTGTGTCATGATCAAGAACTTCGCAGCTTTTGCTACAATATGTTATTAAAAGTTATTATTTATTGACATTTTTGTCAGCTGCTGCATACATATGGATGTATATCAAATATAAAAACTTTTAAACACTAGAGAACAATGCTCAAATATTTACAAAGGAATTAACGGAGTTAATTATGGCTTTATTAGCTTTTTAGCGGCTATAACTTTGGATTCGATTAAGATTTGTTTCTGAAAAGCTGTTTACGCGTAAATAGGATATTAATAAACACATTTACTAAAGAAACTTTGCATCTTAGAAGCATAAATTCTGGTATTTTGCAAATAATTATGCGGCGTATTTAAAGTAAAAAAAACTACAAAACTTTAAATTTTGTTTAAATTTAATGGTGGATTTATTCAATGTGTATTTAGTTTTTGTGGCTTGCTGAGTTATTGTAATAAGCTTCTCCTATATATGTATGTATGCATATTACTTTTCTAAAAAACATACACTACATACTACTTATTCAGATAAAACAACAGTTGATCTTTTTATTGATAAGAATTTCGTTTATTGTGTGTAAAAACTATGAATTTATTTGTTATGTTATTCACAATAAATTATTATTCTGTTTATAAAGCAGATTTCTCTACAAAATTTGTTTTATTAACCTCGAATTTACTTTTGACGAATTTTTGACGATTTCGTATAATTGTTTTGACGTTTTGGACGATTTTTCGCTTGAAATTTGACGAATTCTTCCCTATTTCATCTGGCAACTATGTGACCAGGCAGTAAAACGTTTGTCCCAAAATATTAGTTTTAGTGGAAAATTTAACCCAGAAATATAATATACAAAACAAAGGAAAGCATTTATTTTATTTCGCTGCAATTTTATTATTACTTTAAAAAAATGTTTCCTTATCCTAGAGGGAAAGTGAATTAAAAATAACATTAAAAGAATTAAAACTTGTTAGTTTTACTATACAGTAGAATAAAATACTGACAATTTGTTTATAAGTAGAAGTGAAAAATGCATATTTAAACATACATATATGTATCTACATAGGCTCATATATGGCTAAATCAAAAAAAAGTGTACTATTATTTACAGTGCATTTACATCTACGCCATAAACAGGTTATAATTTATTTATGGGAATAAATAGGTTTGAGAAACTTATTTATCCATAGTAGTAGGGAACTGTTCCCCTGGGGGCAGTTAAAATATTAAAATTTGGGTAATTAAAATTTGAAAATTTGAAATTTTAATTGTTAAATAAACAAATGTGTAATTTGATACCCGTGGGAAAACAAATGAAAGTGCCCTGTAGGTAAAATGTGGTTAAGAAAATTGTGATGAATTATTATTGAGTTAATGATGAGTGCTAGTGTGAAATTATATTATAGATAATGTTTTGTGTTATATGAATTTCGGATATGGGTGTCTCTGTGGGTGAGTGGTAGCGACGTTAGCCTGTCAGTAGAGAGGTCGTGGGGTTCGATTCCTACCATAGACCCTGGATGTTTTCCGTTGCTTCGTGGGTTGTGGTTGTGTTGAGATAGTGACCTATGCACAATTGATTGATTATAGACTAGATGGTTCTAATGGGGATTATATTGAGACATTGGAGATTTCACTAGAGAGGCTGTTAAAAACTTCTCTGTCCATTATAGGTAGAATAAAGAGTGTAGACTATTTGGTGACAATGTCACCAAACTTGTCGACACAAGAGGTGACTTTTAGACAGTTGGACCCATGGATCCTACAGGGACTTATTTATGGCTATTTTGTGGTGCTTGTGTTTACATTTACTTTGTGTGCGGCTGTGGGTGCGTGGCTGTTTGTTTGTGTGTGTGTGTGTGTTTCTTTTTTCTTATCTTTAGATTTGTTAAGAATGTGTGTATGTCGTGTCAAATGTCGTCTTGTTTATTTCTTGGGATAACAATTTAAATATTTGTTCTACAGAATCATGTTTATTGCTTTGTTTATTAAGCTGCACATGTTTTGAGAATGAGTCATCATTTGAAATGTCCGTCTGATTATTTGTTTTCCAGAATCATATTTATGGCTTTGTATATTCAGCTGCACATGTTTTGAGAATGAGTCATCATTTGAAATGTCCGTCTGATTATTTGTTTAGCAGAATCATGGTTATGGCTTTGTTTATTCAGCTGGATATGTTTTGAGAATAAGTCATCATTTGATAACAAAATTTTATTAGTCATCATTTATATAAAATAAAATATTACACAATGTTATATTCTAGTTCTTGCTGTTGCTATGTATACATATGAATTTCATCATATCTAGTAATATCAATGAAAACAATTAGACTGGATGACTACTACGCGATTCTCATAGGATGTATATAAGTAGAAGAAATAATGTAGATATTCATAGGTATACTCTGATATCTCAACAAGTGCTGTTGAAAGCAAAAAATTTATTAATAAACAATTTCATAGTGTTTTCAAAAAAGAGCTAAATAAATTAAATAAAATAATTATATAAAGTTAATTGTTGCTAATTAAATAAATAGCTTGAAAACAAAAAATTTATTAATAAAGAAGTTTATAGTGTTGTTGAAAAAAGGACTAAATAAATAAAATAAAATAATTAAATAAATTATATTGTTGTTTTTCAAAAAAAAAAAGGATTAAATAAATTAAATAAAATAATTAAATAAATTTGATTGCTGCTAATTAAATAAATAAAAATTAATTCTTCAAGCTATGTTTGTGAAATATGTCAAAAGGAATACAAATACCAAAAGTCATATTTGGAGCATTGCAAAAGTCATGCTAAACTACAACATGTGCAGATGCCAGTGTCATGTGATGTACAGTCTCCAATGCCTTTATATAACCCTATTCCTTGAAAAATATGCAACAGCAATATCCAGTGTCCTTTCAAGAGCTTCCAAGGTCTTCGTACTATCATACGGGGATGAACAATCAGTTTTCAGTACCCATACAAATTCCACATCATCTTCCTATTCCCTATCAATATACTTCACCAATGCAATGGCAGCAATATAACATACCCAACTATTATCCTTCAGTTTCGAATAATCAATATGCCTTGTCAATGGACAGTTCCAGGTATCCTCAACACCAACAACAACAACAACAGCAGCAACATCATCAGCAACAACAGCAGCATCATCATCAACAACAACAGCAACAACAACAGCAGCATCATCATCAACAGCAACAACTAGATAATATTGTGTTTGATGACATGGATACTTCAAATTCTCCCAGCGGTAAATATAATGATACTCCTTTGAATGTAGAACCAAAATATTATGATATAAACAGTGCATTTAAAAAAAATATTGCAACATATGGAACTCCTACCAAAAAAGATGATCTTCTATTTGAAGACTTTGTTCTGGAAAATAAATCTATTTTCAAGGAAAGACTTGAAAAAAGTTTGGTTAAACATAATATATTAAAATTCTGTGTAACTCTTATTGGAGAGTACATAAAAATTGTTGGGGAAGAAATTGGCTTGTGTCAAATTTCTCACAGAACAAAAATGGATCTCTTGTGTCTGGGAAGCAATGTAGATGAGCTAATTGGAAAACAATTCCGGGACATTCATAATAAAATGTCAGAATTCCAGGAAAGAGACTCTGGGTGGACTTTAATCAGAATTATTCGCGCTGAAGTTAACATAAACAAAAGTTCACTAGTAAAAGGATCTCATTGGATAAGCACGCCATTGAAACTGGCTAAAAAGCGGGGCTGTATCAACATTGAAAACAATGATGATTATTGTTTTAAATGGAGTTTAGTTGCCGCGTTGGATACCACAATAATAAAGCATAATGAACGTTGCTGCTCATATAACATCGAGGACATTAGTGCTGATGTCATTTGCCTACAAAATGGAATTGTGGTTGATTTCACAAATTTAAAGTTCCCATTGGCAATAAAAAATATTCAAGTATTTGAGGATAGGAATGATGGAATAAGTGTAAATGTGTTTGGGTATGATAATGAGAAGGATGAAATCATTGGAACATTCTACAATACACAAAAAGAAAAAATAAAGCATGTTAATTTAATTCTGCTGGAAGCTGGAGACATTCACCATTACATTTTTATTAAAGATATTTCAAGGTAAGTAAGTAAATACATGTGTATGAATAACTATATACATATATAAATTTATTCCTTTTACAGACTTTTGAAAGCTCAGACAACCAAGCACCGTAACAGACTTTTATTCTGTAATACCTGCCTACACTATACACACAATGAATGGACTATGGACCAACACAAAACGGAATGTGGGAAAATTGTTGCTGCGTTGCCTTCTCCCGAAGATGTGCCATTCGTTATATATGCAGATTTCGAATGCATACTAGAAGATATCCAAACTACTGTAAGTGACAAAACTCAAGTTATAAAGAGGCACATTCCTTGTGCCTTTAGTTATTATATAAAATGTATAGGTAATAATAGTTTAGATAAATTTAAGATATATATAATGGTGAGGACGCATCTTTAAACTTTGTTGACTGGTTAATTGACGATTGTGAAGATATTTACAATCAGTTCGTCACCAGTAAGGCAAAAATTAACAGCTTGACCCTTTCGGAAATATACAGTTTTCAAAATTCAATAAATTGTCACATATGTGATAAATTTCTCGGTAAAGATCGTGTAAGAGATCATTGTCATATAAGTGGTAAATATCGAGGTGCAGCTCACAATATTTGCAACTTAAAGTACCAAATTCCGAAGTTCATACTACATATTTTCATAATTATTCATCTTACGACTCGCACCTCTTTGTTAAAGAATTAGGTAAAAAGTCTGACAACATAAAAGTCCTACCACTGAACAAAGAACTGTACATTTCACTATCTACATTTACAAAAATGACTGACAATTGCAATCTTGAACTCCGATTTTTAGATACTATTCGTTTTATGGCTGATAGCTTAGAATCCTTAGCTAATAACCTTACGGACAATGACTTTCATACAGTTAGGGCACACTTTAACAGAAAGACAGAATTTGACCTTGTACGAAGAAAGGGTGCTTTCCCTTATGAATATCTTGATTCATTTGAAAAATTGGATGACGGTCAGCTTCCATCAAGAGAAGATTTTTTAAATAAATTAAATAACAAGGAATGCTCAATTGAAGATTATGAGCATGCAATAAAGATTTGGCATACCTTTAATTGCAAAACCCTGCGAGATTATATGGAATTATATCTCAAAACCGATGTGCTTTTGTTAGCAGACATATTCGAAAATTTTCGAAGAGTCTGTAAGGGAATTTATAATCTAGATCCGTGTCAGTACTATACTGCTCCAGGACTATCATGGGATGCCATGTTAAAACACACACACAAATAGAATTAGAGTTGTTAACAGACATTGACATGTATAACTTCTTTAAAAAGGGAATACGCGGTGGAATGTTACAGTGCAGTAAGCGATATTCCAAAGCAAATAATAAATATTTAGATGATATTGATCAAGACAAGCCTTCAGAATTTCTAATATATTTAGACGCGATGTCTGAGTATCTTCCTTATGGAGGATTCCGATGGCTGACAAATGATGAGCTGAATCTGGATGCGAAAAGCATAGATAATAACTCACAAGATGGTTATGTATATGAGGTCACTTTGGAATATCCTTCACATCTGTATGACTCACAATGACCTTCCCTTCTGTGTTGAAAACAAGAAAACTTTAGAATCAAACCATAAGAAATTAATTGCGGATTTTTCGCCAATATGGTTTGATTCTAAAGAAAACGCATCGTATTCTAGCATTCAAACAATCTCCATGGCTACAAGACTATATAGATTTGAATACTAAACATAGAGCTTCTGCAAAAAATGCATTTGAATTTTTTTTTTTAAATTACTTAATAACGCGGTATGCGGTAAGACCATGGAGAACGTTGATAAAAGAAGAGATGTTAGAATTGTGACCAACTGGAATATAACAAACTGTCACCATTTGGGGGCTCAAGATTGGATATCTAAATCCAATTTTCATAGTTCATCTATTTTTTTAATTTTTTGACGTTAGTTATTAGTTTTAACGATTTTTTAGGTTTTAGTGTTTTTTTATTTTGACGGGTTTTCCTGTTTCTTACGTTTTTTGTCGATCTTTTTAGTTTTGGTGATTTTTTGGCGTAATAGCGTTTTTTTAATATTGCGGCTTCTTTCCTTAAAGCGCTTTTTTATTTAGGCGATTTTTCGTTGTGATAATTTTTTAATTTCGGAATTTTTTAGTTTTAGCGTTTTTTTAAATTTCAAAATTTTGCCACTTACGGTTTCTAAGATATAACAAATTGTCTACATTACATATGAGTAAGATCACGTCAAGTGGACCCCCCATTTTCCACTTGATCATGGAATACTTGATAGAATATATTAATCGAAAGTAGTTATCACTAACAATCATCCCCTAACACAGTTTTTAAAAATTTTGAGTTTAACAACAATTTTTTTTTACAATCAAAATGTTTGGTACTTTTAATTAAAAAATTCATTGTAAAATAACTATTGAAGTTAATATAACGAAAATTTCAGGGTTTATAGTAAATTATTTATAATTTCATAAAAAAAAATATTTTTTTAAACATTTTTATCTTTATTATCATACTTTTTATTAACTTTTAATTAAACAAATGGAAATTATAATGACTTCTCGGTGCGATAATCGAATAATTTTTCTTTAGTTATACGCGTTATACACTCAAGTTTCATATTCCGAAAAAAAATTTCACTGCTCGCGATTAGTTTAAGCCATAGCTGTTAAGTAATGATTAGTAATCGTAATGATTAGTAATTAGATTACTTTTGTTCAAGAGGTAAAATAATGATTATGATTACTATTATTTTCAGTTAGTAATCGTAATCCCATGATTACGATTATTAATAATCAAAAAATAATCGGGATTATTTGGAATTACTTTTAAATAATCAAAAATTATCAAAAAATAGTTCGACTACTTTCTGCGATTACTTTTGATTATTTGTGATTATTTTCAAAGTGTGTTGGATTTATTTGTTAAAAATACTAGCATATTTGAAACGTAAAAACGTGAAAAAGTTGATGTTGAAAAATTTTATTTGAAACATAGCTGAAATGCAAAACCACGTAACTAACAAAATATTAGAAATCGCTTTTTAAATTAATTATTCTATATATATGAGAATTTTCAATTTTGTTAATTTATCATAAAAGTCGTAAATTTTTTTTTAATTTTTAACATAAGTAAAAAAATTTGAATATAATTTTTTCATTCAATTTTTCATAAATGAGAATTTTCAATTTTGTTAATTTATCATAAATGAAAAAGTAGTAGAAGATATTTCGTGTGAGATTATGTAGTAAAAAAAGATGTAAAACAGAGTAGAAAGTGGAGAAAAATTACCCGTTTCGCTAATATTATGAAATTTAACAAAAATCGGAAACACGTTCAAAAATGTTAGAAAATCGTAACAAAATATAAAAGATGCGTAGAACTGGTAAAAAATCTACATATGTATATATCGCGGAAATTATGAAAATTTTCATAAAAAAGAGAAAATCACACACCTGAAAAAACGTCAGAATAACTTTACAATCGCTAAAATTGTAAAAGGGAGCATAGACTGGAGAATAAGTGCGTGCATCGCGAAAATTCTGAAAAACTGCAAAAACCGGAGACAGCTTCAAAATTGGTTCAGAACCATAAAAAATTTTAAGTAGTTTACATATTGATTCTGGAGCATTAGAAATGTAAATGTAAGAAAAGAAACAACTTTGGAAAAATTACGCCTATCACGAATTCGCCAAAAATTGCAAAAACTTTAAATAAGACATAATTTTTATTAAAAATCGCTAAAACTGTAAAGAATGCCAAAAATCCAAAAAAAATTTACGAAAATGGCGAAAATTTGCAAAAACTTGCTAACAGCGGCATGATAAGAAAGTGTAATAGGTTAAAAATCGTGTAAACTGTAAAGAGCATAAAAAGGGGGACAAAAATTGCGTTTATCGCGAAAATAGCGGAACTTCGCTAAGAAAAACTAAAACAAACTTTTTTTTTGTAAATTTTCATAATTTTCGCGAGTTTTTGTCATTCCTCATTATTTTAGCTCTTTTTAAACAATTTTAGGGCTGCTTGCAATTTTCCAATTTTTCGCGATACAATTTATTTTGTGCCAGTTTATGGGGTTTTCACAGTTTTGCCGATTTTTAATCAACATCCGAGTGATATCTTTCTGATGTCAGCAAGTTTTTGAGAATTATCGTCATTTTTGTTTGTTTTATTATTGTGTATTTTTGTAGACCTATATTTAACTAATTATTAAATTATTTGTTTAGCTTGAGGTCTGGTTTTAAAAAATTTAAAAAACTAGATTTTCAATTTTTTTTTGTTTCATTTGATTTTTATTGTCCCGATATTTCGATCAACATCGTTGATCATCTTCAGGGGATCTAAAAGTATGTATAAACACAAATAAAAATTATTAAAATTATAATAAATTTAATTTAAACAAGTAAAAGTGCTATATTCGGCTGTGCCGAATCTTATATACCCTTCCCCAACGAATAGTCTATATAACATAGAATATATAGAATCCCGAATCTTAACAAATTAACTGACCTATGTCTGAGAATGTATAAGTAAAATATTTTGTATTAGCTGGGCTTAAATAAAAATTTCCCCACAGAACCAAAACTATACTTATGACCGTAATATTATCAAATATCTCTCTGTGAATAGTTATGTCTATAGTGCAAAAATGTTCGATAATTTTATCTTATAGGCAGGGAGCCCAAAAATATGCAATTCCATTTTTTTCCTGTGTGTGTTGTATGTAGGCACAAATAAGATATTTACACGTTTCAGAACTTTTTAAGAATTTTGACATCGATTTGTTAGTGCATATTTTTGCATATTTTACACTTAGTTGCATATTTACGGCATTTTTTCTATTTTGTGTGGCATATTTGGGAGTATTTCTACATATTTTGGCCTTTCTAAAATAATAATATGCATATTTAAAAAAAAAGTCTGTTTGCCTTTTAAAATTTTTCCACATATAAAAATGTTTTGTTTTGCAGTTTTAAATTTATTGATTTATTCCCAGTTTGTTCACAGATTTAAAAATTTACATTGTATAGTTTTAAGAATTTTGGAGCGATTTCAATTTTGTCGAGATTGTTGGCTTATTTGCATTTCATAGAAAAAATAGACGAGAATATTCGCGTTTTGCTAATATTTAAGCTATATATGCCATTTTGCTGATTTGTTCCTAATAGCACCCACAAAATATGTCTTGGTGCCCAACATATTATATTCGGCCAGATGAAAAGCCAGGCTTGCATTCTTAAATCGACTTCCGTACCCATAAGGCACCATGGACGTTATTTCCATGTTGAAAAGAAAATAATGACCATAAAAAATTTTAATAAAGTTCATGCAAATGGTACTGCAGAGTGAAGATTGACAGCATAGCTGGGCATTGGGTGGAATTAATTGTTTTCTTCTCTGGGTATATTGAATAGTGGCTTAGCAGGGTTTAGATTTGCGAAGCCACTATTCGACATTCCCATGGACATTATTTCCTTTTTGAAGTGGAAATAATGTTCGTGGACATTATCTTCTCTGACATCATTGCATGCCACCAATATATGTAATTAAATCGTGGTGTGGAAAATGAGTGTTATATAAATTATAAACGAAATAATAACGTTTTAAGTGCATACTTTTGTGCATTTAGGGAGCATATTGTTACGTTTTTATGTCATATTTAACGCACATAAAACACTTTTTAGGGCACATTTCCGGTTTCCCTGCTTATAGATTGCTATTGAAAGCAAATGTTCTTTTACCGCCTAGGTTAAAATATCTAATGTGTAATATACGCATAATATACCTATTTGTTGAATTTACGGTTATTAGTTGTACAAAAAGTATATAACAAAATTTGTATTCTTAAACATGAATTTTTAGGTTATATTGTTCATTTCACATTAATTTATGCAAATATAAATTTAGAATAATTGGAGTTAAAAAAATATTAGCCCAATTCACAATCTTGTGCAAATGATCTGGCATGGTAACATTTGCTAATTGGTATAGTATATTGATACTAGCCACTTATCAATTGTTAGTGGTGAGTATCAATATGCTAACCATTTTCCAAATGCAACGATGCCAGACCATTTGCACAAGATTGTGAATTGGGCTATTGATTTTATAAACATTTATTTTTAAAATTTTTCTATTTGGTACTAAAATATGTTATCCCAAATAACTATTTTATTGATTTTATTTATTTACTATTCATTTATTTGCTATAATCAATTTTTTCTGTTATTGATTCTAATATCTTATGAAAACTAAGTATTTTATCATTAAAAAAAACTAAGTATTTTATCATCTAAAAAAATAAAAGTTTAGGCGCCGTGATTTGAACCCGGCTCTTTCGAGAGGAAAATAATTATAGGGAAACCACTTAAGCAATTAGATACTGATGCAAGTAATAGTTTCTCGAATCTGTACTAAACAGGAGGAGTGAGAAAAATTTATATTTTTAAATTTTTATTAGGCTGTAGGGTGAGTCATATAATAATTCAACTAATATTCTATGAATCATCCTACAAAAGATCGCATTACCTCTGCGTTGCCGTTTTGGTTACTTTTAACCAAAGTTGTATATTTTTTTCAATGTGTACTTGTGTACCTTTTTAAATTTTTGGTTACTGTTTTCCAACACAAAAATTACCGTTTTTAGGGTTCCGTACACCAAAAGTGTACGCTACGCTGTCCGTCTGTCTGTCTGTCAGTACGTCACAGACTGCTTTATCGGGAACCATAAGAGCTACGGACCTGAAACTTTCACAGAATACGTAAAACTTTCGCCGCAACAACAGCAAATATATGACAGTTAAACATTAAAGGGTGTTCTAAAGCGAACAACGAAACATGTTGAAATACTTATTTAATACACAGAAACTTATATGTAGACACTTTAAATTTTCAAAGATAGTTTTAATTGGTGTAGTCTGTAGAATGGATTACACCAATTAACAGTGATATTTAAAACAATAAAAATTAAATGGTGTTCTATCAGTTAATGTAATTTTAGTATGTAATTAAGACAATTGTAAACAGTAAGAGGTAAACTCTTGAAATTTTCAAAAACGCTATAACTAAAATTTCCAAAATTAAAAATATGTCAAAACGAAAAATAGCCAAAATTAAAAAAGCACTTAAAGGAAAAAAGCACCAAAACTAAAACGCAAAATATCACCAAAACTAAAAAGATCGCCAAGAAACTAAAAAAAACACCAAAAACCGAAAAAAATCATCAACGAAAAAAATCACCAGGACATAAAAAAATCGCTAAGACCAAAAATATCATTAATAAGCGAAAAAATCTCCAAAAACTAAAAAAATCTCAACGAAAAAAAGCGCCAAACCCAAAAAAACGCCAAAACTAAAAAGATCGCCAAAAACCAAAAAAAATCGCTAAAACGAAAAAAAGTGTCAAAACAAAAAAAAAATCACAAAAAAAAAATCCCCAAACTGAAAAAAGCGTCAAAAATGAAAAAAAGCGCCAAAACTAAAATAAATCGCTTAAACTAAAAATATCGTCAAAAAGCGAAAAAAACGTTAAACAAAAAATTTTAAACGAAAAAAAAACGCAAAAACAAATCAGTCTATATTAATTGCCAAATATCTATCTCTGTACCTAGTTTTGTTTAAATCGGTTGAGCTGTTTAGGCGTACTGTCGTTACAAAAATCTGCAAACAGACAAACAAACACCTAGTTTTTATATTCTATATGGTTTAATTTGTTTGCTATAATCTACTTTTTCGGTTCCTGAAAAATAAGGATTTTGACAACAGATTTAGGGTCTGTGAACAGAACTAACTTGTTAATAGTCAGGCATCTATATTTTCGATGTTATATACTCCATTCGTTGGGCAAGGGTATATATAAGATTCCCCACAGAAGAATATAGAAGTTTCACTTGCTTTTGAGCACCCGTCAGGACGTATGATGCGAAGAGTACAAAAACTTCTGTAATATATGAAACTATCAGTCACTATCCTACCTGTTCTGTAAATTGAGTTGATTTAAAAACGCTCGATTTTGAAAAATTAAATCCACTAATAGCAAAATTTTGTAAATTTTTTTGGCAGTTTCTATTCTTTAGAGCTTGAAATATCATATCTGAAATTAGTTTACTATATATGATTTAAAATAAATCAGTGGGCGCATTTTTATTTTTGAAAAACGAGGAATTTAATCGGATTCGATTTACAGAATAGTGCCGTATATCTTTAAAACCAGAGGTCATCGATAAATTTTATGATTTTTGAGTTCAGGAGATGAAAATACATAAGAATGTTCTTAGTTATAAAACTAAAATCTTATTTAATTACATTTGTTAACAAAAAACATATGACTCGATAGATAAAGTATTAAAATAAAAATTTTTTTTAATATTAAAACATATCTTTCGCAGATCAATCCTAATGGGAATCGTTTCGATTTATGCACAATTCTTTAAATTGCATTGTAGAGCTGATGGTCTTAAAATCAAGTTTATTCCAGAATTTAGTGTTGACTAAACTTAGCTGCGAAAATATCTTTTCAGCAGCAGCCAAACTGTATGAAATGACATTAAATAAAAAACAAAATTAATCAAATCCCAAAACATTTTCGTTCAAATCATCGAAGCATTTTTCTTTGGAGACAGTGATATATCCTTGTGTAACGCTATGTTGATTATTTAACAGTGTTGTCGTTAAACGTAACAAATATGCGCAAATTGTGGTGGTTTATGACGATAGTTAGTTATATGCAAATTTAAAAAACTATATAGAAAATGGTAATTTTTGTGTTGAAAAACAGCAAGCAAATGGAAAAAAGTACACAAGTACACATTGAAAAATAGTAGCTAACTTTGGTTAAAAGTAACCAAAACGGCAACGCACTTTTCATGCGATCTTTTGTAGGACGATTCATAGAATATTAGTTGAATTATTATATGAATTCCACCCTACAAGCCTAATGAAAATGTAAATATATTAATTTTTTCTCAGATTTTTTATTACAGTTTGGAGAAACTCTCACTTGATTCAGTATCTAATTCAAATTAACCCCCTTTGGATATGTAACTATTTGGCTAAGAGCGTTAAGTGGTTTCCCCACAATTATTTTCCTCTCGAAAGAGCCAGGATCAAATCACAGCGCCTAAAACTTTTATTTTTTAGATCTGTTTTTAATGATAAAATACTTAGTTTTCATAAGATATTAGAATCAATAACAGAAAAAATAGATTATAGCAAATAAATGAATAGTAAATAAATAAAACCAATAAAATAGTTATTTGCGATAACATATTTTAGTACCAAATAAAAAAATTGTAAAAATTAATGTTTATAAAATCAATAGCCAAATTCACAATCTTGTGCAAATGGTCTGGCATCGTTGCATTTGTAAAATGGTTAGCATATTGATACTCACCACTAACAATTGTTAAGTGGCGAGTATCAATATACTATGCCAATTTGCAAATGTTACGATGCCAGATCATTTGCACATGATTGTGAATTGGGCTAATTTTTTTAACTCCGATGATTCTGAAATGAACAATATAACCTAAAAATTAATGTTTAAGAATACATATTTTGTAACATATTTTTGGTACAGCTAATAACCGTAAATTAAACAAATAGGTATCTAACGCGTTTATACCACATTAGATATTTTAACCTAGGCGGTAAAAGAACATTTGCTTTCAATACTTATATATAAGCAGGGAAACCGGAAATGTGCCCTAAAAAGTGTTTTATGTGCGTTAAATATGATATAAAAACGTAACAATATTCTCCCTAACTGCACAAAAATATGCACTTAAGACCTTATTATTTCGTTTATAATTTATATAATAATATAGTTTATAATTTATATAAGATAATGTCCACGGACATTATTTCCACTTCAAAAAGGAAATAATGTCCATGGGAATGCCGAATAGTGGCTTCGCAAATCTAAACCCTGCACAGCCACTATTCGATATACCCAGAGAAGAAACCAATTAATCCCGCCCAATGCCCAGCTATGCTGTCAATCTTCACTCTGCAGTACCATTTGCATGAACTTTATTTCCATTTTTTATGGTCATTATTTTCTTTTCAACGTGGAAATAACGTCCATGGTGCCTTATGGGTACGGAAGTCGATCTAACAATGCAGGCCTGGCTTTTCATCTGTCCGAATATAAAATGTTGGGCACCAAGACACCAAGACATATTTTGTGGTTGCTATTAGGAACAAATCAGCAAAATGGCCTATATAGCTTATATATTAGCAAAACGCGAATATTCTCGTCTATTTTTTCTATGAAATGCAAATAAGCCATTAATCTCGGCAAAATTAAAATCGCTCAAAAATTCTTAAAACTATACAATGTAAATTTTTAAATCTGTGTACAAACTGCGAATAAATCTATGGGAATGTGGAAAAAATTTTAATAGTTTCAATGGCAAACAAATTTTTTTTGTAAATATGCATATTATTTATTTAAAAAGTCCAAAATATGTAGGAATACTCCTAAATATGCCACACAAAATAGAAAAAATGCCGTAAATATGCAACTACGTGTAAAATATGCAAAAATATGTCAAAATTCTTAAAAAGTTCTGAAACGTGAAACAGGAAAAAACATGCAATTGCATATTATTGGTTTCCCTGCCTATAAGATAAAATTATCAAACATTTTTACACTATCTATACACTTCTTTGGAGTGTATTTTTTAACGAAAGTCACTACGAAAGTTTTTTTTTCGTAAAATATGCATGAATTATTTTCAGTGTATATAAATTTCAATTTAATGACGTGATTTGCACCATTAATGCCTGAAGTTTTTCTAATAAAATAAATATCGCAATCTTCTAATATGTCAGCAAAGACAACAAAATAAAGAAATTCACTTTTTACAGAAATTAAAAAAACAACAAATCGAATTTAAAGCTTCAAGATTATTGTTGTTTTTGATGATAGGGAGAAGAGCAAAATTATTTTTTTATAGTTTTTTTATCGTCCATAAAACCATAATACATATTCCGTTTTCGATGTTTTCAAAATATCACCTTAAATATTTTGCAAATATGTATGTATATAAAACCGGTTAAAAGTCCGGCTAAAAATCTTTAATTTTATATTAGTTATGAAAAATAACTTAGAAGGGAACTATTCCTACTTTTTGTTACATATATATAATATAATAGTAGGTATATTATAAAAAGATTTTTTTGAAAAGGTGTATTTTAAGTTGAATTTTTAAACCATTTTAAAATGTTGGTTTTCCATCCTAGAGAAAATGTTTCCCACCTCTGGACACAAAATCAAACCCAATATAAAAAGGGTAATTGCACCAAAAATATGTTTAACTTATCTAGGCAATATGTTTAGCTTATCTAGGCTCCCTGGTGTAAAGGGAGAGGTTGAGACTTGCATGTTTGTATGCTGAGTTCAAGTCCGATTTGTATTTTCACATTTTTTAATATATATAGTCTTAGCCATTCAGGAGCCGATTTTTTTACCACTTTGTGGTGAAGGGTATAAAACCTATTGCACAAATTGTGTATTAATTACATTTTCAAAAACAAATGGTGTATTTATAAAAAGATTCTTAAAGATAATTTTATTATCACTGTCTTCTTTCGTAAACAAAACACTATTGATGTTTTGGTCTGTGTTTATTTATTGTATTTCTATAGATGTGCTCGCATTTTTCTACGTCGCTCTTATAATTTAATCTCTTGTCAAGAGGTACATCAACAATATGCAGCATTTCGAGAGTATATCTCTTTTTGTAGTTGTTTTCCGTTGTTAGAACCAAGGTGAATTAATTTTATCAGGTGGTGTTGATTCTAAACCAACTACAACATCACAATTACATTTGACAACTCAGCCCCTATGTCAACGTATAAAAATGTTGACATACGAGCATCTAATTTGCGGAAAAAAGTAGAACAGCTGTGCTTATAATATCACCTGTATAAATCCACCTTGGTTAGTACTCTGATATTTTCGAAGTTTGGCTTGTGACCAGTGTAGCCAGATGAGGGGATTTGTCCCCAAATTGGGGATTTCAACTTCAATTTGGGGACAGATTTTCGTGGGGAGGGATTTGGGGATTTTTCATTATAAGCACTTTTAATAAACATAAATTTTTTCTACTTGTAGTAGATATCACAAAATATATAGAAACCACAATAGTGACAGGTAAAAAACGCTACAATCAGGGTTTTCAATTGTTTTTAAGGCTCTGATAAAAAGAGACAAAAATGGCAACGAACAGAAGAAAATAAACAATACGAAAAGGAAAAAATTAAAAATTTTACTCACTGAATAACACGCTAAAAATTTTTAAATTCTAATAAAATTAAAGAATTATGCCTTATTATTAAAAACATATTGTGAAAAAAGAATTGTGTGTATAAAAAAGTGTCGTAGATTTGTTTTATTAATGTGCTTTTTTTGCAATTACTTTGTGGTGGTAGGTTTTTTTTATACAGCGTGTTCTTACACACACATGCACATGATTTGTGAGATTTTGCAGTAATTATAAAGATAAAATGTAAAAGATGAATGAAAATGAAATGTAATTAATTAATAAATACTATTTCCAATTGTGGAAATATATGCATATTTAATTAGTTTTATTCATTACAAAATTAATTCGGGTAGAAAGGCGCTGCAAAAGAAAATGAAATTTAAAGGCACTGTGTAAGCGATCAGAAATATATTTCGGTTTGTGTCACTTCTGTGTATTTGGTGGTAGATATTTCGATTATGTATTTTAAAATGGTGTTTCGTTGATGAATTTGATTTGTTGGAATGCATCATGATACAAATTGTACTCGTGTGCAGACACTAGGCTGAGACCGATATTGGCATAGGATATTCATAGAAATGAGAACTGTTATCACTTTTGGACCAAAAGGAATTTGAACAAATTTGCTTACAATATGTATTTAGCTATACTAGAGCTTCAATACATACAGTTTTTTGAGATTATCATACAGGTCTGTGTTGATTCCTGATCTAACTCATTTTTTTTAGTTCTGACCTAAGCCCCTCAATTATAATGTAATTTGTTCAACTGAAAAGTTGAAAAAATCAGTTACGTGTTGTCAACGTATGGCTTACGATATCTTAATGAGCTTCAAGCTCATAATCAACTGACGTTATGCTGCGTGACTGGCCATGAAGGCCATGTTTGAAAGAGCGGCTGACTGTCTAACCAACAGAGCCCAAAGTAGATTAATAGGACCGGCACCCTTCTTTGGTATTTCACGTAGATACGTCAAAGAGAAGAATAGTTCCTGGGCTCAGGTGGTGTTTGCTCGCCATTTACTGTTAATGAACAATAATGAACTCAAACTACTAGCCGGACACAGTGGTCTCAGACGACAACACTTTATTATTGGTAACTATGAGACTCTATGAAACTCAAGAAGAGACGCCGGAACCTCCGCGATAGTCCGACTATAATGGCTCACACAATGACATTTTTTTGAGAAATCCTGACGGCTCCAACTGAAGTATATAACAACTGATTGAGCAGAATAATTGGCAGTTCACATCTGGACTGCACAAGAGATATTTTGGATCGGGGTGTTTATGCCTTATACATAATAATAAAAATACAAGTTGCAGAAAAAGCGGTATTATTCTACAAACAAAACATATGCATATTGAATATAATGTTATTATTAAATGCCTATTTATCGAAATGCGATCGACAGTTTCTTTCTTAAAAATATATTGAAAACAAAAACAAATTTGAATTTTTTATTTTTATAAGAAAGAAACTGTCGTTCGCATTTAGATGAGCAGGCACGGTTGCAAGATTTGACGATTTTGGGTGCCAAAAATTAAATTTTGACGACTGGACGATTTTTACCTTAAATTTGACGATTTTTAAGAATTATAAGTTGACACCATTTCTTAGAACTTTTAAAACAAATTTGAACTTGATCAAGAACGAGGCGTTTCTAACAGGTGAATTTACAAGATCAGCTAACCTCACGCTCCTAAACGGCAAACGTATGTAATGGTCATAATGTCATCACCGCCTTCAAACGGTCAAACTCTGTATAGAGCAGTGGTGTTCAAACATACATTATCATATTTTTTGTTTGAATATATAGGCTGTGTGTCTCACACACAGTGTATGTATGTTGATGGAAAAAACAGCATATACGGTATTTGGCATTTCCTTATAGAGCTAGCTGCGTTGATAGTTTCATCCTTCTTGCAATGTTTTTGACAACTAGTGAAGTAGTTTTTGCAATAAGATTTCTATTGTTGTAGAATTAGGTGTACTTGTTACTTGTGTCATGATCAAGAACTTCGCAGCTTTTGCTACAATATGTAATAAAAGTAACAAGAAAAAGTTATTATTTATTGACATTTTTGTCAGCTGCTGCATACATATGGATGTATATCAAATATAAAAACTTTTAAACACTAGAGAACAATGCTCAAATATTTACAAAGGAATTAACGGAGTTAATTATGGCTTTATTAGCTTTTTAGCGGCTATAACTTTGGATTCGATTAAGATTTGTTTCTGAAAAGCTGTTTACGCATAAATAGGATATTAATAAACACCTTTACTAAAGAAACTTTGCATCTTAGAAGCATAAATTCTGGTATTTTGCAAATAATTATGCGGCGTATTTAAAGTAAAAAAAACTACAAAACTTTAAATTTTGTTTAAATTTAATGGTGGATTTATTCAATGTGTATTTAGTTTTTGTGGCTTGCTGAGTTATTGTAATAAGCCTCTCCTATATATGTATGTACGCATATTACTTTTCTAAAAAACATACACTACATACTACTTATTCAGATAAAACAACAGTTGATCTTTTTATTGATAAGAATTTCGTTTATTGTGTGTAAAAACTATGAATTTATTTGTTATGTTATTCACAATAAATTATTATTCTGTTTATAAAGCAGATTTCTCTACAAAATTTGTTTTATTAACCTCGAATTTACTTTTGACGAATTTTTGACGATTTCGTATAATTGTTTTGACGTTTTGGACGATTTTTCGCTTGAAATTTGACGAATTCTTCCCTATTTCATCTGGCAACTATGTGACCAGGCAGTAAAACGTTTGTCCCAAAATATTAGTTTTAGTGGAAAATTTAACCCAGAAATATAATATACAAAACAAAGGAAAGCATTTATTTTATTTCGCTGCAATTTTATTATTACTTTAAAAAAATGTTTCCTTATCCTAGAGGGAAAGTGAATTAAAAATAACATTAAAAGAATTAAAACTTGTTAGTTTTACTATACAGTAGAATAAAATACTGACAATTTGTTTATAAGTAGAAGTGAAAAATGCATATTTAAACATACATATATGTATCTACATAGGCTCATATATGGCTAAATCAAAATAAAGTGTACTATTATTTACAGTGCATTTACATCTACGCCATAAACAGGTTATAATTTATTTATGGGAATAAATAGGTTTGAGAAACTTATTTATCCATAGTAGTAGGGAACTGTTCCCCTGGGGGCAGTTAAAATATTAAAATTTGGGTAATTAAAATTTGAAAATTTGAAATTTTAATTGTTAAATAAACAAATGTGTAATTTGATACCCGTGGGAAAACAAATGAAAGTGCCCTGTAGGTAAAATGTGGTTAAGAAAATTGTGATGAATTATTATTGAGTTAATGATGAGTGCTAGTGTGAAATTATATTATAGATAATGTTTTGTGTTATATGAATTTCGGATATGGGTGTCTCTGTGGGTGAGTGGTAGCGACGTTAGCCTGTCAGTAGAGAGGTCGTGGGGTTCGATTCCTACCATAGACCCTGGATGTTTTCCGTTGCTTCGTGGGTTGTGGTTGTGTTGAGATAGTGACCTATGCACAATTGATTGATTATAGACTAGATGGTTCTAATGGGGATTATATTGAGACATTGGAGATTTCACTAGAAAAGCTGTTAAAAACTTCTCTGTCCATTATAGGTAGAATAAAGAGTGTAGACTATTTGGTGACAATGTCACCAAACTTGTCGACACAAGAGGTGACTTTTAGACAGTTGGACCCATGGATCCTACAGGGACTTATTTATGGCTATTTTGTGGTGCTTGTGTTTACATTTACTTTGTGTGCGGCTGTGGGTGCGTGGCTGTTTGTTTGTGTGTGTGTGTGTGTGTGTTTCTTTTTTCTTATCTTTAGATTTGTTAAGAATGTGTGTATGTCGTGTCAAATGTCGTCTTGTTTATTTCTTGGGATAACAATTTAAATATTTGTTCTACAGAATCATGTTTATTGCTTTGTTTATTAAGCTGCACATGTTTTGAGAATGAGTCATCATTTGAAATGTCCGTCTGATTATTTGTTTTGCAGAATCATATTTATGGCTTTGTATATTCAGCTGCACATGTTTTGAGAATGAGTCATCATTTGAAATGTCCGTCTGATTATTTGTTTAGCAGAATCATGGTTATGGCTTTGTTTATTCAGCTGGATATGTTTTGAGAATAAGTCATCATTTGATAACAAAATTTTATTAGTCATCATTTATATAAAATAAAATATTACACAATGTTATATTCTAGTTCTTGCTGTTGCTATGTATACATATGAATTTCATCATATCTAGTAATATCAATGAAAACAATTAGACTGGATGACTACTACGCGATTCTCATAGGATGTATATAAGTAGAAGAAATAATGTAGATATTCATAGGTATACTCTGATATCTCAACAAGTGCTGTTGAAAGCAAAAAATTTATTAATAAACAATTTCATAGTGTTTTCAAAAAAGAGCTAAATAAATTAAATAAAATAATTATATAATGTTAATTGTTGCTAATTAAATAAATAGCTTGAAAACAAAAAATTTATTAATAAAGAAGTTTATAGTGTTGTTGAAAAAAGGACTAAATAAATAAAATAAAATAATTAAATAAATTATATTGTTGTTTTTCAAAAAAAAAGGATTAAATAAATTAAATAAAATAATTAAATAAATTTGATTGCTGCTAATTAAATAAATAAAAATTAATTCTTCAAGCTATGTTTGTGAAATATGTCAAAAGGAATACAAATACCAAAAGTCATATTTGGAGCATTGCAAAAGTCATGCTAAACTACAACATGTGCAGATGCCAGTGTCATGTGATGTACAGTCTCCAATGCCTTTATATAACCCTATTCCTTGAAAAATATGCAACAGCAATATCCAGTGTCCTTTCAAGAGCTTCCAAGGTCTTCGTACTATCATACGGGGATGAACAATCAGTTTTCAGTACCCATACAAATTCCACATCATCTTCCTATTCCCTATCAATATACTTCACCAATGCAATGGCAGCAATATAACATACCCAACTATTATCCTTCAGTTTCGAATAATCAATATGCCTTGTCAATGGACAGTTCCAGGTATCCTCAACACCAACAACAACAACAACAGCAGCAACATCATCAGCAACAACAGCAGCATCATCATCAACAACAACAGCAACAACAACAGCAGCATCATCATCAACAGCAACAACTAGATAATATTGTGTTTGATGACATGGATACTTCAAATTCTCCCAGCGGTAAATATAATGATACTCCTTTGAATGTAGAACCAAAATATTATGATATAAACAGTGCATTTAAAAAAAATATTGCAACATATGGAACTCCTACCAAAAAAGATGATCTTCTATTTGAAGACTCTGTTCTGGAAAATAAATCTATTTTCAAGGAAAGACTTGAAAAAAGTTTGGTTAAACATAATATATTAAAATTCTGTGTAACTCTTATTGGAGAGTACATAAAAATTGTTGGGGAAGAAATTGGCTTGTGTCAAATTTCTCACAGAACAAAAATGGATCTCTTGTGTCTGGGAAGCAATGTAGATGAGCTAATTGGAAAACAATTTCGGGACATTCATAATAAAATGTCAGAATTCCAGGAAAGAGACTCTGGGTGGACTTTAATCAGAATTATTCGCGCTGAAGTTAACATAAACAAAAGTTCACTAGTAAAAGGATCTCATTGGATAAGCACGCCATTGAAACTGGCTAAAAAGCGGGGCTGTATCAACATTGAAAACAATGATGATTATTGTTTTAAATGGAGTTTAGTTGCCGCGTTGGATACCACAATAATAAAGCATAATGAACGTTGCTGCTCATATAACATCGAGGACATTAGTGCTGATGTCATTTGCCTACAAAATGGAATTGTGGTTGATTTCACAAATTTAAAGTTCCCATTGGCAATAAAAAATATTCAAGTATTTGAGGATAGGAATGATGGAATAAGTGTAAATGTGTTTGGGTATGATAATGAGAAGGATGAAATCATTGGAACATTCTACAATACACAAAAAGAAAAAATAAAGCATGTTAATTTAATTCTGCTGGAAGCTGGAGGCATTCACCATTACATTTTTATTAAAGATATTTCAAGGTAAGTAAGTAAATACATGTGTATGAATAACTATATACATATATAAATTTATTCCTTTTACAGACTTTTGAAAGCTCAGACAACCAAGCACCGTAACAGACTTTTATTCTGTAATACCTGCCTACACTATACACACAATGAATGGACTATGGACCAACACAAAACGGAATGTGGGAAAATTGTTGCTGCGTTGCCTTCTCCCGAAGATAGTATTTTGAAGTTTAAAGATCACCAGCGGCAGATGGATGTGCCATTCGTTATATATGCAGATTTCGAATGCATACTAGAAGATATCCAAACTACTGTAAGTGACAAAACTCAAGTTATAAAGAGGCACATTCCTTGTGCCTTTAGTTATTATATAAAATGTATAGGTAATAATAGTTTAGATAAATTTAAGATATATATAATGGTGAGGACGCATCTTTAAACTTTGTTGACTGGTTAATTGACGATTGTGAAGATATTTACAATCAGTTCGTCACCAGTAAGGCAAAAATTAACAGCTTGACCCTTTCGAAATATATAGTTTTCAAAATTCAATAAATTGTCACATATGTGATAAATTTCTCGGTAAAGATCGTGTAAGAGATCATTGTCATATAAGTGGTAAATATCGAGGTGCAGCTCACAATATTTGCAACTTAAAGTACCAAATTCCGAAGTTCATACTACATATTTTCATAATTATTCATCTTACGACTCGCACCTCTTTGTTAAAGAATTAGGTAAAAAGTCTGACAACATAAAAGTCTTACCACTGAACAAAGAACTGTACATTTCACTATCTACATTTACAAAAATGACTGACAATTGCAATCTTGAACTCCGATTTTTAGATACTATTCGTTTTATGGCTGATAGCTTAGAATCCTTAGCTAATAACCTTACGGACAATGACTTTCATACAGTTAGGGCACACTTTAACAGAAAGACAGAATTTGACCTTGTACGAAGAAAGGGTGCTTTCCCTTATGAATATCTTGATTCATTTGAAAAATTGGATGACGGTCAGCTTCCATCAAGAGAAGATTTTTAAAATAAATTAAATAACAAGGAATGCTCAATTGAAGATTATGAGCATGCAATAAAGATTTGGCATACCTTTAATTGCAAAACCCTGCGAGATTATATGGAATTATATCTCAAAACCGATGTGCTTTTGTTAGCAGACATATTCGAAAATTTTCGAAGAGTCTGTAAGGGAATTTATAATCTAGATCCGTGTCAGTACTATACTGCTCCAGGACTATCATGGGATGCCATGTTAAAACACACACACAAATAGAATTAGAGTTGTTAACAGACATTGACATGTATAACTTCTTTAAAAAGGGAATACGCGGTGGAATGTTACAGTGCAGTAAGCGATATTCCAAAGCAAATAATAAATATTTAGATGATATTGATGAAGACAAGCCTTCAGAATTTCTAATATATTTAGACGCGATGTCTGAGTATCTTCCTTATGGAGGATTCCGATGGCTGACAAATGATGAGCTGAATCTGGATGCGAAAAGCATAGATAATAACTCACAAGATGGTTATGTATATGAGGTCACTTTGGAATATCCTTCACATCTGTATGACTCACAATGACCTTCCCTTCTGTGTTGAAAACAAGAAAACTTTAGAATCAAACCATAAGAAATTAATTGCGGATTTTTCGCCAATATGGTTTGATTCTAAAGAAAACGCATCGTATTCTAGCATTCAAACAATCTCCATGGCTACAAGACTATATAGATTTGAATACTACACATAGAGCTTCTGCAAAAAATGCATTTGAAAAATTTTTTTTTAATTACTTAATAACGCGGTATGCGGTAAGACCATGGAGAACGTTGATAAAAGAAGAGATGTTAGAATTGTGACCAACTGGAATATAACAAACTGTCACCATTTGGGGGCTCAAGATTGGATATCTAAATCCAATTTTCATAGTTCATCTATATTTTCTGAAGATATGGTAGCTATAGAAATAAATAGAGTCAAAACATATTACAACAAGCCCATATACTTGGGATTTTGTGTGTTGGAGGTTTCTAAATGGAAAATGTATAATATCCATCATGGATTCATGAAATCCAAGTTTAAATCAAATTTATCTTTAAATTACATGGACACCGACTCATTTATATATACAATAAAAACTGACGACTTTTATGCCGACATAAAATCTGACATTGAACAAGAATTTGACACTTCTGATTACCAAAAAGATAACGTATGTGGTACTCCTCTTTTAAACAAAAAGGTGCTGGGTATGATGAAGGATGAGAATTGTGGGAAAGTGATGAAAGAATTTGTGGGACTTCGGTCAAAAATGTATTTTTTAGCGTGCAATAGAAAATGATGTAAAAAATCGAAGTGGGTTAAGAAATGTGTTCTTCAAAAATGTAGTTTAGAGGCGTATAGAAATTGTTTATTTAATAAGTCTATTGTTTATGATGATATGTTAACATTTAAGTCAAAAGTTCATCAAATTTATACCAACCAACTAAATAAGGTTGTACTTAGTTATCAAGATGATAAAAGAAAAATACAATGTGATGGTATAAATACATTAGCATAGTATAATTATCGAACTGAGGAAACAAATCCAGAATATGAACTGGATATGTTGCTAATGGAAATTGATAAGCTTCAAGAAGAATGATGAGTTTTTTACTTAAATGTAATTTGTTTCTGTTTATATATAAATATTTAGTTATTAATGTTTAGTTATTAAGAAAAATTGGTTTGTTATTAAAAAAATTATAATAATAATGAAATAAGAAAAAAATAAATAATAATAAAAAAATCTTATAAATATCAAAAAAAATATATATACAATCTTTGTTTTATTTTCTTGTTCAGCCCTGATATCATGAAATTGAAAAAACCCTGACGTTGACTGTGCATACACATCTTGCTGCTAGCAGAGAAAATAATTTTTGTTGGATCAAAACAATTCTTGTTTTGTTTTTTGCTTACTTGCAAATTTTTCTGTTTATAGGTTTAACTGTACTCTTAAATCCTGCATAATCTTGATTTGATTTGTTTAGTTCTTGAATTTGAATTTCACAACATTATGAAATTGTATTAAAATTAATTATTTCATCATTTTACAGAGTCAAAAAAGTTAGATTATCTGATAAGTTATTCATTAAATTTTTAACTCAAAAATTTCTTTAATTTTCCTAATTATCCTTTAGAAAAAATAATACAATACAGTGAATATTTTATTTTAATAATGTTATTTTATTTTTTAAATTTAATTATGATTGTTGAAACATTGTATAACAAGATTCCATTAAATTTTCTAATATAGCTTTCCGTAGAAAGTATATCGAGCACCTACATGTATCAGGTCCTTCGTCACAATTAGGATCATACCAGGGACAGCATTTAAAATGTCCCTCTGTGTTGTCCTCATCTTCCATAACATCAAATTCATCATTCTCGTCCAGCATATTTTGAAAAAATATGATCATTTCCCAATGATCGTATAGTCTAAAGTTATCAAAATCCGATATAAATTTATTAAGACTCCTTCTTATTTGACTCATTTTTGTTAATATTCCGTATTAATTTTGTTGCTGCTTACTTTTTCAAAGGATTCGTCGATACTGATAATTTTTTACCTAAACATTTAGCTAAAAAGTGAATAAAATTCAATATTATTTTTTCCTCCTCTTATATCCTTCTCCATTTTCCTATAATCCTTCTAGAATAGAGAGTATAGAATATACATATTTCTCTTTCCAACTCATTTTCAAAGAGACTATTAAAAAATTAAAAGAAGGAACATTCATATTAATATTCCTATATATCTATCCCTATCTCTCTAGACTTTTTCTCCACATATACATACATATTAACCTTCTCACAATAAATATGTTCGGTTAGGCTTATTGGACTCATCATCGGTACTTTCAAGATCAATTTCAATTAAAGATTCAAAGTGACAAGATCTATTTAAAAAATGAGCTCCTCAAAAAATTTAATATCAAAATTTAATTCTCTAAACAACAAAAGTTTAATTCATATTAAGGATCTAGATGTAGCTGCTAAATATCCTGTTCAAAAGATTACACGGGTAACAACAAAATATGGACCAACACTAAGAGTTGAGGTGGAAAAATATATAATGTTTCTACCTAAAAGATGTAATACTCTGACAGATGATGAAATTAAGGATCTCTCGAGTGGAATATTTCAACTACGCAGAGATGGTGAACAAAGCTTAATCCTTGAGAGTGACATGGACGAATTTTTGATTCAAAATGCTCAATATCCCATTTGGGAATAAAAAAAATAAAAAATTAATTCTGTATAGTAAATTATAAATAAATAAATAAAAATGCATTAAAGAGTTTTGTGAAATATATATATATATATATATATATATATATATATATATAGATATATATATATATATATATATATATATATATATATATATATATATATATATATATATATATATATATATATATATATATATATATATATATATATATATATATATATATATATATATATATATATATATATATATATATATATATATATATATATATATATATATATATATATATATATATATATATATATATATATATATATATATATATATATATATATATATATATATATATATATATATATATATATATATATATATATATATATATATATACAATTGTGTTTTTTATTAATTATTTTCAGTTATTTCATAAAGAAACTTAAGACATAAATGACCACAGGTAAATGTATTAAAATTCTGATGTTGATTATAGTTATATTTTATATTTGTGCCTAGATATTTGAGTACTTCCGAAGGAGGTTATAAGTTTCCAAAACTATCGTAATATTCTTTTTCATAGATGTTTTTGTAATATGCTACCCAATGTGTACCAGGTCCTGTTGATATATCCAAATTGATTATGCCACATTCTTTTTTCTTTGGTCGTTGTGGTAGAGAGTCCAACATGAAAACTCCTCTAAAATGTGGAATTTTGTTTGAAAAATTTCTCAAGTCGACTTCTGATAGTGGTCTATTAGGTAGCATTTCTAAGAGTTTTTTGTCTGCTCTTTATAAGCTAAACCATAACCCTTTTTATATGGTTTTAGGTAAAGTCCTTTCCCAACAACTATAGATTCCATCGCTTTATTATGTCGAATTGCTTCATCAAGCTGATTTTTTGCATTCTTTGTCGCATTTACAGCCTTAGCTATAGCAGCACTACCAGTCGTTAGACTACCAATTGCACCCAGTGCAGTTAAAATCGGTATTAGAGTTAAAAAACCACCAATTTTTGGTACATTTATTATGCGTGGTATTATGACTTGTGATTTTCTTCCTTTTAATGTTTTGTTGATAGTTTTACGTGCT
Organism: Panzeria rudis; assembly: GCA_956483635.1. Taxonomy (NCBI): domain Eukaryota; kingdom Metazoa; phylum Arthropoda; class Insecta; order Diptera; family Tachinidae; genus Panzeria; species Panzeria rudis. Next base: position 58,158,100 of record OY101451.1, read on the forward strand.
ATTTTGATAGCATTGTTAATGTCTAAAGGTTTTTTCTCCTTTAGTATTTTTGTTGCAGCTCTAATTGATGAACTGAACAATTTTTTACCATTTAATTTAGGTTTCTTAACATTTTTCTTTTTCTCCATACCCATACCAAATTTTGTTTTGGCTTTCATAGCGTTAGTAACCATATATGCAAATGATTTTTCTGCAAGGCTGCTATCTTTTGATAAAACTCGATCCCAAGCTGAATTTTCAAGAATTTTAACAGCTTGATGTCTAATATTTAAATCTTTATTTTTAGAATAAGCTATGTCGTGATTTTTACAGGCAGAGTCTAATAAATTGATACCTTCATCACCTCGATTTAAATGCTTTTGTAGTTTAGTTCCAGGTCCACAGTATTGATATCCAGGAAGATGAAGTTCAATAGGAAGAGAGTTATTATTTTATCTAGTAAACCTGCTCCAACGAAGGTATTTTTATGACTAAATGACTTTTGATAATGTATAACCATCTTATTTATTTATTTTTTCTATAATAAAAGGTAACAAACATGAATTGCATTTAGTTATAAAAATGCAGTTAGTAAAACAACATAAAAATATTTTAGTTCGAAATGTTGATGATTCATCGAACATCAGTTCAAAAATAAAACATAGTTCACTCTTACCAAATTCTATTCGTGTTCTAATAATGGGACCATGAAATTGTGGAAAGACTAATGTTATGATTGGCTTACTAGAAAGTCCTAATGGACTAAAGTTTGAAAACAGCTATTTATACTCAAAATATCTATTATATCAGCCGAAATATGAAAACTTGAAGAGATTAATTACACCTATTAAAGGAATGGGATATTATACATTCACCGAAAATGAATCAGTTATTTCCTCTGACAAAGCTAAAGCTAATTCAATTATGATATTTGATGATGATGCATGTGAGAAGCAGAATAATATACGAGCTTATTTTTGTATGGGACGACATAGGGATGTTGATTCATTCTACTTGTGCCAAACTTATACCAGAATTTCCATGCATTTAATAAGAGTCAATGCAAATATGATTATAATGTTTAAACAAGACGAGACAAATATGAAACATATTTATAGGGATCATGTTGCCAGCGATATGAGTTATGCAAAGTTTCATGAAATTTGTCGATTGTGCTGGAAGGATAAATATGGATTTTTGATGATAAGCAAAGATAATGAATTAAACAATGGGCACTACAGAAAATTATTCGATTATTTCATAACAATATAAATTGCTCTACATAAAAGAAAAACTTTAGTATATAATCTGGCTTTAACCATAATACATCTACACAGCTCTTGAAATATCAACTATACCTGATCTGATTATCTACCTAATAAGCTGATCTGATCTGATACCTAATAAGCTGATCTGATACCTAATAAGCTGATCTGATACCTAATAAGCTGATCAGATACCTAATAAGCTGATCTGATACCTAATAACCTGATCAGATACCTAATAAGCTGATCTGATACCTAATAAGCTGGTCTGATACCTAATAACCTGATCTGATAACCTGATCAGGTACCTAATAAGCTGGTCTGATACCTAATAACCTGATCTGATAACCTGATCAGGTACCTAATAACATGATCTGATAACCTGATCAGATACCTAATAACCTGATCTGATAACCTGATCAGGTACCTAATAAGCTGATCTGATAACCTGATCTGATACCTAATAAGCTGATGTGATACCTAATAACCTGATCTGATAACCTGATCAGATACCTAATAAGCTGATCTTATAACCTGATCAGATACCTAATAAGCTGATCTGATACCTAATAAGCTGATCTGATAACCTGATCAGATACCTAATAAGCTGATCTGATAACCTGATCAGATACCTAATAAGCTGACTTGATACCTAATAAGCTGATCTGATAACCTGATCAGATACCTAATAAGCTGATCTGATAATCTGATCAGATACCTAATAAGCTGATCTGATAGCTGGAAAATGGACGAAAATATTTTAAAAGCGTTGGTTGCGACAAGAAATATCTTGAAGAAAAAGCTTCGTTGTATAAAAACAGGCGAAATAGATATACGTGAACAACTAAAAGATACATTTAAACCTATAACAGATCCTTTAAACAAATTTATAAATAATTCTATTAATATCAATGGAATTATCAAAAAAGAAAAGAATGAGATGAAAACAGAAATTGAATATAATAACAGTTCTAATCATCTTAAGAATCCATCAATTAAGTTGGAGACAACTACACCAAAGAAACTTGTAGAAGAATCAATATTTGATACCAGCAATTCACTTGCTGATCCTAATGGTGAAAGTGCTATTGATAATGATGATGATGATGATGACGATTTTTACTCTCAAAATTCAAATGCTGAAGAGAGTTACACTGACTTATCTGTTTTGGAAGGAAGAAATGAATTAGATACTAACTATGGTCCACATAAAGATTTCAATAATGAATGGAAATTTGGTGATAGTAAGCTCAAATTAAATGAAAACAAAATACATGTTGGTAGTCAAATATGGGCTCTAACACCAGGACTATTTTCTCTAATGTTTCATAAAATACCAAAAAACTATGATATATATGAACTAGAACTCTACAAAAAAATTTTAATTAATATAAACCTGATGGACAAATCAAGGGAACGAAAGCCTATAAATATAAACATATTATCAAAAAGATGTTTAAAGAGAGAAACCACCAGACTTTATCAAAATCAATACCAAATAAGACAATATCTAATTATAAAGGTGATGGATTGATGCAGTTTAATCCTCATAAGCCAAACTATATATACTGGGATGATCCAAATGAGATGGTAGATCGACTTCGACTACTGGTATCATCACAAGCTGCAGGTCATACTAATCATAATAACGAAATTGTATCAATTATTGAAGAACTTCGCGAAGCTAATATAATAGAATAATCTATATAAATTATGTCTGTTGATAAGTTTGGACATTATCTCAACGATACAAGCAATATAATTTCATTGAAAAATGCCCCTAAAATGTTGGGGTTCTTTATGGATACGAACAACAACATCGATGTCCAAAACAAAAGAATCAAAAATGTGGCAAAAGCCGTGGAAGAAAACGATGTTATCAATAAATTGTTTCTGCAAACTCAAATCGAAGAAATATAACACAATCTATTAAAATACTTTAAGGAAGATAACAACAATATTCATGATACTCTAAGCAATCAAATCGAAATGCAACAACATGCAATAATATTACACTTGGAAGAGAATAAGAAAATGCAAGAAACAATTTCCAAAATCAAACAATTTTTGGAAGACGGATATCTAAAAAAATTTGTTGAAAGTATACAAAAGAAAAGTTAATGAGAAGATTTATAGATTTGAAAATTACATGTTTGTGTCAATAGCTAAAAGTGTATCAAATAGATCACAACACATCGAAAATAATTCTTAATACTAAAAAATGACTTCAAAAAGAATTTTAGTAAATGAACTCCATAAACAAGCTCGAAAATCTTTTTTACGTCGTAGAGTTGTGATGAAAGGAATAGATGATCTTTGGCAAGCTGATTTAGTTGAAATGGGAAATTATTCTATGGCCAATAAAAATTATAGATTTTTGTTAACTGTAATTGACACATTCTCCAAATTTGAATGGGCAGTACCACTTAAAACAAAAACTGCACTTGAAACAACCCAAGCCATGTCAGATATTTTTCGATTGAGACGAGTACCAAAAAACCTACAAACAGATGATGGTAAAGAATTTTTCAATAAACACTTTGGAAAATTTATGGATAAGTACAACATTAATCACTATTCAACGTATAGCAGAATGAAAGCATCAATAGTAGAACGATTTAATAGAACATTAAAAGGGATGATGTGGAAAGAATTAGTTTTAATGGTACATACAATTGGCTTGATATCTACAAAGATCTGTTAGAATCATAAAACAGAAAAGTTCATCGTACCATTAAAATGGCTTCAATTAAAGTCAACTCTTCAAATGAGAAAAAATTATTGAATACAGTATACAGTCATTTAAAGATGTATAAAATATCGAAATTTAATGTTGGTGATCATGTGGGCACAAGCAAATATAAGCATATTTTTGAAAAAGGTTATACTCCAAACTGGACAACAGAAATTTTCACAATTAAATCTATTCAAAATACATATCCCACAACATACATATTAGAAGATTATCGTGGCAATCCTATTAAAGGTGGATTTTATGATGAAGAACTTTTAAAAACAAGATTTCCTAATACATATCTAGTTGAAAAGGTTATTAAAACCAGAGGAGCCAAAGCATTTGTTAAATGGTTAGGATTTAGTAACGATCACAATTCTTGGATAAGTAAAGATGAAATATTGTAGTTGAAACATTATCAGCAATTATTATACATACATACTTAGTACTTAAGATTATAATGTAAATTTAAAATAAAAAAGATGAAATAAATATGTAAATCCTTTTTATAAACAATTTTGTGTTACACTTATTTATTCGTAATCAGATAGTCGTAATGTCAATAACACTTGCTCTAAGCTCCAACTCATCAGAGTTATCTGCTAATTACTTCCCACCTATTGATTTAAATGGTGCATATGAGTGTGCTCTAACTGATTTTCATTCATATAATAGCATCCCAAATGTTGATGTCTATAACAATTTGTTTCATATAGGTGAAAATGTGATTGAAATACCAATTGGATCTTATGAATTGAATGATATAGTTGATTATATAGAGGAACAATATAAACGCTACAATCCAGAAAACATAATTTTTATAGAAGCCAATAACAACACAATGCAAGTTAAAGTCAACAGCTCTAAGGATGCAATATATTTTAATAAGGAAAATAAAATTGGAAAACTCTTGGGATTCAATAGTAAAATCCTACCTCCAAACGTAGATCATTATTCTGATTTCCAGTTAATATTTTCAAGGTGAATCTGTTGCGAATTGAAAGTAGTATCGCTGTTAATACATATATGAATAATTCCAAGGCGCATACACTACATGAATTTCCGATTAATGTGCCTCCAGGCTATAAAATAGATGAGATACCTCGAAATCTCATCTATTTATCGGTAAACGCCAGAGAGATAAGTTCACTAGCTCTACGAGTAGTTGATCAGCACGGTGATTTAACTAATTTCCGGGGAGAGGAAATAACAATACGAATTCATTTAAGACCAACTAAATAATGATAATATTCAACTCGAGTATATCACAGAATATAGCAACAACAACACCATTAGCATACGAACCTAAAATATTATTACTACCTAAACCACAATTAAAGAGGTCAATTTATCAAAAAACTCTAACGACAGCAAATAAAAATTTTCTCAAGTCATTGAATTTTAAATTGAAGGCAAAATGAGTTCAATAATAAATGTCTTAGATAAACCCTTATCTGATGAAAATATAATCAAAAAGGACTATCATACATACGTGCCATACCTACAATCTTACAACAATAATGATGAAATTCGCATTTCAATTCAAAATCAAGATTTGTATGTGTTACCTAGTGAAAGTTATAAATATGTCGAGGGATCTGTTGTAGATGAGAAAACCTCCACATCGACAGACAACTTTAAATTAAAAAACAACTTTGTTGCATATCTCTTTGATGAAATTCGTTATGAACTTAATGGTATTGAAATTGATCATACAAGATATTTAGTAGGTACAAGTACCATAAAAAATTTGGTTTCTTTATCACCAACGGAAAGCACTGTAATGCAGAATGCTGGCTGGAATAAAATTGATGATTTAAAACTTGTTAATGGATATTTTAACTTTTATGTACCCTTAAAAATGCTTTTGGGTTTCGCTGAAGACTACAACAAAGTCATACTAAATGGATAACATGAATTGATACTCTTGCGTAATACGAACGATGAAGATCTTGTACACTCGAGCGTTTCCACGGAAAAAGCAAAACTTTCAATTTCACTCATCTCATGGAGAATTCCACATGTACAATTATCAGATTTTAGCAAGTTGAATATGATAAAAATTATTAACAATGGTGCTTCTATACCGATGGCATACCGTAAGTAGTAGGGAACTGTATGTCTGGGGGTAATTAAAATTTTAAAATTTGGGTAATTAAAATTTGAAATTTTGAAATTTTAATTGTTAAATAAACAAAAGTGTAATTTGATACCCTGTAGGTAAAATGTTGTTAAAAAATTGTGAGCAATTATTATTGAGTTAAAGTGTTAGTGTGAAATTATATTATAGATAATGTTTTTTGTGTTATATGAATTTCGGATATGGGTGTATCTGTGGGTGAGTGGGGTTCGATACCTACCATAGACCCTGGATATTTTCCGTTGCTTCGTGGGTTGTGTTGAGATAGTGACCTAGGAACAAATGATTGAGTATAGACTAGATGGTTCTTATGGGGTGATATTGAGACATTGGGTAGTGAGTTTGGAGCTTGAAAGTATTGGCTTACTATAGACAATGTGGTTCTTATGGGGTCATATTGAGAGATAGGGTAGTGAGTTTGGAGCTTGAAAGTATTGGCTTAGTATAGACAATGTGGTTCTAATGGGGTGATATTCAGACATTGGGTAGTGAGTTTGGAGCTTGAAACTATTGGCTTACTATAGACAATGTGGTTCTTATGGGGTCATATTGAGAGATTGGGTAGTGTTTTAGATTATATGTGGAAATAAAGAGTGTAGACAAGTTTGGTGACAACGTCACCAAACTTGTAGATAAAAAAGTCGATTTGGGTTCCTACGGGGTTTATTGTGTGGCTATTGATTTGAGATGTTCATCATTTTTTGTGGTGCTTGTTTTTTTTTTTCGGTTATATGTATTTATTTATAGTATCTTCAATAAAATTGAACTAACAATAAGTAATCAAATCTTAATTCTAAAATTTTAATTTTTAAGTCCAGCCAGTGCCAGACAAAAATATTTGTTGCAGCGGTTGGTTGTTTGGTTATTTACGTCTTTCGTGTTCGGCTGAGAGCAAGAGTGTCCCTCCTTCTCAGCCGAGTGTGGCCTCTAAAATTTAACATTGTATGGTTTTTGGAATTTTCTACTTAGAACTTATCAAACAAATTCGCTAGGATGCAAAGCTGTACTTGAGCGTTGTTTTTTTAACATTTGTTATATTTGATATACATACAGCGGCGGCCCAAGGGTGGAACGAGTGAGGCGGTCGCACAAGGCGCCAGGTGTCAAGGGGCGCAAAAAATCCAAATGCGAAAAGCAATTTCTAGAGCATTTGTACATTTTTATTATAAAAATTTATAATATATGAAAGGTGAGCGTAGTTTTAGTAAATTGAAGCTAATAAAAACCTACTTAATGCTAGGGACTCAACTGGGCCGAACGACGAATTTCGCTCAACGCGATGAATTCGTCGATAAAAATTCGCTGTTTAAATTCGCCGTTTGAAGCAAAATAGCGACGAAAACGTAACAGCTGGTGTAATTGATAAAGTTCTTTACTGTGTGTGCAAAGTGTGATTATATTCAAATAATACATACATACTTAAATAATTATGCATTAACAAAAACACAACTAAAAGCAATTTATATAGTTAATTATTATCTACATTTATTTTAAATGCTATAAAATAAAAATAAAAGAATATTTGAAGTACAAATTAACTTTATTTAGTAAAATACTTCAAAACTAAAACCAAACATGGTCACTTGGCACTGAATTGTTCGTCGTTCGACGGCGTAAGAAATAGAAAAACATCTATTCAGAGTTCGCCGCGTATGACGAATTTCGTCCGACGCCGTTATTATGTGTATTTGTATATACACAAATATGTTTTATTTTTGACGACGAATATTAGCAGCCAAAAATTCTTCGTTCGTCCCAGTTGTGATCCTAGCATAAGATCGACCCTAGCTCAGGAAAAAATATCGGACCTGGCAATTTTATCAATTGAAAATTCATAAATAAAGATAATTTAATTGTAAAATTTTCCAAGATTAATTTAAATCTATAACGACATACCGAACGTGGTATCTTTAATTAGTTATTAAAATACCTACATAGATATACAATATCTAGTGACTGATTGAAATTGGCACCAAATGCTAATTACGTTATACATATAGCATTAAGAGCTTTCTTAAAGAAATAGGGGCCGAATTACCGCATACGTGATCGAGTAAAATTGTTCGAAAATATTCTTTTTGGGATTACGGCATACGATAATCGAGTAGCTGCTGTTTAAATTCCACTCGTTAGCACTAGAGCGATCGAATACAATATATATATATATATTTTTTTTTTTTTGCAAAAAACTGTGGAACATTACCTATAAACCTTATTACTGTTGGCCAATCGACTTGGTTGTTGTACTAGCTACTAGAAATACAAAATTTTTCTTTAATGTATTAAAAATTTTTAGTCGATTCAACAACCGGTATAATATAAACTTGGTACACTTTTTAAACATTTCCATACGTTAGCTAACGAATGCGGTAATCCATCCATTCGATACGTGACGAAATTTTATTCGATACGAAAGCCTACTCGATAACGAATGCGGTAATTCGGCCCCAGGAGTGTAATAAGTTGACTTAATTAATTTAACGGGAATCTATAAATAATATATATGTTCCTAAGATTAACGACCCTTTTCTGTAACTCAAGTCGATTAAAATTGCCTCGATTTGATAAAACTAATGCCGCTACTGTTTTGTCTTTTTTAAACTTCTTATTATTTAGGGGCATTATTACAACTTCGTAATAGTTAAAGGCAGGATTTTGTCGAAATGATAAACAGTTTATTATTATTACAAATTTACTTTAACCTACCAGGAAATATGAATTTGCCTTTAACTTATCGCTCACTTGCAGCCAAAACTTTTTGTTTTTAATTTTAACAAAGCTGTAACATTTAATTTATTTTGAACTGGAAAAAATTAAATTAAAAATATTGAGAAAAGTAATGATACCTATTGTTAAAAAATAGTCGCCAGCTTCAAAAATTCTTCCTTATTTTGTATATTAAAATAGGAAGTTATTAAAACTAAACTAAAAAAGCGTTTTCATAGTTTTAGCTGGCTGCAAACATTGACGATAGATATGTAAATGAAAAGAAATAATAAGTCAAACAAAATTATTCATCAAGTCAGATAAATACAACAATAAAATTTTAAATCAGCTTCAAAAACATGTTTAAAAAAAATATCATATTTTTTTCTGTTGACCAAAGGCCGCCGATTTCAAATCTCGCTTCACCCTGGCCAAATGCTAGGGCCGGCGCTGCATTCATATGTATGTATGCAGCAGTTGATAAATTATGGAGAGAAGAGGTTTAAAAAAACATATAATACTAAAAATATTAACATTAAAATGATTAGTTATTGGCATAACTATCACTTTTACTCCGTACTTCTATTACATATTGTAGCAAAAGCTGCAAAGTTCCTAATCAAAATCAAAATTGTATTAAAAGTTCTAAAATATTGTATTAACTAAATTATAATTCTTAAAGATCGTCAAATTTAAGGTAAAAATCGTTTAGTCGTTAAAATCCCATATTTGACACCGAAAATCGTCAAAATGACAATAAATCATCAAAACTGGCAACTATCCCTATCATCTAATCTTTTGTAACAGCCAGCTGTTAAGTATTTATATCAAATTAAACCCATTTAACTTTGTGGCTGTATGGCTGAGAGCGCTAAGCGGTTCCTAATTGTTGTTTTTATCTCGGGAGCCGGGTTCAAATCACGGCGCCTGAATCTTTTATTTTTTTTTAAATGTTTCTTTTAATGTTAATTAATATACTTATTTATCATAAGATATTAAAATCAATAACAAAAAAATTTGGAACGATTTTCCGTCATCCCACGTCAAATTTGGCTTGTAAACAGACCGGTTTCGGCTATGTGCCATCTTCAGTGTTCTATTGAAAATAGATTATAGCAAATAAATTATTAGTAAATAAATAAAATCAATAAAATATTTATTTGGTTTTTAGTATCAAATAGAAAAATTGCAAAAAATTTTTCAATATTTTTTGAGCTCAAATGATTCTAAATTTATATTTGCATAAATTAATGCGAAGTGAACTGTATATATGTAACCTAAAAATTCTTGTTTAAGAATACCAATTTTGTAATATACTTTTTGTACAACTAATACACGTAATCTCAACAAATAGGTATGTATCTGATGCGTAAATTACACATTAGATATTTAAAAAAACTCTCAATAGAATAAATTTTGTATGTATTACAAAATACTTTATTACGTAATAGCTACATATATATAAAACTTTGCATATTTTACGAAAACAGTAATTAAGAAAGTTATTTGGAAATTATTACATTAAAATTTCGTGTATAATTGCAAGTACATGTATCTTCTTTTATTAATAGGTTTTTATCGTAGGTATACTGCCTTTCATTTATTGTTACTATTAGTTCATTTGCTTGGACAATTTGAAAGTGTTCTCTATTGGGTATTGGGGTTACTAACAGAACCTCGACACTTATATAGTTTTTGGGTATCTTTATTGCAATAACGATACAGTTTGATACATCTAACATTACTCCCACTCTAATTAATTTTAATTTTATAAAATCTATCTGGAATTTTTCAATTTCCTCGGAAGTCAGAATACTTGGATGGGCTATACCATTACGTGCTGAGGCAATACTGTCCAGTATTACGTTAAGTTTGTTTTCTAAGTATCTTAATTTAAGCATTTGGTCATTATACAAAAGATGTTTCACAATTTCATTGTTACGGGTCTTAATTTCACGGAAAGATTGCTCGATTTTAGTTCTGTCTTTTTCTATGGTTTCTTTGAAAATAGTAATACTATCATTGAGATGCTTATTTATAGAAATTTGTTGATTAAGGGTTTGTATAGCGTTATGACTGTTTTCGTCAGTAATTTTTAGGTGTTCTAGAATCTCTTGTCTGTCCTCCTCGTCCATTAGTCCAAAACCCCATTTGTAGATCGAACCCACAGCATTTAATAAACCTCTTTTGCTTCTCAAATTATCTAATGGAGTAATACTTTTTATTTTAGTCTTAATGATTCGGATTTCGCTCTTTAAAATATCTCTATTATATATGTCTATATTATTTATATTGTTTTCTATCTGGTTAATAATGTCTCCTATTTCATATGGGTTTATTATATGTACTATTGTATTGGTTAAGTTTGCTATTTCCGTATTAAATAGATGTATTCTGGCGAAGCCCGATTGTTCACTAACAGGATTCACCAGCAAGCCACACAGCACAATGCCTCTTCTTCCAAATATCACTTGTAAAAGGATCATCAGTGTAACATGAAACATTGCAATCTGGGGGAGAGATAAAACGAAGGTGTTCTCAGTAAAACTTGACATTCAAGAAAGGATATAAAACATGTTCTGCCTATTTCTCGTCTAGTGATTTTGATATTTTTGTCGCCTTTTCACTTGAGTTTTATAAATCTTTTTAAATTTATTATCGTTCGAAAATAAATAATTTCCTTGTGTGCTAAAGTTTTGAATTATTTTATATTTAGGTCGAGATTTACTCACTCTGTTATTGTCTACAAATTTATTTGAAAAATCACCCACTTGAGCTCTTCCTTGGTTTAATACTTCAATCTTTTTTCTTTTTGCTTCGTGTTGTTCCCTAGCAAAAACCTCCAAGTCGTCCCTCGAAATCAAGTTATTAAGGAAGTCAACTGGTTTACGTTTTGTCGTTGAATGGATAGTGTCATTATAAGCCGCTATTGCTTTAAATACGTTGCCGTGCAAGTCACTCTCGTTATTAGGATCAGCGTTGAGCAATCGAATATGTTCGTTTAATGTAGAGTGCAGTCTTTCAACGTCCGCATTCCCAGTTTTCAAATAAGTAGTTGTTAAGTGAAAATCTATTCCATTATCGTTAAGAAACCGTTTTGTATTTAACGTGTCGAACTCATTATCCATTATGATTAGCCTTGGTCTTCCCAAGTATTGAATTCGCTTTTGCAATCCGTTAATAATAGAAGGCCAGGATCTGTCTTTTAGCTTTTCAGCCGTGGCGTATTTGGTAAGTTTATCTATACTTGTAAGGTACATTACGTTCCTTTGCGGATACCAAAGGTCTATGTGTACTATATCATTTTGTCTGCTAGGGGTGTCTGTAACGTTAAAAGCATGTTTTAGTGGGCTTCTATCGAACTTTGCAAGATTACATACCTCGCAGTTATTTATAAATTTTTGAATCTCTTTTTGCAGGTTTGGGTAAAAACAAACGTTTTTTAAATTTGTGAATACTTCGTTTATTCCACGATGATTGTTTTTAAGGTGTTCAGTTTCAATTTTCTTTAGAATAATTTCTTTGTCTGTAATATCTTCCAACAACAATTTAGACCTCAAAATTCTCAGATTTTTGTTATTTGCAAAGTACATCCTATTAATATCCTGAAATTTCAGAAAAAGGTTGTCATTCGCACAAAAAATGGCTACTAATCCTTTTTCTGGGAGGTATTGTAGCATTATATTTCTTAAATCAGTTTCCCTTGTTACCATTATAAGGTTTCTTAATTTTTTCCTATGTATTATCTTCAACTTCGATGATTCTCTGGTTCCGTAGTCGAGAATAATCTGATTCCTAAACAAATTCAAAGGTTTTTCCGTAACATATATAAAATTGGTATCATCAGTTTCTGCACTGTGAACCGTTTCAATGTCGTTCTCAGCATTGTCCTCCAATGGGTCAAATAACTCATTCAAATTAATACAGATAGTTGATTCCGCGGTTGTCTCATCCGATCTGTCATTCTCTCTAGGGTCGTACACTATTCTACTCAAACCGTCTGCGACTACATTTTCTCTTCCCTTTATGTATTCGACTTGAAAGTCAAATTCGTTTAACCTAATCTTCCAGCGTTGCAACTTAGAGTTCGGTTCCTTCATATTAGTTAGCCATACAAGGGGTCTGTGATCAGTTCTCACTGTAAATCTGCGACCGTACAAATATGGACGAAAGTGTTTCGTCGCCCATACAATGGCGAGAAGCTCTTTCTCAATAGTACTATATCTTTGTTCGTGTCCATTAAGGGAACGGCTAGCATATGAGAGTGGTTTGTTGTCCTGCATAAGGACAGCGCCTAAGGCGTAGTTACTGGCATCGGTTACCAAAGTAAAGTGTTTTTTAAAATCGGGGTGAGCCAATACAGGATCGTTTTTTAGTAATAGCTTTAATTTATTAAATGCATCCACATAGTCAATGTCCCTAACGTTAATCTTCGAATTCTTCTTTAAACATTTTACGAGGGGATGAGCTATCTTGGAATAATCTTTAATGAAGCGCCTATAATAACCGGTTATCCCTAAAAATGATTTTATTTGTTTTCGTGTTTTAGGCAGTTGGATCTTGTCAATAGCCTCAACTTTCTTTCCGTTTGTTCTAATTCCCTCAGCAGTAACAATGTGGCCTAAGAACTCAGTTTCCTTTGATAGAAAGAGACATTTATCTGGTTGAATTCTCAAATTAGCCTTCTGTAGACGATTAAGGACTTTATTCAACGACTCCATATGTTCTTCTAAACTAGTGGAAAATACAAGGATATCATCCATATAAACTATACATATTCTGTTTATATAATCTCCCAAAATTTTGTTAACTAACCGTTGGAACGTCGCTGGTGCATTACGAAGGCCGAAAGGCATTCGCAGAAATTCATAGTGACCGTTTGCGGTCGAAAACGCAGTTTTGTGAATGTCGCCAGGATCCATTTCCACCTGATGGAATCCTTTAGCGAGATCTATTGTGGAGAAATATTGACAATTTCCCAATTTGTCAAATATATCTTCAACATTAGGCACAGGGAATCGGTCCTCAATTGTTATGTCATTCAATTTCCTATAGTCGATAACAATTCTCCATTGTTGTACATTGTCTGAATTTAGCTTCTTTGGTACAACCCAAATAGGACTGTTATACGGGCTATTTGATTCCCTAATTATGCCGTCTTTAAGCATTTCTTCGATCTGCCGATTCACCTCCTCCCTATGAATCTCCGGGTAGCGGTACATTTTAGAATATATTGGCATGTCATGTCTGGTATTTATTTTATGTTTTATATCATTCGTGAACGGCAGTTTTTGTTCTGCTTTATAAAATATTTTTTTATGCTTTAGCACGATAGGCCTCAACTTGGACACTTCTAGCTCATTTAAGTGGTCTGTTTTGATGAATGCAAGAAAATTTTCCCTAACAATTTGATTATTCCCCACATCCATAACGTTTTCTTTATAAGATATGGTGTGGTAAGTTTCCTCATATTTACTCATGTACAACGGCAAAGTCGCATTTCTGGTGATTAGCTGTCGATTCGGGAAGTCGATTATACTATTTAAATTTTTAAAAATATTGTTGCCTATTAATCCATCGTATCCATTGCTTAACTCACACTCCAAAAATTCACAATAACAATTTTCCATTTTAAATTCATTGAAAAGAGGGAATCTACAAAGTGATCGCAAAAGGAATGTTTTCCCCAAGGCCTTAGCCTGCAGAGATATTGGTGTTTTCCACTTTGGAGAGCATACTCCCTTATCTATAATACTAAATTCTGCCCCACTGTCAACGACAAAACACAATTTCCTGACTGGGGTGTCAATAATTATATAGGGTAGTTGTTTAAGGCTTCTCTCGAAAAATTTATATTGGATGAACCAATCTCCATGGGAACTATATCCTGAGATCTGTTCCTATTCCTGCTCTGATTTGATCCATTATAATTTCCTAATTGGTCATTGTTGTACCTGTGGTAATTTCCTGATTGGTCGTTGTGACCCCTGTAAAAGTTTCCTGATTGTTTGTTATTTTGTCTGTAAAAATTTCCTGATTGGTTATTATTTTGTCTGGAAAAATTTCCTGGTTGGTTATTATTTTGTCTATAAAAATTTCCTGATTGGTAATTGTTCTTGTTATTAGTAATTCTTGATTGTGTGTTGCTATTTTCATAATGATGTTGATGGTTTTGATTATGTCGGTTTGTTGTTTGGTTTTGTTCTTTGTGTTGTCCATAATATTTGGAACTGAAGTTATCATTATACCTAGTATATTGAAATCCATTACTTTTTTTTGTACTCTATAGTATAAATGTCCTGCTTCTGTAATAATTTTGAATGCTTCCTCAATGCTGTTGGGGTTTCTTGTAAAAATCATTGTTTTTGTTGGTTCGGGTAAGTTTTCCCGAAAGATTTGAAGCGCGATTCTATTTAGTGCTGATGTGGAGTATAAGTTATCACTGAAAATTAAGTTTCTGTTCTGTAGCCTACTTACTATTTCCGTTATTTGCATGTAAAATTTTTCTATAGTTTCTGTCATACGACACATTTTAAGTTTGTCCATTAGGCTATTACTATTTTCTTTTTCCCCGAAATTATTTTTTAGTACCTCTTTAATTTCTTCCCATTTGTCCGGGCTTCCCTGTCTATGTAGTGCTTCCTTACATCGTCCTACTATTTTGCCTTTCAGATAGTCCATTAAAATATTTTTATGTCCAGCGTCGAACTCTTGTATAGTAGGCAGAATGTTTTCTACCTGCTTAATGAACTCAGGTAGCTGATACCTACTGGAGCCATCTAACGTGCTTAAGTTCTTAATGCAATCTAAAACTACACTGAATGCCTGGATATTATTCGCGTTCATATTAATTTTTTATTTTTTTATTTTTACTTAAACAAGAACAAAAAATTTTCCCCAAAAAAAAATTATATATATATTAGTATTTAAATTTTTAAGTAAGTAATAAATTTTTGACTATTGTTAATAACTTATATCAACTGTTTAGTATAAATATGATAGAACATGAGTTACTTTTTTGCCTCTTGCAGCTGTTACTTCTTCCTTCCTGTCTACAATTTCCCTGTTGTTATTTCTCTTCCTTTGTTTGTTGTTTGATATTGCTGTCTTAAGCTTGAAAATGCTTTTGTTTAGTTCAATTCGTTTGCACTTTTGTCTTTAGTTGTTTCTTTTCTTTTTACTATAAAAGATTTTAATCTGCTTTCGGTTTTGAAATTTCTTTTTTTCCTTGTATTTGTACTTTGTATTTATTTTATTTACTTTACACCTTTTCAAGTCGTTGTTTGTGAGTTATTTATACTGCACATGTTTATATTGCATTTCATTCATTTTGGTTTATTCATCAACTTTACTTTTAATTTATTATTCAAACTCTTTTATGATTAAATAAATTTGTTTGTCTTTATTCTTTTAGTTTATTTTAATTTAATTATCAAACTCTTTTTTTTTTTCATTAAATAAATTTTTTGTCTTTATTCT
This sequence comes from Panzeria rudis, assembly GCA_956483635.1. Lineage (NCBI taxonomy): Eukaryota > Metazoa > Arthropoda > Insecta > Diptera > Tachinidae > Panzeria > Panzeria rudis. Next base: position 58,174,403 of record OY101451.1, read on the forward strand.
TTTAATTTATTTTAATTTAATTATCAAACTCTTTTTTTGATTAATTAGATTTTTGTCCTTATTCTTTTAATTTATTTTAATTTAATTATCAAACTCTTTTTGATTAATTAGATTTTTGTCTTTATTCTTTTAATTTATTTTAATTTAATTATCAAACTCTTTTTTGATTAATTAGATTTTTGTCCTTATTCTTTTATTTTAATTTAATTATCAAACTCTTTTTTGATTAATTAGATTTTTGTCCTTATTCTTTTATTTTAATTTAATTATCAAACTCTTTTTTGATTAATTAGATTTTTGTCCTCGTCGCCAGTTTTGGTATTAAAACGACCAGTTGTTGTTGAGTTCTTTCTTTTACTACCTTTAAAATTTTACAAACTAAACTTAAAGCTAAAATTCACCAAAATAAAATTTGCTTACTAAGAGAATTACACTAAAACTAAAATTCATATCATGAGATTTACCTGCATAGCAAATTCACACGTTAAACTTAAGTTGAAATTCATATTGTGTGAATTTGCATGCAAAGCAAATTCACGTACGTTATGAAATCTTAGACAACTATTAGGGTGGTTCGCATTGAAAACAGTTATACGTGACTATATGCATTTTATTTATTTGTGTTTGCTTTTAGATCTATCAACAAATAATTAACATAGCGCAAGGAACAAAATCGGAGTACACGAAAATTGATGATATTCCTATAAATGAACCTTACAAAATTTTAAATTTTGAGTGGAAGGTTACACAGTATGGATCAAGTCATTGCATATTTAGACAACAATAAGTGGTTTTATCTTCCGCAAAGAATCGTTAAATATTTGAACAGAGAGGATCCTTACTTAGCTAAAATGAATGATAAAATTTGGACAATTATTTACAAAGGACGACGATCACCAAATGGTTCTGCAATATGCGAACTAATCTATAGCTAAATTTTTAATTGTCATAACAATTTTTGTGTAGTTGAAATATATTTTTAATAAAATAAATGTGTGTAGTAGTAAGTGCAATGAAACCTGATTTTTTATTTTCATGTTAAGAAAAAGGATAGCATACTAATAATTGACAAGTTAAACATGCACATGCAAGACATAAGTTTATACATATTCTACATTCGTGTTATTTTATTTGATGTATATTACTTGCTCTAAGAAAAAGGGTTCGAGAAAAACTCATTACCAAAATTGAATATGTATATGAAGGCTAAACAAATATTTCTGCTTCATTGTTTAAATACAATAAATTACGAGGTCATCAATATATTACCGATTTTATTACCTATTTGAGAAAAGAATAGGGAAATTCTCAAACAAAAGTAAAACATCTATTTGCATGGAAAAAACGTTTAAGAAAGAAAGACATGCGCATGCATGCTTTTTTTTGCCTGTCGCAGTAACAAAGGAAAGATAATTTAAGAAAAAAAGGACGAAAAAATTTTCAAATAAAGTAAAACATCTGTTTGTATGGAAACAACTCTTAAGAAAGACATGCACAAGCTTGCTTTTCTTATGCAGGTCTCAGTATGTGGGATGCGTCGGCTAATTCTAATTTTTATTTGTTCTAAGAAAAAGGGTTTGAGAAAAAAACTCATTACAAAAATTTAATATGTATATGAAGGACAAACAAATATTTCTGCTTCATTGTTTAAATACAATAAATTACGAGGTCATCAATATATTACAGATTTTATTACCTATTTGAGAAAAGAATAGGGAAATTCTCAAACAAAAGTAAAACATCTGTTTGCATGAAAAAAACTTTTAAGAAAGAAAGACATGCGCATGCATGCTTTTTTGCATATCGCAGTAACAAAGGAAAGATAATTTAAGAAAAAGGATAGGATACTAATAATTGAAAAGTTAAACATGCACATGCAAGACAGTAGTTTATATGTAAAAGGATATCGAAAATGCTCAAACAAAGACAATTACCTGCACATGTATGTGTATGTAGTAGTGCATCCAGAAAAGTATAAAATCAGCTATTTTTCGAACAAAATTCTAGTTCTGACAAATTTTCGCAAAGAGAAACACGGAAAAAATATTTAAAATGGAAACAAAGAAGTTCGTTTGTGAAATCTGCAAAGTTATAACTTTTTCGACATGGTCGAATAAAAAGCGGCACTATCTTAAACAACATAATGTTGTTTTAAGAAAGCCGTTATGGTATACGCCGCTATACCAAAAAATTAAAAAGGCGAATTTTGAAAAATTCATACAAGCAGATACAACAGAAACGCCAATAAAATCAACACGAACATCCGCAGAAACATCCGCAGAAGCAGCAAATCCAACAACAGCAACAACATCGGAAGCCGAAATAGTAAGATCAAAAACCGAAGCAACAACAACAGAAGCAGCATCAGCAGAAGTAGAAACAACAACAACAACAGCAAGTACATCAGAAGCTGAAGCATATCGTCATCTTCTGGAAGAAGACGAGGACATCTTTCTTAATATCATCGAACCAGAAACAACAACAACAGCAAGTACATCAGAAGCTGAAGCATTTCGTCATCTTCTGGAAGAAGACGAGGACATGTTTCTTAATATCATCGAACCAGAAATATCAACAAAATCAACATCAACTACAAAAGAAGTAGTCAATATTATTGAAATATTGACGCTGCCTCCACTCGATGTAACATCATACTTGGCTCTATATGATGGTCAAGATGATTTATTAATGGAGGCAGTAAATAAAATTCCACTAGATCTGCACTACACCTTACAATAATTGAATAAATAAAAAAGATATAAAAATTAAAAAAATATATATATCTTTCATTAAATTTTATTATTTCACTTTATTATTAATTAGGTTTTTTGAAAATTACAATTTTTACATTTACTAACATTATATATGTTGTAATACAATTTCATAAGTGTGGTTGCTTCTTTCTCTATTTCAATATTACGTATCTTATGTTGTGCACATGAACAGGTATCTGGTCCACATGTCTCATTTTCATTAGACCAACAGCAATTGTCATAATGCTCTCCATGCCTATTTATCGCTGTTTTCAAGTTATTTACCCCTTCTAGATGTGATTGAATATTCATGAGCTTATATTTATCTTCATCGGAAATATGGGAACACCGTTTTAAAAAATCGTATATATCTTTTAGTATCATCCTAACTAATGAAAATGACTAAATACATCGACAAAGCGTTTGTGAATAAATCTTAATGTTGTCTCCTAAAACCGAATTGGTGGTCTGGAATGCATCCAGTACGATTCAGTATGGATGTTAGCTTACTCATAAGTAGCTTTTCAAATAGTTTGGACATGTTAGACAACAGGCTTATAGGCCTATAGGACTCCACCTTCGTATGATCTTTGCCTGGTTTAGGTAATCAGCGAAACCTTCCATTCTGCGGGATAGCATTTGAGGCGCAAAATACTGTTAAAAATAAATAGAATTATCCGTTTTGCAGTATAGGGTAGCTCTTTTATTGCTTATTTTATCAGCGCCTGGGGCTTTTTTCGAGTTTAATCCGGCAATATAGTGTTCAATCTCACGAATGTTGAACCTCAAAGTAACATCTGGTATAGCGAGGACTGGTGGCAGCTCAACTATAGTATCAGACGTATTTGGAGTAAATACTTTCTGCAAGTGGTTTACAAACAGAGTACTTTTTTCAGCGTCAGTTCTTGCCCAGTCTCCATTCGAAGCTCGCAATGGAGGCTTATATATCACTGGTCTTTTGAGGCCTCGGGCTGCTCTCCATAGCGAATAGTCTGTTTGAGGTGTTGCGTCGAGCCCATTTAGAAAGTTTTGAAGAGAAGCAGTTTTTTGATATTCTAGTAGAGTTTTCAGCTGTTTAGTACATTTCTTCAGCCTAGATTTTAGCTGAGGGGATCTGTAGCGTTGCCATTCTCTACGAACTCTTCTTTTTTCGGATAAAAGCCATTCTACATCTGCTGAAAAAATTTTATTATATCTCACCTGACGATTTGTAGTAGTAGCATTTAGAGCAGCTTGCTTAAGGTTTGCCTCAAACATTCTAATAGTCATCTATGTCAGCAGGCGGTTTTAATGGAATATTTTCTGGGCAATGAGCACTCAAATATTTTTTGTATTTCAACCAATTTATACGTGTGGTTGTCATCGTTAAATCACAAGTGGGTGAATATGTTGTATGTGAATATATAGTGACAATAGTTGGTGAGTGATCTGAAGACAAATCTAAAGATGCTTTAACTTGGATCATTTCGCTGGGCACACCCTTTACTACTCCAAAATCAATAACATCAGGTATTTTTCGGCGATCTGTTGGCCAGTAAGTTGGCTGCCCACTTGATATAATATTTAACCGCATTTTTGAAATTGTGTCAAACAAAACGCGACCCTTTGGCGTGATGAGGCGAGATCCCCAGAACGTGTGCTTAGCGTTGTAATCACCGGCGGCTAAAAAGCGTGGGCCTAGTGAATTAAAAAATCGACTATACTGATTTTCTGTAATAGAGTACCTGGGAGGAGAGTAAATTGATGAAATCACCAGGTTTTGATGAAAAGCTTCAATGCAGATGTTAGTTGCTTGAAGATAGTCTTCACAATGATCACTCATTAAGTAATGTTTTAATCGCGATTTTATTAGTATACCCGAGCCACCACAAGCTCTACCTTGGGGGTCCTTAGTGTCGTAGAGAGTATATCCGTTGATTTAAAAAAAAACTTCTAGCAGTCAAGTGCGTCTCAGAGATAAGCATAACATCAAATTGTTTATCCATCATGAAGTATTCTAGTTCGTTTTTATGTTGGCGGATGCCGTTTGCGTTCCAGAAACAGATTTTTAAGTTCATGGTTTGTTTAATGCAGCCTGCAATAATGTAGACTGCATTTTCAACACTTCCTGCATCATGCAGGTCATGTTGGTTGTAAAAAAATTTACGGTTTGTATTAAATTTTCTATTGAAGCCTCAAGTCGATCAAAATTGAAACCACTGTTTTCGTTGGCAAGAGGCCGTTTTTGAGCTGGGGGCTGGTTAGACTTCAAAGCATTAGCGTACGAGAACTGGCTGTTTGGTATGTTTTGCGCTATGGGCTGGTTGGCCTTAAAAATGTTGGCGTATGAAGGCCGGCTGGTAGCTGGTTGGCGCAACTGGGGATAATTTGTATTGTCGAAATTAGGTTGAGCATAGGTGTGATTACGTCTGTTAGACAAAGACTGCTTAACATGTACATAGACAGGGCAGCCCCTGTAGTTTGCAGTGTGATTTTGATGGCAATTGCTACACTTTTTCATTCTGGAATCATCTTTTTGCTTATCACAATTGGCAGTGCTGTGTAGTTCACCACAGACGACACAAACGGTGCGCAACTTGCAATATGTTTTGGTGTGGCCATATTCTTGGCAATTTAGACATTGAATGGGCCCTGCTCGCTTGTGTGGTTCCTCTACGGTAACTCGTCGGTGCAGCAAATATCTTAAGCTGTAAATGGGGTGTACTTCATTGCTTTTTAATTTCATATCACCTGGTTCCATTTCCACACGAAATAGTGGTTGGGGAACTCGCTCTCTATTTTTAATGTTAGTAACATTTTTTACTTTAAAATTATTATTTATTAGACCCGCTTTTACCTCTTCTGGATCCACATATGAATCGATGCCTTTTATCACTACCTGGAGGCCTTTGGCACTTTTCAATTGGTAGGTGTAAAAATTTTCATTTTGTGTTTTAAACTCCGAAACAACTGAGCGGTAATGATTTTCTTTATTTACTTGAATTTTTGTTTCATTAATCGCACCACGTTTTATCGGGATCACGTAAAACGCCTCTTCACCGATTAATTGTGCTAGCCTTTTAATTAGCTCATTTGAGTTTTTCTCTCTTAAGTATATTGGGGGCGGCTTGCTTGACCTGACAATGGTGATTTTGTCTTCGTCGTTTTGTAGAAGTGAAAACCGGTTTTCAGAGAGCGCCGCATCGGATTTACCATCTTGGGCCATTTTCGCCAATGGAGCGAGGTTTTTCGATCTTGGACTTCTTTGTCTTTTTATTATTTATCACTTTAAAATAGCGATCAATACCCATTTGGATTTTTGGATTTTCTGAATCAGTTTCTAAGGGGACACTTTCTGTCGTTTTTTCTTTTTCTGCTTGATGTTGGATCATATTGTTGGCACTTGTGCTTTGCTGTGAAGCTGGTATCAAAAAATTTACTTTTATATTATGGTTCGTCATAGACATTGAATTTGAGCCTACCCGTGTACGCAAGTGTAAATTTTTGTTTACTGGGTTATCACATTCTACAGCAACAACAGTAATGTAGGCATTTCTGCTGTTTGTTGTTGTATTCGTACTCATTTGGTACGAATACCAAATATATTTGTTGTTTGTGTGCCTACTTGCTTATAATTATAATTTACTTTACAAAAAGAAATGAAAAAATGTATAGGTACGTAAAATATTAAATAAAACGGTGTTTGTTAATACTTTGTTGTTGCGAATATTTTTCTTTTTTTATAATTATTGTATGTATATTTTTATATTGTTTATGTTGTTCACCGACGGTAAATTAATCTTGTGTTTACATTTAAATTGTAGTTGTGTTTATTTAAGCATGTCCGTCCACCAAATGACTGGAGGGAGGGTTTATATATTTTCATAATGTGATTATGGAAGTGTGAGAGGGGGGTGTTAAGAATGTGGTTATGGAAGTGTTAGAGGGGGGTGTTAAGTTCCAATTAATATGTATGCATATACATACGTACATACAATAAGCGTTTGCTTTTTGTTTATAATATTTTATTTTTTATGTCAAGTGGGGGTATATTTTTTTTGTATCAAATAATCGCATGATCGTTTGGATTTGTAGCTGTGTTGCTTTTTATGACAGATGGTCTGAAATATTTGTTTACGTTAAATATGCATGCTTAATCTTGTTGGTGTTTTTGTTTATTCAGGTGCATGTGTTGGAGAATGAGTCATCATCCTAATTTTTGTTTGTTTGTTGGTGGGGGTTGGTTAGAGGTTGTGTTTACATAAAGAGTCTGTACATGTGGATTGATGTCTGTCTGTCCATATTAAAATCTTGCTTAATCTTGTTTATTTTTTGACAATGGAATTTGAATTTCACAACATTATGAAATTGTAGTGTGTGTATGTGTGTGTGTGTGTGCATATAGTTGCGTATGGCTACATCTACATACATACATTTGTATGTGTTGCCCTTGATTTTGTGTTGATCGTGCGAATTCTTGCTGTTGCTATGTATATAAATTTAATCATATTTCTACATCTGGATTGATGTCTGTGCGTGAGAATATATATTTGTGTATGTGAGATGTTCATAGCTTGATGTTTTTTCAATTTGTTAGTGTAAGTATGGGGCGCGTGAGAATTTCTGTCTGTCTGTGGGAATTTCTATATGTCTGAATGTATGAATTTGAGTCTGTCCATGATTTGGAGGTATGTTGTTAAAATAGTTTGAATTGTTTTTTGTAGGCGCCATGTGATGTACATATGTAGTATAAAATGTTCTCATGTATGTGACCTTCCCTATTTTTTATATGTGTATGATAAAATCCGTTTGATTACATCTGTGTTTTATAATACTGCGGACGATGACATTTTTTTATTTTGTCAATCTTATCTTTGTTCTATGTACAGCGGCCAAAAAAACTATTCGACATTAGAGTCATTTTTTAAAAGTTAATTGAAAATGCTTGTATTGTTTTAAAATTTTTAGGTTTTTGATTGAGATAACGTTGTATAGTAAGTATTTTAGAATATACCGTTATAAAATTAAAAAAACATTGCATACTTCAACACTCACCCATTTTGTTGGATAAAAGCACAAAAATTCCAAAGCAAAAAAAGTATTCGACAAGCATTGTTTTTGTATAAATGTGATTATGTACTGTCCATTACATCATGAAAAAAATTAAGTCAGAAAACACCGTGATAAACAATGTAAGGACTGGTCGACGTCGCAAGCTAACAGAATTAGATGAACGGCGAATGGTGCGGGAAGTAAGAAAAGATCCAAAAACTAATGCCACGATTTTAGCGAAAATAACTGAGGGGTATCTGTTACTTCCCAAACAATAAGAAATGTTCTAAAAAGATATGACTTTCATGCACGATCAGCCAGAAAGAAGCCACACATTTCTAAGAAAAATAGAAAGATTAGATTAGACTTTGCGAAAGAACACGTAAATATGCCTATAGAGTTCTGGATAGACGTAACTTATGCCGACGAAAGTAAATATAACCTTTTTAGATGTGATGGCAAAGTTCTCGTGTATCGTAAGCCTAACACAGAGTTGGAAGAAAGAAACATGGTACCAACTGTGAAACATGGTGGAGGTGGTGTTATGGTACGGGGATGTATGGCAGCATCAGGTGTTGGCAATTTAGCATTTATTGATTGGATCATCGACCACCGACAATACATTGATCTCCTGAAGCAAAATTTACGGTCAAGCGCAGAAAAATTGGGTCTGTCAAATAGATTTAAGTTCTATCAGGACAATGATTCCAACCATTGCGCGATTAATGCAAAGCTTTGGCTGCTGTACAACTGTCCAAAGATAATAAAAACGCCGCCACAGTCCCCAGACCTTAACCCCATTGAACATCTTTGGGGTCAGTTGGAAAAAAAATCAGAAGTCGTGAGTTTTCGAACAAAAACAAGATGAAAGTCATCCTGCAGGAGCAATGGAGCCAAATCGACCCAGACTATACCAAAACCTTGGTAAAGTCTACGCCAGATCGTTTGAGAGAGGTCATACGCCGCCAAGGAAAAGCAACTCCCTACTAAAGTTGCAATATTATATATACATTATATATTATATATTAAAAAAATTAACAATGTCGAATACTTTTTTTGCTTGGTTTTTGTTATTTATTTTTGAAGTCATGAATTTTGTGTACTATTTGTTTTGAGATCTCATTTTTGTATTGAATATAGCTTTTTTGTTCCTTAAGTTCCTTTTGTTAAGTTTAACATTTTACAGTTTTTTATTGATAAAAAAATAAGCTTTATGGTTTATGTCGAATAGTTTTTTTTGGCGACTGTATGTTAAATTCAATTTGTTTATATTTAAAGTTTTAAAATATTTTGTTTCTATTTATTTAAGCGTATCCGTCCATTTTTGACTCAACGTCAGTCGGTTGGTAAACGGTTTGTAAATTTTCATTATGTGTTTATGGAAGTGTGAGAGGGGAGGAGGAGCTATGTTAAGTTCTACTAAATGTTCTGAGTACGCAATCGCATGGGTATGAAGTTTGACAATATGTGTACATACTTATGCACATATCTGCAAATTTATTTGATGTATGCATGTACATACATACAAATAAGTGTTTGCTCTATGTTTGTATTAATTTTTTTCAAGTGAGAACTTTTGTTTTTTTGTTGCAAAATATTCGCATGATCGTTTCGATTTATAGTTGTGTGTAGCTAATAAATATGTTGATATATTTTATTTGAAATATGTATTTTGATTGCAGAGGTTTTTTTATGTACAAGTGCATTTCAGTTGTTCAATATTTTGGGACCATAACCAGAGTTTTTGAATAGGGTTAATGAACTTGTGATGTATATTTTGATTTCTTTATTTTAATGTAACAATTGTAGATAGATGTTAAAGTGTCATTATTATTTTATGGGGTTTAGTTTGTCCGACTATTGCTTCGTTGGTGAGACGAAGGTGTCGTTATGGCACCTTCGTTTATTGATTTAAGAAACAGTGTTTCGTATTGCTAGACAAAGGAATTTGAATTGCACAATACATAGTATGAAATTTTATTACATATATGTTATGTTTGTGTATGAGTATTACGTCATCACTTTTTTGTAGGTGTGTGTTGGGGTGAGTGTGTGTATACGATATATGTCTGTTGTGATCGATCTAGTATCTATATAAATTTTGCTGTTTTGTAGGTTGTTGTTTATGTATGTATATAAATTTCTTTTTGAGGTTGTACATATTAATTTTTCTTTTAAAATTTTTTTATGTATTCTTAATTCTGCTGACTTGGATATTTTTGTTTATTATTTGAACTTTACATACAGCCATTGGTTTACGCTGTGCAATGGAATAAAAGAGATATTGTTCTGGATATAGCCAAAATTACAATCAGGGGATGTTTTGTTGTTGAAGAGAGCAATTTCACAAGAATAACTGCCGGAATCTTTGGCCATTTGTATTTGCAATGCTGGACAAATGTATATGTCGACTATGACTACAGTACATTTATTGAATTGAATTATGTTTAGTGCCAGGTATCATCGCGGTGGTTATTAACAGCAAGATATTTAATGTCAGTTGTTATGACAATGGCCGTATTGTTTATTTGTGTGGGTATTGCAATGACCTTGTAAAGTTCAAATTTTCCTTGGTCCACCAATGGTAACTCAATAACGAAAATTACATTTGTGTTAGTTACTGTGCCTTTAACATTCATAATTTTGTATAGTTCTAGCAAGTCGGTGTCTTCAACTGGTATTGTACGGCTTATAGGAAGGTGTCCTTTAATTTTAGCAATCTCTGATCTTAACTGTTTTGGTGTAAGGATAAGTGGGCTTATATTGCCATGGTTCGTATGCGTGAGGGCAGCAACCAGCTCTGTTTCAATTCTTTGTAAATCTGAGGCAAGTGTATTTAATTGAATTGCCAGAGACATTAGATTTTGGACTTGTCGTAGATTTGAATTCTCATTTTGAACTTTATTTAGATCTTGATAGATGGTTTTCTAAAGTTCTGAAAAGTGCACTTTAGTATTGTTCTCGCTTTGCTTAAGAATGTTAATGGTAGAATCTATTACTGAAGTTTGATTTTTTAGTAACAGATGTAGATACTCTTCATTTTGCTTTACGTTAGTTATAGTTTGAGCCATTTGGTTTGCATAATCTGAGTCCAGGACTCCAAATAGAGCATGGGCCATATTTCCAACGATATCGAGTGCAGCTCTCCGGTTTCTTTTTGAAATTAAAAGGTCTGATTCTTGAATAAGATTGTCCCAAGTATGTTGAAGTTGAATGGAAAGCATCTCACATGATTCAAAGGCTACCGATTGCTTGCAGAGCCTTGAAAATGATGTTATACCTACTTCAAGAACCCTATCCAATCCCAAATTGGTGTTAAATCGTAGTATATAATGAATTTCCAGGTAGCTGTCATCAACTTTGTCGAGCCCATGCCTTCGAAATATAATCCTGGATTGGAAGAAAATTCTGTAACATTGATTGGAGAGGCTAATATTATCGGCAGCAGAAGGAGTGAAACAAAAAGCATATTGAAAACTCCCAGTGAGGCATATGACACTACCTTTCGTTTTGGCTGTATAATGTTAACTTCCGCTGAGCCGTGCCTCTTTTGTGACTTTGAGTTGTCATATCCGGAATGTTCTGTGAGGGAGTCGTTGAACAACGGTGCAAGTCTGTGTATTGGCCTCTTGAAAATTCCCTTTGCTGTTTTGACGTCGCATACCCTGATAAGTCCATCATCTCCTTTGTAAATGCGGTTGATTCTACCCAGTGGCCATTGGAGCACTGAGGTATTATCTTCCTTGAGGATAACAAGCATGCTTCAATGACGTTCGGTGAAGGAGACTTCCATTTCCCCCTTTGCTGTAGCTCATGTAAATACTTTTGAGTCCACTCCTTCCAGAATTTATGTTTGATTTCTGAAGTTATTTTCCATCTTGCATCTAATGATATGCTTGTGGATTGCGCATTTACATCTACTGCTGATGTCAAGGGTTCCCCTACTAAAAAGTGGCCTGGGGTAATAGCTTCAAAATCATCGTAGCTTGATGAGAGAGGGATCAGTGGCCGTGAATTTAAGATTGCTTCTATTTCAACCGCTATTGTTTCCAATTCTTCATATGTAAGTGATGCAGCTGACACACTTCTCAGTAAAAGGTGCTTGGTGGATTTGACAGCCGCTTCCCAAAGTCCACCAAAGTGAGGCGCTTTTTGTGGAATGAATTTAAAATGTATTGACTGATTGCTGCATACTCGTGTAATCTTCTCTTGCGCTTATTGAGAATATATTGATTCTTTTAATTCAGTAATTTTATTGTTTGCTCCCATGAAGTTGGTAGCATTGTCGCAATACAAAGTCTGACAGTATCCTCTTCTGCTGATGAAACGTCGTAGTGCGCCTATGAATGCTTCTGTAGACAGATTTGATACTACTTCCATGTGAATGGCCTTAGTCGCGAAGCAACAAAATACTGCGATATAGGCCTTGTCTGGCCTTTTGCCCCTGATCTTGTGATGGATCCATATTGGTCCAAAATAATCCACTCCTGTGGTTATGAAAGGACGTGCTGGGGTTACTCTATCTGGCGGAAGGTTTCCCATTAATTGTTTGAAAAGCACCGGCCTGGATTTAGTGCATCGTATGCATTTGTGGACGTTACTTCGTGCCAGTGATTTCCCGTTTGTAATCCAGAACTGTGACCTGGATGCTGCCAACAATGACTGTGGGCCACAATGACGATTCTCTTCGTATAGCTTGTGCATCAATAACTTTGTCATAGGGTGATTATGAGTTAAAATCGCAGGATGTTTTGCCTTGAACGATAATGTTGACTGCTCCAAACGACCACCCACGCGCATTATCTGATGCTCATCCATGAATGGGTTTAAGGAGGCCAAGGGACTTGATTTATGTACAGGTGTTTGATGTGATAGCCTTTCTAGTTCTTCCCCAAACTCTACGGCTTGGATGATCTTGATGATAATGTTTAGAGCTTCTTCTAATTCGAATGCATCAAGCTCCCTTTTGGATGACCGATAAATATTTGTAGCTTTGGAATTTCTAATAAATCTCAACACATAACCGATCGTGTGTTGAAGAGTTTTAAATGAGTTCCGGTGGCTTATCTGCTTCGTCACCTTACGTTCTTCGTCGCAAGGTGTCTCAATTGCTTGTGAAGTTAAGGTTGTCCATTCACTTCGTTGTCCCGAAAGAAATAGAGGGCCATAAAACCACATTGAATATTGTGATAGGTTTTCGGGTGCTATTCCTCGAGATATTGCGTCGGCTGGATTTTCTTTAGAACTAGCGTGTCGCCATTGATGTGAGTCGCTTAGACCTTGAATTTTTGTTATCCTGTTTGCTACAAAGGTGTGAAAGGATGCTGCTGACGAGTTTATCCAAGCAAGAACTATTTTTGAGTCCGACCAAAAAAAGTTTGCTATATTTTGCAGACGAAGATCTTCTTTTACCCTACTTGTTAGTTCAACACCTAATACCGCGGCGCATAATTCCAAGCGAGGCAACGTTTGCCTTTTAATGGGTGCTACTCGGGACTTGGCACATAGTAGTCTGGTTAAAACAGTTTTGTCTTTATATGTTGAACGAATGTTGATGATGTTCGCGATCAAATGTAGAATATTTTACTTCACGAGGACTAAGCTTTCTAGAAAAGTATGCTAAGGGTTCTAAATGGTTTTTACAGTACTGTTGGAGAACTCCCCCAACAGCTACGATAGATGCATCGACGGAAATAGATAACGTTCAGATGCATCGACAAACGAATGAATTTCTGTAGAGACTGGGTTTCCATGTTTTAATACGAATCTCTCTATTTTTATTTTGTTTAGGGTTTCTATATTTGTGCGAAATTTATTCCATTCATTCTGAAGATTCATGGGTAACTCGTCATCCCATAAAAGCGGTAATTGCCACAGCTCTTGCAAAAATATCTTGGCTCGTACAACTACCGGCCCAAAAATCCCTAGAGGATCAAAGATTTTGGCTAGTTCTGAACTGACTATTCTTTTTGTTACCCTTGTGGCCGTCCACATAATTGATCAGACTTTGGGAGTTTGGTGATATTTATTTTTATCTTTTTAAAATTAAAAGATTTTTTATTTTTAAAAACAGGTCTTATTGCTTTTAGTTTTTTATTAGAATGAAAATAATTTAACATAAAAAAACAAGACTTCAAAAACAATATTAAAAGTTATAATAAAATATTTATAACAAGTTGTGTTAAACATATAAAATTAAAGTAATTTATTAAAGATACAAAGGACACTACATAACTTCCCCTCTCAAATAAAAAATAAATTAATAATAAATTACGTAAATTTATAAGTAATTTTATTATTGATGTTGTGATCATAATTTCGATCATCTTTATTTACAAAAGCTGGTTTGATTAAATCTACTGAAACTGACCGAACTATGTTTCCGTATTGAATTTTAAAACATTTTTTATTCCGCTCTATTACTTTATAAGGTCCTTCAAAAGGAGAGGATAATTTAGACGGATGAATAATTCGCAAAAATACATATTCACAATTTTCTAATGCTTTTGGTGTGTAAGATTTTTGTTTATTGTGATAAAAAATTTTTGTTCTAACTTCTGAAAAGTATTCCCTTAATTGCTAGGTGTATTTTCCTTTGATTCCATAATAAATTCACCTGGAATTTTTAGACACTGTCCGTAAACTAATTCTGCTGGTGAACATTTCAGGTCTTCTTTAACACACGTTCTCAAACTCAATAAAATTAATGGTAATGCGTCACACCATTTCTTAACATTATTGCTCGTTAGAATTGATGTTTTCAGTTGGCGGTGAAATCTCTCAACCATTCCATTGGCTTGGGGATGATAAGTTGAGGTGTGTATCTTATGTGATCCAAGAATTTTTGTAATCTCAGAAAAAAAATTAGATGTGAACTGAGTACCTCTGTCAACGGTAATTTTTAAAGGCACTCCAAATCTAGAAAGAAATTCATTAATGAATTTCTTGACAACAGTCGAAGCTGTTATATCCGTAAGTGGATATGCTTCTGGCCAACGAGAAAATCTATCTATTATTGTTAAAATATATTTATTATTATTTGAAACAGGGAGAGGTCCAACAATATCCATATGAATGTGCTCGAACCTTCCTTTTGGAATTTCTATAGGTTCTGTCATTGATTTAGTGTAAATATTGATTTTAGATTTTTGGCATACTATACATTCTTTTGTCCAGATGTTAATATCTTTTTTCATAAAAGACCAAAAATATTTACTCACTATTAATTTCCTAGTAGCTCTCACTCCGGGGTGTGATAGTGAGTGTAGGGTTTTAAAAATTGATGTCCTCCGCGAAACTGGAACATATGGACGATATATATTACTAGTCACGTCACACCATAGTTTATATTTTTCAGAAATTTGTATTTCCTTTAAGTTAAATTTAGAATTTTGGTTTAAAATTATGTTTTGTAGTACATCATCTTTTTGTTGTTCTATTAATAATTCTTGAAGATTTATATTAGAAGTGCAAATAGTGCAAATTTCCGGTAAACGAGATAATGCGTCTGCGACGATATTATATTTTCCAGAAACATGTCGAATATCATTACTAAATTGAGCAATAAACTCCAAATGGTGAATTTGACGAGGAGACTTTTCACTTTTTGAATTCAAAGCATTGATTAAAGGTTTATGGTCTGTAAAAATAATAACTTCTCGACCTTCTAGGATTTAATTGTAAGATACACCCCTAGTAGTTCGCGATCAAATGTAGAATATTTTACTTCACGAGGACTAAGCTTTCTAGAAAAGTATGCTAAGGGTTCTAAATGGTTTTTACAGTACTGTTGGAGAACTCCCCCAACAGCTACGATAGATGCATCGACGGAGATAGATAACGTACAGTACTTATCAAAATGATTAAGTAATGTTTTTTCTGAAAATTTTATTTTAACATTTTCAAATGCCGTCTTTGTACTCTGGGTCCAACAGATATCTTTTACTTTCAACTTATTTGCTTCTGTTTTAATAGTGTGCAAAGGAATAAGATATTGCGCTAATTGCGGGACATATCTATGATAATAATTGATAATTCCTAAAAACTGATGTAATTTTTTAACAGTTTTTGGTAAATCATATTGTAAAATAATACCTATTCTAGATCTAGAAGGAGATATTCCTTTTTCTGAAATGTTATAACCTAGGAAATCGAGATCAGGTACCTGAAAAATACTTTTTGAAAGTTTTATGTTAAGACCATATTTATCGAGCCTCTCAAAAACTTTTCGTAAATGAATAGAATGCTCTTCATTATTTTTACTCGCTATTAATATATCATCAATATACATGAATATAAAATCGAAGCCATCAAACACTTCGTTTATAAACCTTTGAAAAGTTTGTGCACTATTACGGAGGCCAAATGGCATCCTTATGAACTCATACATACCAAAAGGTGTAGTTATTGCAGTTTTGTATATATCCTTTTCCGCCATAGGTATTTGGTGGTAAGCTCGGACAAGGTCAATTTTTGAAAACACTTTTTTGTCCGAAAAATCTATGTTAAAATCATGGATATGTGGAAGTGGGTAACGATCTGGAATAGTTATACAATTTAAAAGTCTGTAGTCTCCACATGGTCTCCAGTCTTTTTGGTCCTTTTTTTCAACCATGTGAAGTGGTGAACATACAGATGAATTAGATGGACGACATATACCTATTTTAACTAGTTTATCAAATTTATTTTTAGCAATTTTATATTTAATAGGGTCTAGGCGGCGTGGCCTACTAAATGGATGAGGACCAGAAGTTTCAAGTTTGTGTACTGTGTTATGTGATATAATTTTATGGTAATCTGGTTCACAAGTTATTGATGGAAATTCTGCTAGAAGAGATGCTATTTTGCTGTTAATATTACATAATTTTACAGAAAATAAGTTTGAGTAACCAAAATGTGCAGATGATACTACATTATTTGATGTGTCTATTAGCTGTCTGTTCTTAATATCAACTAAAATACTGAATCTTTCTAAAAAATTTGCTGCAATAATTGGAATTTTAATATCTGCTAAAATGAATGGGAAGGAAAATTTTTGACCACAACCTAAGTCTATATCAAAGTTTTTGATTCCAAATGTACGTATTGCAGTTCCATTTGCCGCAGTAAGAGATATTTCACATTTTTTCTTTTCTCCTTTAAATTTTTTAATTGGGAATGCAGAAACATCTGCACCCGTATCGACAAAAAACTTTAATTTAGTATTTAAATCAGTGATAAATAGACGACGTGATTTTATTATAGAATCCTCATTATGAGTCGTCAACATAATGGGGTTATTTAGTTTAAAGATTTTGATTGAAAATTATTAAAATATTTACATGATTCTTGACACTTTAATGTTTTTTTACCGAAACGTGAGTGATACCAACATATATCTGATTTTCTATTTTCCTGCATAGAATCTGGTGATTTACGTTTGAAGAATCTATTTGATCTAGCTACACTTATTTGGTCAATATTTGATGCTAGTTTATCTATCTTTTCGGTTAGAGTAGACGCTAATTGCATGATATTTTGGATCACATCATTTGTCGATATTTGAGCGATATTAGTAACTGACGAACTTATGTTGTGCATCTGATAAATTTTATCAGCTAAGACAACAATTTCATCAATTGATTGTAAACTAGAGGATATCAGATGCACTTGAATATATTGAGGTAATCTTTTTTGCCATAACTTAAAAATCAATTCACGAGAAATAAAAAGAAGTGGAGCAGATAAAATAATTAGTTCTCGGAATAGTTCGGATGGTTTTTTGTCTCCCATATGAGAATCAGAAAATATTTCGTCGAATCTGCTTTCATTATTAAGAGAAAACCTTTCGCAAAGTGTATTTTTAATTGTTTCATATTTATCAACAGAAGGAGGGTTTTGAATAAGGTCAAGAATTTTTAAAATTGAATCTTGTGATAAAGACGTAATTACAAATTGGTATTTGATATTGTTATCTTCTATATTGTGAAGTTGAAATATTGTTTCTATTTGTAAAAACCATGCCATTGGACATGATGTCCAGAATTGAGGAAGTTTTAAATTACTTCTATTATGAATGTTATTTATTGCATTTTGAGTGGGAGGTATGTTATTGATATTGTGAGTGTTATTTGTTGCATTTTGAATAGGAATTATGGGATTATTATGATTGGAAGATGGTGCCGTAATAGCATCTTGGAATATTTCTTGACTAGTAGTAGTTCCGGGCCGCGTTAAAACCATTATTTTAAAGAGAGAAGTTACAATATGTGTATGTACAAAGTTATAAGAAAATAGTTCAAGTTAATCTAAATATATTGTCAAATATGGACTTAAGAACAGTGTAATATTTGTAATTATGTAATTATAAAATTGTTTTGTTAGTGGTACTTATCAGAATAATAAATATTTTGATCCAGGTAATTTGATATTTATCATGTATTCGGCTTTTGATTGGATAATTTAAAATCTTCACAGGTATAATATATCTTACAAATGGCTGGGAATGTTTATTTGAATGTTTTGATCCAGAAACTTGCTTCAATTTGATGGTAGTCTGATGATCTTTACGTATGTAAATATTTTTGATATATATTAGCGGTAGTTGAAATAATCCTTTAGAGTAACAGTATTATAATTTTTGTGCATATAGCACATATTTGTTTTTGTTGTTCGATTGCAGGATCGCCAATTTGGTGATATTTATTTTTATCTTTTTAAAATTAAAAGATTTTTTATTTTTATAAAAACAGGTCTTATTGCTTTTAGTTTTTCTTTAGAATGAAAATAATTTAACATAAAAAAACAATATTAAAAGTTATAATAAAATATTTATAACAAGTTGTGTTAATCATATAAAATTAAAGTAATTTATTAAAGATACAAAGGACACTACAGGGAGCCATATTAATCCGAGTGTTTTAATTGAACAATCAGAATGCTCGTCTAAGTCCAAGTTGATTTCCTGGTCTTCAGGTGCAATTCCATTTAATAACTGAGGATGATTTGAACACCACTTCCGCAGCTTAAACCCAGCTTCTCTTAGGATTAAGCTTAGTTGTCGTTGTGACTCTAATGCTGTGTTAATAGAATCAGCTCCGGTGAGGCAATCATCCACATAAAAATCATCACGTAATATTGAAGCACCTTGTGGATATTTTGTAGCGTTTTGAATAGCTAAATGTTGAAGGCATTTTGTTGCTAGGTATGGTGCAGAGGTCGTGCCATATGTTACAGTTTTAAGACGATAATATTTTATGTCTTGATGCTTGTTGTATCTCCATATGATGAGTTGGAACATCTGGTCCGTGTCATTGATTTGAATTTGCCTGTACATTTTCTCTATGTCTGCAGTGAAGACAATTCTGTGCATCCTAAATCGCAACAGTACCGAAAACAGCTCACTTTGTACGGTTGGTCCGGCATGTATTATGTCATTTAAAGAGGAACCGCTGGATGTTTTAGCTGATGCGTCAAAAACTACTCTTAGTTTTGTGGTTGAGCTGTTAGGTTTCAGTACGCAGTAGTGCGGCATAACGTAATGTAAATTAGGAATGTCGTCTTCTTGTATTTCTTCCATGTGCCCCAAGTCTTCGTACTGCTGCATGAATTTGTTGTATCCTGTTCTAAGATCAGGATTAAGGTTCAATCGTTTTTCCAATGCTAAAAATCGATTGAATGCCATTGTTTTGGAACTTCCGAGAACGGATGGATTTTCTGCGAATGGTAGGCGCACAATGAATCTCCCATTCTCGTTTCTTTTTACGTTTTGTGCAAAATGATCCTCACATCGTTTCTCAGCCAAAGATAGTGCTCGTTCTGTATTATTCTGGTGGCATAGCTGCCTTAATATGCATGAAGTTCTATATTGATTCGTTGGGATACGTTTTGAACTTTACGGCCAATTCCTTCAATGCGCAATGAAGAGTTTGAGGAATTCAGGGACAGTTTGTTCATTACGCGGGTTGTAACCAAATTGACTTGTGATCCAGAATCTAGTAAAGCTCGGAATGTGCATGTGTGACCATTGGCTCCAACTGCCTTTACTCTTGCGGTGGCTAGTAATACGTAAGTGTTGTCGATGACCTGTTTGTTTGTTGTAGCGACGATTGGCTTATTTTCATTCGATACAGACGGTAGTTTTTGTGTTCCTTCTTCCGATATTCCTCTTGCTAATTCTAAGTGCAACAATGTGTTGTGTCTTTTTGTGCACTTTGAGCAAGACCGTAACGTGCAAGCTTTGGCAGCATGATCTGACTTAAAGCAGTTGACGCAAAGCTTCTTTTTTTGTGTCCATTGTAGTCTCCCAGATGGGGACATTTTTAGGAACTTTTCACAGTAATATATGGGATGCCCAGGCATTCCACATACTTTACAGTTTGGGGTTGATGTAGCTGCAGTTATAAGTTTGGCTCTATCCTTCCCCCCACCAGATTCGTGAGACCTTCCGCTTGGAAACGGTGTTCTATAAATCTAAGAAGATCTTTTAGACTTACGAGGTTTTTGTTGTTTTCTAGCGATTGCTCAAATAAAGTTTGAGTTGATTGATCGAGTTTTTTCAATAAAATGTGAACAATTATGGCGTCCCAACTGTTCACTGGCAGTCCTTGTGCGCTTAAACCATGGATGCATTCTTTGGTGACATCATGTATATTTTTAAGCGCTTGTGCCGTTTCGGTTTTTATTTGCGGATGAGAAAGCAAGTTGTTTAGTAGTGTTGTCACAATGAGCCTTTTGTTATCGTACCTATCGACCAAAATGTTCCATGCAATTTCGTAATTTGCTGTTGTAATTGGCAAATGTGTTGCTAGTGCTTATGGTTCGTCTGCTAGATGTGTACTTAAATAAAACATTTTCTCAACTTCGCTTATTGATGCGTTGTGGATTAACTGGGTATAAAGATCTTTAAAGGCTACCCATCGTAGGTAACTGCCGCTAAATTTTGGAATCTGAATTTTTGGACATTGAATGTCGTGCACTTCAGCTTGCAGTTCGTAAAAGTCATCCAAGGTGTAACCGTCTATTTGTTTTTCATTAGTCAATTGCCATAATGTATGATAATATGCTATCTGTTGATTTCCCTCTGTTCTGACTTCATCAATAGTTCGTCTTAATGCTCTCGTCAATGCCCGCTGATTGCGAAGAACCGTGCTTGCGATATCATCAGGTAGTATCTTTTCCTGCATACCTCTGCTTACACCTTCTTCTATTTGTCTCATCGATGGTGTTGGTTTCTTCACTTTTTTACTTTCGGACTCAAATAGTTCTTTGTATTTGAGCGTATCGTCCGAAATACGTAAGTATTGGTCTGTAAAATAATTGTGTTGTAATGGTAGATTTGAGAGGCACCTTATTTTGTTGTCAGTGGTCTCAAATTCTTGCCATGCCTTGTCAAGCCGCTGTAGACGCTCCAAGAAGTACTCTAAAGTTTATCTTGTAGAAGAGTCTTTTTTGAAATTGCGGATTATTGCCTCTATTTGCTCCGCCGTCTTCTGTTGGGCTGCTACCAGGTCTTCAAACGAGTCCATTGCTTATGTACAAGGAACGATATTTTCTACGATTGCTTCGTGTTTTGATGTTATCCTGTTTCTAATTTCAGGATTGTTTGGGTCACTAAAATGCTCTAGCTTTAGGATCCTTGGGTTGAAATGTCTGAGATGGTATCCTGTACCTTGCTACAGGACCTTCGAATTGAAATGTGTATTCTGATGATGCAATCCTGTACCTTGTGACAGGACTGTCGTGTTGAAATATGTTTTCTGTTGATGGAATCCTGTACCTTGCTACAGGACCGTCGAGTTGAAGAATGTCTTCTGTTGATGGAATCCTGTACCTTGCTACAGGACCGTTGAGTTGAAGAATGTCTTCTGTTGATGGAATCCTGTACCTTGCTACAGGACCGTTGAGTTGAAGAATGTCTTCTGTTGATGGAATCCTGTACCTTGCTACAGGACCGTCGGGGTCACCAAATGTTGCGCTTACAACTGTTTGTAAAAGGTTGAGCACCAAAGGTTTCCTTTGGAGCTCAGAGTGTGTGATTTTTTGTTTTGTTTGATTTGTTTTTAGCCCAGGTAGAATGACCATGTGCTAATATGAATTGAAGTTAAGTCTTAGCAGAAGCACTAAGACTAGTCTAGCCATCAAGAAAGTTAATTTTTGTTTGCCATAATTTCTTTATTTTTCCCAGTCTTTTATACAATTTTAATTTCATACTTCTATATTAAAATTACTAGCAATCTAAATTTTCAGCACTTGTCATGAAGCCTGACCTTGCATTTTATCAATTATTGTAATACTACTCTTAAAGGTAAATGACTGACTTAATTGTATGAGTATAAGAATATCTAAAGGTAAATGACTGATTGCAATATGAAACTTATTAATTTGTAAATAAAACTTGGTTAATGAACTTAGAATACAACATAAGCAGAATTTATATTAAATATTAGTTTATTATAAACCATTGATTAAATGAACTTAAAATACTACATAAACAAAATTTTATATTTGTTATAATAAAAAAAGGGAAGGTATTCCTTTAAAAATACATACAACATCTAATAATAATAAAGTAATATACTGAACTTATGTATGTATTAACATATATATTACGCACATCTATACACAAATATCTTTTTAGCCATATATGTATCTTTCATTAATATTGGTGGACAATAAGATACTTAAAAGTGTACGACAAAATTGTGTAGTCTATTTATATATAAGATGTAGCTCACTAACTTTAGAAATATCTAACAATGTATTCAACAAGGATTCATTTCAAATAAAACACATAGAACTCTTAAGTTTAACTGCTCTGAGAGAAATTAGCTAAAAGGTTGTATGCTTTAGCCCTTGTCTTACAGATCGTTTTTTTATTGTTTTGAAGCATATCAGGATTATTATGTATGCAGTACTCTTTCTATGTTTGCTGGTTATATTATTAGATTGATACCTACTCACGTGCCTACTATATTTACAGAGTTTTAATAATTGTCTTTGTTGTTCACCTTTTAATAATAATATCCGTTAAACTTTCATTTTATTGACAATTTCAAGTAAATATATTATAAGGTGAAGAAGTAACATTGGTTTAAAAGTGATAGAAAGAAACATAATTAGGTTATATCTGTTATTTTGAAAGCGTGTATTATTCTAATATTCTGATAAAGTTCATATATATATGTATGTTAGTATATAAGAGCAATATATAATTGTATATATGTATGTATGTATGTACGCAACTATTGGCGGGGGGCATCAGTTCTTCTGACATCTTATACGTAAGCCCTTCTTTCAGAAAAATATTTATATATTCTTCGATAAAGATGGATTCAAGCACATCCTTTAACTTTAGTATCCATTCATAGAGCAGAACAACTTAGCATAGATCTGGATAGAAGTTCATTTGAGATCGATGATGATCTTTCGATTAATTCCCCAGAAAAGCAAAGCATATTTAATTGATATAACTAGATTCTTTATCTAACAGTCGAGGGACCTGAAAACTAATATATGTGTCTAATATTAGTTAAAGTATCCAGACTGTAAAGTAAAGTCTAACGAAATATAGCTATATGGAGGGATTAAACACAATCTGATCCTACACAGCTCGTTCCTCTTCGATGTCTAGTTGAGTCAAGCTAGATTGCTCGAGTTGCATATCTGGTAAAAAAAAGTACATCCAACAACAATTAGCAGCTTCCACTCGTTTGCAAAAGCGTGCGAAGCGCTATTGTATCAAAAATATTCATATAAACAATGGTTCGGGATACATTGTAGATCATGATGACCCTCAAATTTAACTGAATTATGTGCAATAAATAGGCGCTAATAGCTAATATGTACGAGTATCTATAATATTTGATTTATGTGCTTATAGCACTAAAAGATCACACATTCTAGTTAAGATATTATTATCTTGCTGTATGTGTTATATAAAATATATAAGTAAATGAACGAAAAGATATGAACAGATTTAATAAGATTTAATTGTAGAGTAAAATTATTTAAATTAATCAGTATTGAGCATAATTATTTATCCTTTTGTATCCAAAATATATGTAAATACCTTTAACACACACTTTAATAAGAAAAACCACTATCATCAATATATACTTCAGTCCAACAACTACAAACAAAGTTTATCTGAATGCTGTATCTGTTCTTCAGACAGAAAATCATTTCAATGATTATCTTTATTCCTAATACTAAACGAGTTAATAGAGATTATGGTAAGTCTAATTGCCATTATAGCTGTCTAATTACAAATCAGTAATTTTTATTACTATATTCTCCAAAAGTTATGTATTTATTTCCCATTCTTCTTCTTATAAAATTATATTATTAGATTATGTGCTAAATAGGATTTTTTTAATGTTTCTGTTTCAACTACAATATTTCATCTATGTATTCTTATACAAGAATTCTGTTGATTAGACAATCCCAGCTCCTTTAGCTTTAAGAACCTTTTGAAGTGCATATACATACATACATATATATATATATATATATATATATATATATATATATATATATATATATATATATATATATATATATATATATATATATATATATATATATATATATATATATATATATATATATATATATATATATATATATATATATATATATATATATATATATATATATATATATATATATATATATATATATATATATATATATATATATATATATATATATATATATATATATATATATATATATATATATATATATATATATATATATATATATATATATATATATATATATATATATATCATCATTTCTTCGATAATTAAGTAGAATTCATCGACAATTCAGTTATTTTGTTAGCAACGTCATCATATCAACCATCATCGTATAAAAAACCTTCTAGTGTGTTCGAACTTGATACCTTGATAATATAAATCGAAATTAGTCAATAAAATATAGGTTAGTAATGCGTTTTTATCGTTCACTATAATTTTCTTTAATATGAATATGCATAGATACATTATTATTTAAAAATTCTCTTATAAATATTTTAAATATGCATGTATATATAGTACATATGTCTAATGTTGAATTAAAGGAATACTTAATATGATAACTGTAAGCAAATGGAATATGCTTTTACAATTATCAAACAATATTTGAGTTTGGTATATTCACTAATTCCTAAATACAATCGAAATCTGTACATGTATACTATAAAAGGCCTATATATTTGCTTTTTTAACTTCTCCCCGTATGTTTTTATTAAGACTATCCCATTATGGTGTTAAATTAAGTACATGAATCTAATGCGAATGTTTTGGTAGTTGACTTCTTATCAACCTGTAATTTAATAATATTCAAAAAGATATCGATTAATAATATTCCGAAATATATCTACAATTAAATTTTAAAGGATATGTGTAGTAATATGAGTTTTAAAAATAGTACGTATATTCAATTTCGGTATGGAATTAGTCAACAGATTTTACAGAATCTCATTCATATTAATAATTTGAATTTACATTAATTCAAATAATTGAACTAAAAAGCCAAAATAATTACTTTCATCTTAGATTTTGCATTTAATTGTATTAAAATTTTTCAAACATGTAATTATCACAATCTCTATAATAAACACTTGCTTCTTTCATATTTTTAGAATGTTTTATTAAACGCTTTACTCTGCACATCAAAAATAAAAAAACTAACCTTGTTTAGCAAATTAGTAAAAGAAAATGTATGTATTATTAAGTAATATACATACATATGTACGTTCAATGACACGCTTCAGAAAA
Organism: Panzeria rudis; assembly: GCA_956483635.1. Classification (NCBI taxonomy): domain Eukaryota; kingdom Metazoa; phylum Arthropoda; class Insecta; order Diptera; family Tachinidae; genus Panzeria; species Panzeria rudis. Next base: position 58,199,949 of record OY101451.1, read on the forward strand.
ATAAAACAAAACTCAAACAATAGAACACATCAATACAAAGATTATCTATCGATCACAGCATACTAATACCATCTACTACTTTCTAGCGGTCAAGAGAAAAGTTAACTTGTAAAATCCCTACTTGATAAAATATTTAATGTAAAGAAATATCTTTGTATATCAAATAAACTCATTAAAATTATTAAAAATATCGGATGTAAAAGTGATAGAAATAATTAATGTTCCTGTCTTCCATGTATAGGTATAAGCCTTCAAATTAAAGAGCAACAACCATGTAACAAGTATATTGATAGACCTTTCACCCTCAAAAATATAACCGTCGAATACTAAAATAAATTTTCTGAGTCATGAAAACCTTCCATGACTTCTTCCCAAAAAATTAATCTTCATTGTAAAACAATCACACAAAGTGATAAAAAAAAATAGTGATGTACATGCACATCAACTACCACTATAAGCTCAAAACTATACAATCTTTATATGTAAAGTTCAAATGATAAACAAAAATATCCAAGTCAGCAGAATTAAGAATATGTACATAAAAAAAATTAAAAGAAAAATTAATATGTACAACCACAAAAAGAAATTTATATACATACATACATAAACTACAACATACAAAACAGAAAAATTTATATAGATACTAGATCGATCACAACAGACATATATCGTATACACACACTCAGCCCAACACACACCTACAAAAAAGTGATGACGTAATACTCATACACAAACATAACATATAATAAAATTTATACTATGTATTGTGAAATTCAAATTCCTTTGTCTAGCAATACGAAACACTGTTTCTTAAATATATAAACAAACGAAGGTGCCATAACGACACCTTCGTCTCACCAACGAAGCAATAGGCGTCATTATGATTTGATGGGGTTTAGCATCAAATCATAATGACGCCTTAACATCTATCTACAATTGTTACATTAAAATAAAGAAATCAAAATATACATCACAAGTTCATTAACCCTATTCAAAAACTCTGGTTATGGTCCCAAAATATTGAACAACTGAAATGCACTTGTACATAAAAAAAACCTCTGCAATCAAAATACATATTTCAAATAAAATATATCAACATATTTATTAGCTACACACAACTATAAATCGAAACGATCATGCGAATATTTTGCAACAAAAAAACAAAAGTTCTCACTTGAAAAAAATTAATACAAACATAGAGCAAACACTTATTTGTATGTATGTACATGCATACATCAAATAAATTTGCAGATATGTGCATAAGTATGTACACATATTGTCAAACTTCATACCCATGCGATTGCGTACTCAGAACATTTAGTAGAACTTAACATAGCTCCTCCTTCCTCCCCTCTCACACTTCCATAAACACATAATGAAAATTTACAAACCGTTTACCAACCGACTGACGTTGAGTCAAAAATGGACGGATACGCTTAAATAAATAGAAACAAAACATTTTAAAACTTTAAATATAAACAAATTGAATTTAACATACAGTCGCCAAAAAAAAACTATTCGACATAAATCATAAAGCTTATTTTTTTATCAATAAAAAACTGTAAAATGTTAAACTTAACAAAAGGAACGTACACATCGTTTTATTAAGGAAGAAAAAAGCTATATTCAATACAAAAATGAGATCTCAAAACAAATAGTACACAAAATTCATGACTTCAAAAATAAATAACAAAAACCAAGCAAAAAAAGTATTCGACATTGTTAATATTTTTAATATATAATATATAATGTATATATAATATTGCAACTTTAGTAGGGAGTTGCTTTTCCTTGGCGGCGTATGACCTCTCTCAAACGATCTGGCATAGACTTTACCAAGGTTTTGGTATAGTCTGGGTCGATTTGGCTCCATTCCTCCTGCAGGATGACTTTCATCTGGTTTTTGTTCGAAAACTCACGACTTCAGATTTTTTTTCCAACTGACCCCAAAGATGTTCAATGGGGTTAAGGTCTGGGGACTGTGGCGGCGTTTTTATTATCTTTGGACAGTTGTACAGCAGCCAAAGCTTTGCATTAATCGCGCAATGTTTGGAATCATTGTCCTGATAGAACTTAAATCTATTTGACAGACCCAATTTTTCTGCGCTTGACCGTAAATTTTGCTTCAGGAGATCAATGTATTGTCGGTGGTCGATGATCCCATCAATAAATGCTAAATTGCCAACACCTGATGCTGCCATACATCCCCATACCATAACACCACCTCCACCATGTTTCACAGTTGGTACCATGTTTCTTTCTTCCAACTCTGTGTTAGGCTTACGATACACGAGAACTTTGCCATCACATCTAAAAAGGTTATATTTACTTTCGTCGGCATAAATTACGTCTATCCAGAACTCTATAGGCATATTTACGTGTTCTTTCGCAAAGTCTAATCTAATCTTTCTATTTTTCTTAGAAATGTGTGGCTCCTTTCTGGCTGATCGTGCTTGAAAGTCATATATTTTTAGAACATTTCTTATTGTTTGGGAAGTAACAGATACCCCTCAGTTATTTTCGCTAAAATCGTGGCATTAGTTTTTGGATCTTTTCTTACTTCCCGCACCATTCGCCGTTCACATTTTTTCATGATGTAATGGACAGTAGTTGTAGATTTCTGAACGATTTCTGCAATGTTTTTTTCAGTTTTTCCTAATTTATAATGATGTATTATTAAAGTTCTTACATCAAGAGAAGTTTCTTTGCCTTTACGTCCCATTTTCGCGATCACTTGCACAGAAATGGGTAAAAAATGCTTGTAAATGATAAACAAGAATCATAGCGGTATTCTTACCAACAACAACATAAAGTAATACAAAATACATAATCACATTTATACAAAAACAATGCTTGTCGAATACTTTTTTTGCTTTGGAATTTTTGTGCTTTTATCCAACAAAATGGGTGAGTGTTGAAGTATGCAATGTTTTTTAATTTTATAACGGTATATTCTAAAATACTTACTATACAACGTTATCTCAATCAAAAACCTAAAAATTTTAAAACAATACAAGCATTTTCAATTAACTTTTAAAAAATGACTCTAATGTCGAATAGTTTTTTTGGCCGCTGTACATAGAACAAAGATAAGATTGACAAAATAAAAAAATGTCATCGTCCACAGTATTATAAAACACAGATGTAATCAAACGGATTTTATCATACACATATAAAAAATAGGGAAGGTCACATACATGAGAACATTTTATACTACATATGTACATCACATGGCGCCTACAAAAAACAATTCAAACTATTTTAACAACATACCTCCAAATCATGGACAGACTCAAATTCATACATTCAGACATATAGAAATTCCCACAGACAGACAGAAATTCTCACGCGCCCCATACTTACACTAACAAATTGAAAAAAGATCAAGCTATGAACATCTCACATACACAAATATATATTCTCACGCACAGACATCAATCCAGATGTAGAAATATGATTAAATTTATATACATAGCAACAGCAAGAATTCGCACGATCAACACAAAATCAAGGGCAACACATACAAATGTATGTAGGTAGATGTAGCCATACGCAACTATATGCACACACACACACACACATACACACACTACAATTTCATAATGTTGTGAAATTCAAATTCCATTGTCAAAAAATAAACAAGATTAAGCAAGATTTTAATATGGACAGACAGACATCAATCCACATGTACAGACTCTTTATGTAAACACAACCTCTAACCAACCCCCACCAACAAACAAACAAAAATTAGGATGATGACTCATTCTCCAACACATGCACCTGAATAAACAAAAACACCAACAAGATTAAGCATGCATATTTAACGTAAACAAATATTTCAGACCATCTGTCATACTAAGCAACACAGCTACAAATCCAAACGATCATGCGATTATTTGATAAAAAAAAATACCCCCACTTGACATAAAAAATAAAATATTATAAACAAAAAGCAAACGCTTATTGTATGTACGTATGTATATGCATACATATTAATTGGAACTTAACACCCCCCTCTAACACTTCCATAACCACATTCTTAACACCCCCCTCTCACACTTCCATAATCACATTATGAAAATATATAAACCCTCCCTCCAGTCAATTGGTGGACGGACATGCTTAAATAAACACAACTACATTTTAAATGTAAACACAAGATTAATTTGCCGTCGGTGAACAAAATAAACAATATAAAAATATACATACAATATTTATAAAAAAGAAAAATATTCGCAACAACAAAGTATTAACAAACACCGTTTTATTTAATATTTTACGTACCTATACATTTTTTCATTTCTTTTTGTAAAGTAAATTATAATTATAAGCAAGTAGGCACACAAACAACAAATATATTTGGTATTCGTACCAAATGAGTACGAATACAACAACAAACAGCAGAAATGCCTACATTACTGTTGTTGCTGCAGAATGTGATAACCCAGTAAACAAAAATTTACACTTGCGTACACGGGTACGCTCAAATTCAATGTCTATGACGGACCATCATATAAAAGTAAATTTTTTGATACCAGCTTCACAGCAAAGCACAAGTGCCAACAATATGATCCAACATCAAGCTGAAAAAGAAAAAACGACAGAAAGTATCCCCTTAGAAACTGATTCAGAAAATCCAAAAATCCAAATGGGTATTGATCGCTATTTTAAAGTGATAAATAATAAAAAAAGACAAAGAAGTCCAAGACACACCTACAAAAAAGTGATGACGTAATACTCATACACAAACATAACATATAATAAAATTTATACTATGTATTGTGCAATTCAAATTCCTTTGTCTAGCAATACGAAACACTGTTTCTTAAATAAATAAACGAAGGTGCCATAACGACAACTTCGTCTCACCAACGAAGCAATAGTCGGACACACTAAGCCCCATAAAATAATAATGACACCTTAACATCTATCTACAATTGTTACATTAAAATAAAGAAATCAAAATATACATCACAAGTTCATTAACCCTATTGAAAAACTCTGGTTATGGTCCCAAAATATTGAACAACTGAAATGCACTTGTACATAAAAAAAAAATCTGCAAACAAAATACATATTTCAAATAAAATATGTCAACATATTTATTAGCTACACACAACTATAAATCCAAAAGATCATGCGAATATTTTGCAACAAAAAAACAAAAGTTCTCACTTGAAAAAAATTAAAACAAACATAGAACAAACACTTATTTCTATGTATGTACATGCATACATCAAATAAATTTGCAGATATGTACATAAATATGTACACATATTGTCAAATTTCATACCCATGCGATTGCGTACTCAGAACATTTAGTAGAACTTAACACAGCTCCTCCTCCCCTCTCACACTTCCATAACCACATAATGAAAATTTACAAACCGTTTACCAACCGACTGACGTTGAGTCAAAAATGGACGGACACGCTTAAATAAATAGAAACAAAACATTTTAAAACTTTAAATATAAACAAATTGACTTTAACATGCATAGAAAAGATAAGATTGACAAAATGAAAAAATGTCATCGTCCACAGTATTATAAAACACAAATGTAATCAAACGGATTTTAGCATAAACATATAAAAAATAGGGAAGGTCACATACATGACAACATTTTATACTACATATGTACATCACATGGCGCCTACAAAAAACAATTCAAACTATTTTAACAACATACCTCCAAATCATGGACAGACTCAAATTCATACATTCAGAAATATAGAAATTCCCATAGACAGACAGAAATTCTCACGCGGCCCATACTTACACTAACAAATTGAAAAAACATCAAGCTATGAACATCTCACATACACAAATATATATTCTCACGGACAGACATCAATCCAGATGTAGAAATATGATTAAATTTATATACATAGCAACAGCAAGAATTCGCACGATCAGCACAAAATCAAGGGCAACACATACAAATGTATGTATGTAGATGTAGCCATACGCAACTATATGCACACACACACACACACACACACACATACACACACTACAATTTCATAATGTTGTGAAATTCAAATTCCATTGTCAAAAAATAAACAAGATTAAGCAAGATTTTAATATGGACAGACAGACATCAATCCACATGTACAGACTCTTTATGTAAACACAAACTCTAACCAACCCCCACCAACAAACAAACAAAAATTAGGATGATGACTAATTCTCCAACACATGCACCTGAATAAACAAAAACACCAACAAGATTAAGCATGCATATTTAACGTAAACAAACATTTCAGACCATCTGTCATACTAAGCAACACAGCTACAAATCCAAACGATCATACGATTATTTGATACAAAAAAAAAATACCCCCACTTGACATAAAAAAAAATATAAACAAAAAGCAAAGGCTTATTGTATGTACGTATGTATATGCATACATATTAATTGGAACTAAACACCCCTCTCTAACACTTCCATAACCACATTCTTAATACCCCCCCTCTCACACTTCCATAATCACATTCTGAAAATATGCAAACCCTCCCTCCAGTCAATTGGTGAACGGACATGCTTAAATAAACACAACTACATTTTAAATGTAAACACAAGCACCACAAAAAATGATCAAGAGCTAAATAATAATAATAGCGACACAATAAACCCCGTAGGAACCCAAGACGACTTTTTTATCTACAAGTTTGGTGACGTTGTCACCAAACGTCTCTACACTCTTTATTTCCACATATAATATAAAACACTACCCAATCTCTCAATATGACCCCATAAGAACCACATTGTCTATAGTAAGCCAATACTTTCAAGCTCCAAAGTCACTACCCAATGTCTCAATATCACCCCATTAGAACAACATTGTCTATACTAAGCCAATAGTTTCAAGCTCCAAACTCACTACCCAATCCCTCAATATGACCCCATAAGAACCACATTGCCTATAGTCAGCCAATACTTTCAAGCTCCAAACTCATTACCCAATGTCTCAATATCACCCCACAAGAACCATCTAGTCTATACTCTATCAATTGTTCCTAGGTCACTATCTCAACACAACCACTACCCACGAAGCAACGGAAAACATCCAGGGTCTATGGTAGGTATCGAACCCCACTCACCCACAGATACACCCATATCCGAAATTCATATAACACAAAACATTATCTTTTAAATGAAATTTATTTGTTGATGGTAAAAGCGCCAATGAAATGCATATAGACAATTGCTTAATAACCATCAACAAATAAATTTCATTTAAAATATAATTATGACAATATGTCGAATAATAAATTTCTTAGGGGTTTAATTTGGTTTTTATTTTTCATTTTGCCTTATAATACTTTTATTGTTATCCAATGGATTTCTAATTGTATACAGGTGTAGAAAAATAAAATAGATTCATATCGAATATAAAATATTTGTTGGGTTTTGTATAAGTTTCTAAGCCTACTACACTTATTTTATTCTTTTGTGATTTTCAAAAATATTATCGTTTATAAATTCTCAAATGGTTTTTGAAAGTCTGTGCATAAAATAGGAGGTTTGTAACTGTTCAAAGTTGTGGTTGAAGTCTACTGACGATTTGGTAAAAGCGCCAATGAAATGCATATAGACAATTGCTTAATAACCATCAACAAATAAATTTCATTTAAAATATAATTATGACAATATGTCGAATAATAAATTTCTTACAAAACATTATCTATAATATAATTTCACACTAACACTTTAACTCAATAATAATTCATCACAATTTTTTAAAAACATTTTACCTAGACCCCCAGACATACAGTTCCCTACTACTTCCGTAGTTGATATTGTCATGTTAATCCACAACTTAATACAGGAACAAGTCATATTGGGAATGTTAAATTAGCTGCAAGTAGAGAACGACTCCGTTTTGTATTGATTGCATTTCAACAAGAAAATAAGTTTGTACATTGTGACCTGACAAATTTAAAAGTACATTTAAATTCTGTGTCATATCCATATGATGACCTAAATATCAAATTTAAGAATGAACGCTATGCAATTCTATATGATATATATTTAAGATTTCAACAGAGCTATTACATGAGAGAATCTCAAGCGCTTCTAACTGCTCAAGAATTTAAAAATAATGCACCGATTATTGTAGTAGATGTCAGCTATCAAAACGAATCGCTCAATAACGGACCAATTGATATAAAAATTGAATTTGAAACCGCTACTAATATTGCCTCAAAGACATCAGCTTACTGCATTCTTATTCATGATCGCATAATTGAATATGTACCCATAAAAGGACAAGTCCGAAAAGTCGTATAAATTAAACAATATAGAAGATAATATAGTTTGTATAGATATGCAAGGATTCAAAAGCGATTCAAATGATTTCATCGCAAAAGAAGTAGCGATCGTTTTCAACAACAACAACAATGAAGCCATAAATTTCATTATAGAACCCGCCTTTGATTTTAAATGTCTATCGACAAAGAAGCAAAACGAAGTAAACTGGTTAACAAAGAACAATCATCACCTAAAGTGGAACGATGGATCAGTCACATTTCAAAGCGTCTGCAAGTTTTTAAAAGCTAATGTACGCTATTCTAAAATATATGTTAAAGGAGAAGAAAAGAGAGAATGGCTAGAAAAAATACTTAAAAAAAGAGTTTTTAACATCGAGGACTTTGGATGCATCAACTTTAAACAAATGGAAATTAAATATCCCGATTATTTCTATTGCAATTATCATACATATGGTGTTTGCGCATTAAGAAATGCTCTTTTACTAACAAAAGAAATATCTTGTTTAAAATAATTTATGTATACAAATTATTATTATTATTGTCTTAAAATTAACAAATTTAAAACTTTTTAATTACTTAAATATTTATATTTAATAAAAATTAAATGCATAGAAAAAAAATTAAAACAACTGTTTTTTTATTTCAAATACAACACAACTAAATGATGACTAATAAAATTTTGTCATCAAATGATGACTCATTCTCAAACATATCCAGCTGAATAAACAAAACCATAAACATGATTCTGCAAAACAAATAATCAGACGGACATTTCAAATGATGACTCATTCTCAAAACATGTACAGCTGAATAAACAAAGCAATAAACATGATTCTGCAAAACAAATAATCAAATTATTATCCCAAGAAATAAACAAGACGGACATTTGAAACGACATACACACATTCTTAACAAATCTAAAGATAAGAAAAAAGAAACACACACACACAGCCGCACACATCCACACACCCCCACACATCCCCGCACCCACAGCCACGCACAAAGTAAATGTAAACACAAGCACCACAAAATAGCCATAAATAAATCCCTGTAGGATCCGTGGGGCCAACTGTCTTCAAGTCACCTCTTGTGTCGACAAGTTTGGTGACATTGTCACCAAATAGTCTGCACTCTATAATGGACAGAGAAGTTTTTGACAGCCTCTCTAGTGCGATCTCCAATGTCTCAATATAATCCCCATTAGAACCATCTAGTCTATACTCAATCAATTGTTCACAACACAACCACAACCCACGAAGCAACGGAAAACATCCAGGGTCTATGGTAGGAATCGAAGCGCACTCACCCACAGAGACACCCATATCCGAAATTCATATAACACAAAACATTATCTATAATATAATTTCACACTAACACTCATCATTAACTCAATAATAATTCATCACAATTTTTTAACAATATTTTACCTACAGGGTACTTTCATTTTTTTCCCCACGGTTATCAAATTACGCATTTGTTTATTTAACAATTAAAATTTCAAATTTTAATTACCCCCAGGGGAACAGTTCCCTACTACTATCCATACAAATCATAAGCAAGCTTGAAACTAGCTTTTGAGATAAACTAGTTACAAACAACCCGCTTTTGTTAATGCAACTCTATTTTTGTACATTTGTCGGACAGCGTTAAGGGCCAAATAAACTACGCAAGCGGTTTGCCAAACATGACAGAAACTTGCGTTTGTACAAGCCAGTTGTGTAATATGTCTAAAATGCTGATGTAAACGGTATAGCTTATGAAAGTAGTTTATGATCATAAACTAGTTTGAAAATTACAGATGTAAATGCAGTATTAGACGTAATAAAATACGTATAAGATTAAAAAATATTTTTATTTTTTAATGATAGTGCTAATTATAAAAATATGTTTTGGGAACAAAATTGGGGATTTTTACTTTTGAAATGGGGATTTTCGGGGACATCATTCTTTAAATTGGGGACATGAGGCAAAACTTTTCTTGTAACACTGCTTGTGACCTGTTACAGCACAGTGGGCCGCAAGTGCTGTTTTTTTATTTAAAGGTTTTTGCATTGATTTTAAGTCAGACTTGTGTGAAGCCATCCTAGTCTTTAATTTTGTTTGGACTTACATTGGATCCGTCACCATCACAGCTAGTTTGGTACACAATGTTCGACTTTTCGTCGTTTGTCAGTTTTAATTTTGTTTAACTAAATAATTTATTATTTGTATTAAAGGTTTTGAAGGCTAATTGGTTTTTCTCTTTTTCATAAATGTTTGACTGTTTTAGTCTTTCAGAAAAGCTCAGTATGTAAGTTGACCATTTACATATATGTTTTTGCGTTCTCTCAGTTCTAATGTTTCATTGTAAGCTGAACAAATAATTTAATAATTATCGTATTTTTCGCAATTTGTTTCTGAGTGTTTGGCATTCCTTACAACTTAAGCGATATTAAATCAATTTTAGAGCTTGTTTGTTGTTTTCCATTTTTTCGCGAATTTTCGCAATAAAAGTTATGTCTTTAGATTTGTTCATATTTTGATGAAAATGCTCGCCAGTTTTAGCCACTTTAAAATAATTGACAATTCTGAGCCAATTTTGAAGCTGGTTCTATTTTGCAATATTTTAGAAATTTGTTTTATTATCACGATACCAGCAAGTTTTGCCAATTTTAACGTTATTATATTTCTAATAACTTTAAAGATACTTCTGCTTAAAAGAAAATGAAAAATATGATACAAAACATTCAATACATTAATGAAAAATAATATTAATGAAAACAAACTAATTCGTTCCCTCTCATGTATAAATAACAATTTTTATTTATTTTCAACTCATCCATGTGTGATAAATAAAAAGCAAACTTATACAATACAATCATGTGTGAACATAGGCAGAATTTTTTTTGTGTCCATTTATGAATATGAAAAATAAATAAAAAATTCTAATTTCTCATGTATGAGAAATTTCACAAATGTTAAATTTCAGTGTTCATATATGAATAATAAATAAAAAATTAAAAATTGTTCATTTATAGAAATATCAAAAATGTTTAAATTTTAGTGCTCATAGATGAAAATTTTAGAACTCTGCTTTAAAGAATCAAAGAATTTAAAACAGAGATGTTCTCAAATTCGGCTTTCATTTGAGCGTAATTTTGCTGATGTATATAGTTTCAGGATACCTTACTGGTATTGCCAAACTGCAAAATCTATATCAAGCCTTGAGGACAAAACATTGAAAAAATAATGCTTAAAGCGGAAATGGCATGATTTGTCAAATAATAGCAAAATTAGACACAATTTTAAAGACCGCAGAGGCAATATTGAGCGAATGTCCCTAAAAATTTAAGAAAGGCAAAAGCTTTGAAAAAGTCACATCCATCGCGAAAATATCGAAAATTCGCTTGAAGTTTTTGTACAATAAAGACCTGTCGTTGTTGTTGACTCTGTAAAAAAATAAAGAAAATTACAAATAACTTTTTCAGGATACTTTGGCATTTTAGAGGATCTTGTAGCTTCAGTAAGGTTCATGAATCTAGTGTGGAAATTTTGTTTTTCGTATCTTTTTCTGTTTGTTGATCCTGTTACTTTGTCTAGTTTTTTGTTCATATTTCTGTATTTTTGTTCCATTGCTTCCGCGTTTCCTGTATTTATTTGTTGAATTATGTCCATTAGTATATCAGTTGGGATTCGTTTTGCCAATTGTAAATGAACGTCTAGTAATTCCGAGTTTGTTACTTGTTTTTTGGTATACAAGTCCTGGATTTCAAATTTTACGAAACTTTTTTCCGCTCTTCTCTCATTTCTCCTACTCGCTACTGTGTTGGACTTTAGTTTTATTCTAGCGCATTTTGGTGTGAGATTCAATGCGAGGCATTTCTTGATTGTATCCAAGTTGTAAGCCTGACATGCATTTGTTGAGTGTTGTGTTTTTCTTCCGACGGGGGTTTTTTAATTTGGAACGATTTTCTGTCATCCCACGTCAAATTTGGTTTGTAAACAGACCGGTTTCGGCTATGTGCCATCTTCAGTGTTCTATTGAATACTAAATCGTTTTTCTGTTGTACGTTGTTTCTTTTATAATTCGTTTGTATACCTAACTTCCTTGATCTCTTTTGTATTCTGCTCCCTATTTCTCTCTCTCTCGCCTCTATATGTTTTTGTATGTTTAATATTTTGTTTATAATCTTCTCTATTAGTTATCAGTTGTTTTATCCCTACATAGGTAATAATCCGTAATTGTACGTTTCTTGTTCATTTTCTACTACGTTGCCTGGACTATTGTTTTCTTTTGTGTAAAAATATTTTAACGGTTCAAATAATACGTCTGAAGCATTGTTTATTTCTTCGTTTATTATTCTTTCGTCTAATACTTTTTGCTTGTATATTTCCATGTTCTCTGATACGTTCAGTCGCCGTCCTTTATGTTGTGAATGGAATAGTTAAACTGTTTTTCTAATATGTCCTGGTGTACATTTGTTGTCGAATATGTGGTTTGCGAATTTCGATTCTGGTGTTATTGCTGGTTCTCTCAGTTTCTTGTTGTAGTCTCTCATGTGCTCGCGAAATCTTGTTTTATCTTTCTTCCAGTTTGTCCGATATAACTGTGTTGGCATGTGCAAGTTAATGTTTATCTAGGAAGTCTGTTTCGTTTGTTCTGTTCTGCAGTATTCTACCCAAGTTGTTTCTTGTTTGGAATGCAGTGTTAATGTTGTGTTTTAAAAAAAATTTTGCCAGTTTGTATGTTGATTTTCCCATATACGTAAAGGTAGCCCAGGTTTTCTTTTCTTGTTCCTGTTCTCTGTTCCGTTTCTTACTTGCTTCGATATACTTTCTAATCTTGTGAACTAGGTATTTTCTATATCCGTTGTTTTCCGCTATGTTATATATTATTCCTAATGCTTTCATATAGTCCTCATGTGTTAGGGGTATTCGTTCAAGTCGCGTTATGAATTGCCTAATTGCTGCGTTCTTATGCTGTTGAGGATGGTTTGATGAATTGTATATTATTGTATCTGTAGCTGTTGGTTTTCTGTATATTTCGTATTCAATTCTATTTAAGCTCTTGTTTGCCCTAATCGTAAGGTCTAGGTAATTTATCCTTTCGTTCTCCTCCACTTCCATTGTAAATTTTATGTTCTTGTGTTGTTTGTTCAGTAGATCCAGCATTCGCTCCTCCATATTTCCTTCTAGTACAAATATAATATCGTCCACGTGTCTTGCATAGAATGTTACCCCAAAATTGGTTTTTAAGCCCTCTACGTATTTCTCTTCTAAGTTTTGCATAAATACTTCCATGAGTACCTATTGCTGATGTTGGATTTCCTATTCCTAATCCGTTGATTTGCTCATATATGCTATTGTTGAATTTGAAGTAATTTTGCTCCAATGTGGCTTAGCGTGCTTGCGACTTGCATTGAAAATTCCACGTCTTCTGTTTTATTGAGTAGTGTTTTATGTAGAATGTTTATTGTCTCTGTTGTTGGGATTGATGGATATAAGTCTTTTATATCAAATGAGATTACTTTAGTATTTTCTGTTATCTGTATGCTTCCTATCGTGTTAACTAATTCCGTGGTGTTGGCTATTGTGTGTTTGTTCTCTAGGTCCAAGGTATCCTTCAGTATTGTTTTTAAGTATTTCGATAGGGTATAGCTCGGAGCAGATTTTTAATTAATAATGGGTCTCATTGGCGTGTTTGGCTTGTGTATCTTCGGTAAAGCGATCATAGATGGAGCGGACGGGTTCAAAGGTGTTAATGAATATGATATGCCTGGTTTTATTACTTTAATTGCCGTTTTTATTATTTCCTTGACTTTTGGCTGGTATTCGTCTGTAGGATCCTTCCTAATTCTCCTGCATTTAGTATCCACTATTAACTGTTCCGTTTTTCCGATGTACTCATCCTTGTTGATTAATACCGATGTATTTCCATTATCTGCTTTCGTTGCTATGATATTGTCAAGTTTTTTTCAAATTTCTAACTGTTTTGCATTCCTTGTTTGGACTCCTTTTGGATTTGACTTCCTTCTCTATTATTCGTTTGCATGTGTATCTGGCCTGATCCTGCTCCTCGTTTGGTAGCATCGCTATTGCCACTTCTGTGTCCACAATAGTTTGTTCTATTTCCTTCTGGTTATTTTCCTGGATGTTGTGCTTTAGCCTTTTCTCTAGTAATTGTGCACTGCTCTCAATTGTGTCAATACTGATAGGTATGCATGCCTGTATATACTCATGCTTGTTGGTGCGGATATACTTTAATACTCATACTCGTATGTGTATGGATAAGTTGCGAGTATTAAAAAAGTAACTTTTTGGGTTTCTTTCATTTTCATTTTAATGCGCGCTCTTTTATTTTTTAAAGCACTTATAATGAAACTTAAATCATTTTTATAAAATCAACAAAGTAGGGTGTTGAAAATTTAATAGATAAGCCTAGTTTTTTAGTCATAAATAGATCTAGACTATTTTTACCCGACTAAGGCAAAATTAGGGATATTTGTTTAACGTGTTTGTATGTATGGATGTTTATGTGTTCCGTCATAACTTCGAAGCTACTTGTCACAATACACCCCACATTGCGTCGATGTTCAAGCGAGTCAATATAGTTGGCTACCCTACTGTCGTCGATGAGCTTCTTCGCCCTTTCTTGTATGCGGTCGAGTAGCTTCATAATAGACTTTGAAGCACCGGCCCATACATGAGAGTTGTATTCTATTTTCGGACGGATATAGGTGGTATAGATATTGAGGAGATCAGAAGGTGTGAAGTATCTTTTACGCCGTCTTAAGAAACCGAGGCACTTGAATGCTTATTTTGTTGTAAGATCGTTATTAAGCGTATCAGTAATTTTTTGTCTCATTGCCCCAATCTCCGACAGGCTTGATCTGTTACTGAATGAGTATGAATGGAAAATGCTGCTATCATCTGCAAAAGAGTAGATAGGATTGGAAGTTTGACAGGGGAGGTTATTAAGAAAAATAAGAAAGAGGGTAGGAGAAAGAACGGAGCCTTGCGGTACCCCTGAACTAATCTTGAACTCGTTTGAAGATACCCCATCTATAACAACTCTTATACAAAGTGCTGAAGAAGGTTGCCAACGGACGCGCTAACGTCGAAGAGCACTGTTTCAAGACCAGCGCTGAAATACCATCCGGCCCAGGAGACTTATTTATGTTGAGATCCGCTAAAACCCTTTTAGCCGCACGCGCTCGAAAGAATATTTTTTGCATAGTTACAGATACTCCTTCAATCACGGGCAGTGGTTGATTGCTTTCCGGCAAGTGAGAATTACTTGCAAATAATTAAGCCAGAAGGTTAGCTTTATCAACCGGGCCGGTGAATATTTGGTCATCTTTTAAAAGAGCCGGAATTGAGGAACTAGCATTATCCTTTACTCTTTTAACAAGTGACCAAAAGCTCTTGCTACCCCGAGGAGCAGCAAGAATTTTAGCACGAAGACGCTGCTCGTACAAAACTTTTTCGCGCCTTAGTACTCTGGCACATGAAGATCTCGCCTGTTTGCGTAGCGAATCAGTATCTGGGTTTTTGTCAGAACGCCAGATACTGAATGCTTCCTCTCTGGATCTGACTGCATTTTTGCACGTCTGATTAAACCAAGAGTTTTTCTTGGGCTTAACCAAAATTTGCTTTGAAGGAATGAAAGCTTTCGTTCCAAGCCAGATTGTGTTTTCAACCATTTTCGCCATCGTATTGACATTATTGTCGAGAAAACATAGTTTCCAATTAAACTGCCTAAATAATTCGTTGAGCTCAGGCCAACGAGCCTTTTCGTAGATAAATTTTTGAACGTCTCGTAGCTGTTTGTGAGACGTTCCGAAGCTGTGAGAACGAAAAGGAGGCGGAAATGGTACAATGATCCGAATTGCCAAGAGGTGCGTTGACTCTGACTTCATAATTTTCAGGGTCTGAAGTTAGGAAAAGGTCGAGAGTATTGTGGTGATGCCCATCAACACACGAAATATGTATTGGCTCATTCACCAATTGCGCAAGGTGGTTGTGCCTGGCGAATAACTCAACATACTGGAATTCTGTAGTTGTGTGGCTTGAATGGTGAAGGGAAGAAGAGTTGTGAACATTAAAATCACCAGCAATAAGAATTTCACTTTTTGGGCAACTCTCAAGGATCTTCGATATGGAATCAGAAAGAATATCGAAGCCGGAAATAGTTTTATCCCTTCCCGCGTTTGGACTTCTGTAGAGAAACCCGAAGTGCAAATAGTGTGACCTGATTGTGAATTTAACCCAAAGGCAGCTAAATTCAGGATCATTAGTGCCTAGTGGTTCCTGGCACTGGTACACAACTTCATTGCGGACTTACACTGCAATTCCCACATGGAAGCCAAAAAGCGATAGAAGGTGATAGCCAGGTAGGTGAAAGTCCTGTGGATCAGCACCCTCAGATACCTGGGTCTCACACAAGGCGAAAACGTCCGGCCGATGGAGACAAACGTGAGCATAAACAGAGAAAAAATTCGCTCTCAACCCACGTATGTTGCAAAAGTCTAACTTGAGCCGTCCTGTCATAACAATGGAGAAGAAAAATTCAAAACGTCTGTTTATTCTGTAATATTGCCATCAATGAAGCTAATCACTGTTATCAGAATTGCCTGGTGATCAGTGTTATACCTTCATCACCAAACAGTTCAACAGCAATCAGCTTCATGACACCAATGAAACAAAAATGTTTAATTATTTAAGGAGGAGGAACGGACACAATGACATTGAGAAAAGAGCCATAAAAGCCCTGATCTGGTCATTTCTTTGGAGAACAGCCCGCCGTTGCCAACACTGTTATTTGGGTGCCAGCACTGTTCTCTGAGCATTGAGATGTATTTTATATATTATTTATTGTTTTAATTAATTATGTTGTGCTGTTTGGTTATTTTATTTTATTTGCATTTCTGTTTTATCTTTCTACTCTGTTGTTATTGTTTTGTTGTTTTTGTTATTGGTTCTTGTGATTGCACTGCTGTGTTAATTTTTGATTTTTGATAGCGGTTAATTTGAGACATATAGTCTCTTTGGAAGCGTCTTGATCATCCGCTGGTTATAGGATATGTGACGCCACATTAAATTGCGTTTGGCGCATCCTATACGACATAGAGTCATGACGCAAAAATAAAAATATTTTAATAGTGTTGTGTTGGGTATCATATCAAAGGGCTTGATTAGCACATTTCCAAAAAAATATATTTTTAATTTTAAATGAAATTTATTTGCTGGAGTTTAAGCAATTGTCTATATACAGCATTTCGTCGGTGCTTTACCAACTCATCAGTAGACTGTAAACACAATTTTGAACAGTTAAAAACCCTTTATCTTATGTACAAACTTTTAAAAACCATTTGAGAATTTACTAATATATAAAAGATTCTCAAAAAATAAGCATTGTAGGCTTTGAAACTTATAAAAAACCCAGCAAATAATTTTTTTTATTCGATATGAAGCTATTTTGTTTTTCTACACCTTCATACAATTAGAAATTCATTGTATTTATAAGGCAAAATGAAAAACAAAATCTGAATGAAACCTTTAAGAAATTTATTATTTGACATATTGTCATAATTTTATTTTAAATAAAATTTATTTGCTGGAGTTTAAGCATTTGTCTATATGCAGCATTTCGTTGGTGCTTTAGTAGTAGGGAACTGTTCCCACGGCCCCAATTAAAATTTTTAAATTTGGGTAATTAAAATTTTAAATTTTAATTGTTAAATAAACAAAAGTGTAATTTGATACCCGTGGGAAAAAAATGAAAGTACCCTGTAGGTAAAAGTTGTTAAAAAATTGTGATGAATTATTATTGAGTTAAAGTGTTAGTGTGGAATTATATTATAGATAATGTTTTGTGTTATATGAATTTCGGATATGGGTGTATCTGTGGGTGAGTGGGGTTCGATACCTACCATAGACCCTGGACGTTTTCCGTCGCTTCGTGCGTTGTGGTTGTGTTGAGATAGTGACCTAGGAACAATTGGCTTAGTATAGACAATGTGGTTCTAATGGGGTGATATTGCGACATTGGGTAGTGAGTTTGGAGCTTGAAAGTATTGGCTTAGTATCGACAATGTGGTTCTTATGGGGTCATATTGAGAGATTGGGTAGTGTTTTAGATTATATGTAGAAATAAAGAGTGTAGACAAGTTTGGTGACAACGTCAACAAACTTGTGGATAACAAAGTCGACATGGGTTCCTACGGGGTTTATTGTGTCGCTGTTAATATTTTTTTGTTCTTGATAATTTTTTTGTGATGCTTGTGTTCACATTTACTTTATGCATGGCTGTGGGTGCGTGGATGTATGGGGGATGGGGGTGTGTGTGTGTGTGTGTTTCTTTTTTCTTATCTTTAGATTTGTGAAGAATGTGTGTTTCTTTTTCTTATCTTTTGATTTGTGAAGAATGTGTGTATGTCGTTTCAAATGTCCGTCTTGTTTATTTCTTGGGATAATAATTTGAATATTTGTTCTACAGAATCATGTTTATTGCTTTGTTTATTCAGCTGCACATTTTTTGAGAATGAGTCATCATTTGAAATGTCCGTCTGATTATTTGTTTTGCAGAATCATGTTTATTGCTTTGTTTATTCAGCTGCGCATTTTTTGAGAATGAGTCATCATTTGAAATGTCCGTCTGATTATTTGTTTTGCAGAATCATGTTTATGACTTTGTTTATTCAGGTGGATGTGTTGGAGAATGAGTCATCATCCTAATTTTTTGTTTGTTGGTGGGGATTGGTTAGAGGTTGTGTTTACGTTAAGAGTCTGTACATGTGGATTGATGCCTACCCATCTTGTATATTTCTTTGAACATTCTACCCCACAGTAGGGCGACATTGCACAAAATTCACTCAAAATATTCCTTTGAAGTTTTGCCGAAGTTTTAAAATTTGGGTAATTAAAATTTGAAATTTTAATTGTTAAATAAACAAATAAACAAATGTGTATGTCTGTTTTTGTGTTGCGTGAGTGTGTCTATGTGATGTATGTACGTTGTGACCGATCTAGTATCTGTATAAATTTTGTTGTTTGTGAGTTGTTGTTTATATATGTAGGTATATGTGAGGTTGTTTTTATGTCTGGATGTATGTACATATTACAATTCTCTTTTATTATTTTTGTGTTTGATAGGTCAAATTTGAATTTCACAATATTACGCAATTTGAACTTTACAATGTGTTGCCCTTGATTTTGTGCTGATCGTGCAAATTCTTGCTGTTGCTATGTATATAAATTTAATCATATTTCTACATCTGGATTGATGTCTGTCCGTGAGAATATATATTTGTGTATGTGAGATGTTCATAGCTTGATGTTTTTTCAATTTGTTAGTGTATGTATGGGGCGCGTGAGAATTTCTGTCTGTCTGTGGGAATTTCTATATGTCTGAATGTATGAATTTGAGTCTGTCCATGATTTGGAGGTATGTTGTTAAAATAGTTTGAATTGTTTTTTGTAGGCGCCATGTGATGTACATATGTAGTATAAAATGTTTTGATGTATGTGACCTTCCCTATTTTTGATATGTTTATGCTAAAGTCCGTTTGATTACATCTGTGTTTTATAATACTGTGGACGATGACATTTTTTTATTTTGTTAATCTTATCTTTGTTCTATGTATGTTAAATTCAATTTGTTTACATTTACAGTTTTAAAATGTTTTGTTTCTATTTATTTAAGCGTGTCCGTCCATCTTTGACTCATTGTCAGTCGGTTGGTAAACGGTTTGTAAATTTTCATTATGTGGTTATGGAAGTGTGAGAGGGGAGGAGGAGCTGTGTTAAGTTCTACTAAATGTTCTGAGTACGCAATCGCATGGGTATGAAATTTGACAATATGTGTACATATTTATGTACATATCTGCAAATTTATTTGATGTATGCATGTACATACATACAAATAAGTGTTTGCTCTATGTTTGTATTAATTTTTTTCAAGTGAGAACTTTTGTTTTTTTGTTGCAAAATATTCGCATGATCGTTTGGATTTATAGTTGTGTGTAGCTAATAAATATGTTGACATATTTTATTTGAAATATGTATTTTGTTTGCAGAGTTTTTTTTAAGTACAAGTGCATTTCAGTTGTTCAATATTTTGGGACCATAACCAGAGTTTTTCAATAGGGTAATGACCTTGTGATGTATATTTTGATTTCTTTATTTTAATGTAACAATTGTAGATAGATGTTAAGGTGTCATTATTATTTTATGGGGTTTAGTGTGTCCGACTATTGCTTCGTTGGTGAGACGAAGGTGTCGTTATGGCACCTTCGTTTGTTTATCTATTTAAGAAACAGTGTTTCGTATTGCTAGACAAAGGAATTTGAATTGCACAATACATAGTATGAAATTTTATTACATATATGTTATGTTTGTGTATCTATATAAATTTTGCTGTTTTGTAGGTTGTTGTTTATGTATGTATATAAATTTCTTTTTGAGATTGTACATATTAATTTTTCTTTTAAAATTTTTTTATGTATTCTTAATTCTGCTGACTTGGATATTTTTGTTTATTATTTGAACTTTACAGATAAAGATTGTATAGTTTTAAGCTTATAGTGGTAGTTGTTGTGCATGTACATCACTATTTTTTATCACTTTGTGTGATTGTTTTACAATGAGCTCTACACGAGGACCAGAAGATTAATTTTTTTGGGAGGAAGTCATGGAAGGTTTTCATGACTCAGAAAATTTATTTTAGTATTCGACGGTTATATTTTTGAGGGTGAAAGGTCTATCAATATACTTATTACATGGTTGTTGCTCTTTAATTTGAAGGCTTATACCTATACATGGAAGGCAGGAACATTAATTATTTCTATCACTTTTACATCCGATATTCTTAATAATTTTAATGAGTTTATTTGATATACAAAGATATTTCTTTACATTAAATATTTTATCAAGTAGGGATTTTATAAGTTAATTTTTCTCTTGACCGCTGGAAAGTAGTAGATGGTATTAGTATGCTGTGATCGATAGATAATCTTTGTATTGTAAATTCAAATTATTATTATGAATGAGATTCTGTAAAATCTGTTGACTAATTCCATACCGAAATTGAATATACAAATACGTACTATTTTTAAAACTCATATTACTACACATATCCTTGAAAAATCAATTTAATTGTAGATATATTTCGGAATATTATTAATCGATATCTTTTTGAATATTATTAAATTACAGGTTGATAAGAAGTCAACTACGAAAATATTCCCATTAGATTCATGTGCTTAATTCAATACCATAATGAGATAGTCTTAATAAAAACATAAGGGAAGAACTTAAAAAAGCAAATATATAGGCCTTTTATAGTATACATGTACAGATTTCGATTGTATTTAGGAATCAGTGAATATACCCAACTCAAATATTGTTAGATAACTGTAAAAGCATATTCCATTTGCTTACAGTTATCATATTAAGTATTCCTTTAATTCAACATTAGACATATGTACTATATATACATGCATTTTTAGAATATTTGTAAGAGAATTTTTAAATAATAATGTATCTATGCATATTCATATTAAAGAAAATTAAAGTCAACGAAAAAAACGCATTACTAAACTATATTTTATAGACTAATTTCGATTTATATTATCAAGACATCAAGTTCGAACACAGTAGAAGGTTTTTTATACGATGATGGTCGATATGATGACGTTGCTAACAAAATAACTGAATTGTTAATGAATTCTACTTAATTATATGTACAGGTATCATCTCCTCGTGTAATAATCTGAATTAGTTTCGAAAAAATGATTACTAATTAGTCATATAGTAAGGATGATTATGAATATGTTGGAAAAGTATGTACTACATTCAAATGTAGTACTATGATGTAACACAGGACTTTACAAATAAATCAAATTATCTAAATTATTTAGTTGTAAACAACTTGTATGACTATGGTATATTTTATTACCTACCATATTCCATTCTTCATTGGTTGAAGATTCATAAAATTTTAATTTAGATAATGAAAGGGAAGCTTACATCATTTACAAACATTTGGATACATATTAGATTAGACCCATAGAAATTTAATAACTTAATTGTTAGTACTTAAAATTCCATAAAGATTACACAATTGTCAAAATGCTTTATCATTTTGTGTAGAAAACAAGAAAATTCAAAGCATGAAACAACTTAAATTAATAACGCATTTAAGTAATAAAACAAATACTAGGCTCGCCGGGTGACCGAAATTCAAACGGGGATATTTCTGGGGAGCTTCAGGAATTTTGACGATTTTCGGTTAAAAAAAATATATTGCGGACATCTATACACAAATATCTTTTTAACCATATATGTATGTTTCATTAATATTGGTGGACAATAAGATACTTGGAAGTGTACGACAAAATTGTGTAGTCTATTTATATATAAGATGTAGCTCACTAACTTTAAATATCTAACAATGTATTCAACAAGGATTCATTTCAAATAAAATACATAGAACTCTTAAGTTTAAGTGCTCTGAGGGAAATGTTATACCAATTGTTTTGAATGTACTTGTTGTATGACTAGGGAAAATGGGAATGGTACAAAATCTTCCTGAGTTGTAGCCGGTGAAAATAATCACATCACAAAAATGATAGGAAAATTGCTTCATTATACAGCAGATTTTGTTCCAAATTAAAATCATTTGTTTGTAGTACAGTAATTTAACTAGAATTAAGACCCCATCACATGACAAGTAGCTTAAGTTTGGGACTAGAACCTATCACTGGGTATCTTAATTATGTCAATTGAACCCTTGGCGAACCAGTCACGTGAACTGTCTTGTGACAAGTTCTTTTCTCTCTCTAGGGTAATTGAATAGGTTAGGGAAGAATATTAGTTTCAATATCCACCATCGATTATTAGATAAAAATTCATTTTAGCAAAAATTTTTTATTAAAGAATGCCGTCGGAAAAAAGATTTTGAAATAGTGTGTGTCTGAATGAAGGAATATAGCTAAAAGGTTGTATGCTTTAGCCCTTGTCTTACAGATCGTTTTTTATTGTTTTGAAGCATATCAAGATTATTATGTATGCTTTATGGCTTTATGGCTTTGTTTATTCAGCTGGATATGTTTTGAGAATGAGTTATCATTTGAAATGTCCGTGTGATTATTTGTATTGCAGAATCATGTTTATGGCTTTGTTTATTCAGGTGGATGTGTTGGAGAATGAGTCATCATCCTAATTTGTTGTTTGTTGGTGGGGATTGGTTAGAGGTTGTGTTTACATTAAGAGTCTGTACATGTGGATTGTTGTCTACCCATCTTGTATATTTCTTTGAACATTCTACCCCACAGTAGGGCGACATTGCACAAAATTCACTCAAAATATTCTTTTGAAGTTTTAAAATTTGGATAATTAAAATTTAAAATTTTAATTGTTAAATAAACAAATGTGTATGTCTGTTTCTGTGTTGTGTGAGTGTGTCTATGTGATGTATGTACGTTGTGATCGATCTAGTATCTGTATAAATTTTGTTGTTTGTGAGTTGTTGTTTATATATGTAGGTATATGTGAGGTTGTTTTTACGTCTGGATGTATGTACATCTCTTTCTCTTTTATTATTTTTGTGTTTGATAGGTAAAATTTGAATTTCACAATATTACGCAATTTGAATTTTACAACGTGTTGCCCTTGATTTTGTGCTGCTCGTGCAAATTCTTGCTGTTGCTTATATAAATTTAATCATATTTCTACATCTGGATTGATGTCTGTCCGTGAGAATATATATTTGTGTATGTGAGATGTTCGTAGCTTGCTGTTTTTTCAATTTGTTTGTGTAAGTATGGGGCGTGTGAGAATTTCTGTCTGTCTGTGGGAATTTCTATATGTCTGAATGTATGAATTTGAGTATGTCCATGATATGGAGGTATGTTGTTAAAATAGTTTGAATTGTTTTTCGTAGGCGCCATGTGATGTACATATGTATGTAGTATAAAATGTTCTCATGTATGTGACCTTCCCTATTTTTTATATGTTTATGCTAAAATCCGTTTGATTACATCAGTGTTTTATAATACTGTGGACGATGAAATTTTTTTATTTTGTCAAGTTTATCTTTGTTCTATGTATGTTAAATTCAATTTGTTTATATTTAAAGTTTTAAAATGTTTTGTTTCTATTTATTTAAGCATGTCCGTCCATTTTTGACTCAACGTCAGTCAGTTGGTGAACCGTGTGTATATTTTCATTATGTGGTTATGGAAGTGTGAGAGGGGAGGAGGAGCTGTGTTAAGTTCTACTAAATGTTCTGAGTACGCAATCGCATGGGTATGAAATTTGACAATATGTGTACATACTTATGTACATATCTGCAAATTTATTTGATGTATGCATGTACACACATACAAATAAGTGTTTGCTCTATGTTTGTATTAATTTTTTTCAACTGAGAACTTTTGTTTTTTTTGTTGCAAAATATTCGCATGATCGTTTGGATTTATAGTTGTGTGTAGCTAATAAATATGTTAATATATTTTATTTGAAATATGTATTTTGTTTGCAGAGGTTTTTTTATGTACAAGTGCATTTAAGTTGTTCAATATTTTGGGACCATAACCAGAGTTTTTGAATAGGGTTAATGAATTTGTGATGTATATTTTGATTTCTTTATTTTAATGTAACAATTGTAGATAGATGTTAAGGCGTCATTATGATTTGATGCTAAACCCCATCAAATCATAATGACGCCTATTGCTTCGTTGGTGAGACGAAGGTGTCGTTATGGCACCTTCGTTTGTTTATATATTTAAGAAACAGTGTTTCGTATTGCTAGACAAAGGAATTTGAATTTCACAATACATAGTATAAATTTTATTATATGTTATGTTTGTGTATGAGTATTACGTCATCACTTTTTTGTAGGTGTGTGTTGGGCTGAGTGTGTGTATACGATATATGTCTGTTGTGATCGATCTAGTATCTATATAAATTTTTCTGTTTTGTATGTTGTAGTTTATGTATGTATGTATATAAATTTCTTTTTGTGGTTGTACATATTAATTTTTCTTTTAATTTTTTTTATGTACATATTCTTAATTCTGCTGACTTGGATATTTTTGTTTATCATTTGAACTTTACATATAAAGATTGTATAGTTTTGAGCTTATAGTGGTAGTTGATGTGCATGTACATCACTATTTTTTTTTATCACTTTGTGTGATTGTTTTACAATGAAGATTAATTTTTTGGGAAGAAGTCATGGAAGGTTTTCATGACTCAGAAAATTTATTTTAGTATTCGACGGTTATATTTTTGAGGGTGAAAGGTCTATCAATATACTTGTTACATGGTTGTTGCTCTTTAATTTGAAGGCTTATACCTATACATGGAAGACAGGAACATTAATTATTTCTATCACTTTTACATCCGATATTTTTAATAATTTTAATGAGTTTATTTGATATACAAAGATATTTCTTTACATTAAATATTTTATCAAGTAGGGATTTTACAAGTTAACTTTTCTCTTGACCGCTAGAAAGTAGTAGATGGTATTAGTATGCTGTGATCGATAGATAATCTTTGTATTGATGTGTTCTATTGTTTGAGTTTTGTTTTATTTTTCTGAAGCGTGTCATTGAACGTTAATATGTATGTATATTACTTAATAATACATACATTTTCTTATACTGATTTGCTAAAATCTGTTCACTAATTCCATACCGAAACTGAATATACAAATACGTACTATTTTTAAAACTCATATTACTACACATATCCTTGAAAATTCAATTTAATTGTAGATATATT
The DNA here is from genome assembly GCA_956483635.1 of Panzeria rudis. Lineage (NCBI taxonomy): Eukaryota > Metazoa > Arthropoda > Insecta > Diptera > Tachinidae > Panzeria > Panzeria rudis. The sequence continues at coordinate 58,225,991 of OY101451.1, forward strand.
TCGGAATATTATTAATCGATATCTTTTTGAATATTATTAAATTACAGGTTGATAAGAAGTCAACAACCAAAATATTCCCATTAGATTCATGTGCTTAATTAAATACCATAAGGGGATAGTCTTAATAAAAACATAAGGGGAGAACTTAAAAAAGCAAATATATAGGCCTTTTATAGTATACATGTACAGATTTCGATTGTATTTAGGAATCAGTGAATATACTAAACTCAAATATTATTAGATAACTGTAAAAGCATATTCCATTTGCTTACAGTTATCATATTAAGTATTCCTTTAATTCAACATTAGACATATGTACTATATATACATGCATATTTAGAATATTTATAAGAGAATTTTTAAATAATAATGTATCTATGCATAGTCATATTAAAGAAAATTATAGTGAACGAAAAAAACGCATTACTAAACTATATTTTATAGACTAATTTTGATTTATATTATCAAGGTATTAAGTTCGAATACACTAGAAGGTTTTTTATACGATGATGGTTGATATGATGACGTTGCTAACAAAATAACTGAATTGTCGATGAATTCTACTTAATTATATGTACAGGTATCATCTCCTCGTGTAATCATCTGAATTTGTTTCGAAAAAATGATTACTAAGTAGTCATATAGTAAGGATGATTATGAATATGTTGGAAAAGTATGTACTACATTCAAATGTAGTACTATGATGTAACACAGAACTTTACAAATAAATCAAATTATCTAAGTTATTTAGTTGTAAACAACTTGTATGTCTATGGTACATGTTATTACCTACCATATTCCATTCTTCATTGGTTGAAGATTCATAAAATTTTAATTTAGATGATGTAAGGGAAGCTTACATCATTTACAAACATTTGGATTCATATTAGATTAGACCCATAGAAATTTAATAACTTAATAGTTATTAGATTAGACTTAAAATACCATCAAGATTACACAATTGTCAAAATGTTTTATCATTATGTGTAGAAAACAAGAAAATTCAAAGCATGAAACAATTTAAATTAATAACGCATTTAAGTAATAAAACAAATACTAGGATCGTCGGGCGACCGAATTTCAAACGGGGATATTTCTGGGGAGCTTCAGGAATTTTGACGATTTTCGGTTTAAAAAAATATATTGCGGACATCTATACACAAATATCTTTTTAACCATATATGTATGTTTCATTAATATTGGTGGACAATAAGATACTTAAAAGTGTACGACAAAATTGTGTAGTCTATTTATATATAAGATGTAGCTCACTAACTTTAGAAATATCTAACAATGTATTCAACAAGGATTCATTTCAAATAAAATTCATAGAACTCTTAAGTTTAACTGCTCTGAGGGAAATGTTATACCAATTGTTTTGAATGTACTTGTTGTATGACTAGGGAAAATGGGAATGGTACAAAATCTTCCTGAGTTGTAACCGGTGAAAATAATCACATCACAAAACTAGAACAAAAATGATAGGAAAATTGCTTCATTATACAGCAGATTTTGTTCCAAATTAAAATCATTTGTTTGTAGTACAGTAATTTAACTAGTATTAAGACCCCATCACATGACAAGTAGCTTAAGTTTGGGACTAGAACCTATCACTGGGTATCTTAATTATGTCAATTGAACCCTTGGCGAACCAGTTACGTGAACTGTCTTGTGACAGGTTCTTTTTTCTCTCTAGGGTAATTGAATAGGTTAGGGAAGAATATTAGTTTCAATATCCACCATCGATTATTAGATAAAAATTCATTTTAGCAAAAATTTTTTATTAGAATGCCGTCGGAAAAAAGATTTTGAAATAGTGTGTGTGTGAATGAAGGAATATAGCTAAAAGGTTGTATGCTTAAGCCCTTGTCTTACAGATCGTTTTTTATTGTTTTGAAGCATATCAGGATTATTATGTATGCAGTACTCGATCTAGGTTTGCTGGTTAAATTATTAGATTGATACCTAATCACGTGCCTACTACATTTACAAAATTTTAATAATTGTCTTTGTTGTTCACCTTTTTAATAAAAAATATCCATTAAACTTTCATTTTATTGACAATTTCAAGTAAATATATTATAAGGTGAAGAAGTAACGTTGGTTTAAAAGTGATATAAAGAAACATAATTAAGTTATATCTGTTATTTTGAAAGCGTGCATTATTCTAATATTCTGATAAAGTTAATATATATATGTATGTTAGTGTATAAGACCAATAAATAATTGTATAGATGGATGTATGAACGCAATTATTGTCGTGGGCATCAGTTCTTCTAACATCTTATACGTAAGCCCTTCTTTAAAAAAATATTTAAATATTCTTCGATAAAGATGGATTCAAGCACATCCTTTAACTTGAGTATCCACTCATAGAGCAGAACACCTTAGAATAGATCTCGATAGAAGTTCATATGAGATCGGTGATGATCTTTCGATTAATTCCCCAGAAAAGCAAAGCATATTTAATTGATATAACTAGATCCTTTATCTAACAGTCGAGGGACCTGAAAGCTGATATATGTGTCTAATGTTAGTTAAAGTATCCAGACTGTACAGTAAAGTCTAACGAAATATACATATATATATATATATATATATATATATATATATATATATATATATATATATATATATATATATATATATATATATATATATATATATATATATATATATATATATATATATATATATATATATATATATATATATATATATATATATATATATATATATATATATATATATATATATATATATATATATATATATATATATATATATATATATATATATATATATATATCTTATAAAATCTGTTCATATCTTTTCGTTCATTTACTTATATATTTGATATACCACATACAGCAAGATAATAATATCTTAACTAGAATGTGTGATCTTTTAGTGCTATAAGCACATAAATCAAATATTATAGATACTCGTACATATTAGCTATTAGCGCCTATTTACATATATAAGCACATAATTCAGTTAAATTTGAGGCTCATCATGATCTACAATGTGTCCCGAACCATTGTTTATATGAATATTTTTGATACAATAGCGCTTCGCACGCTTTTGTAAACGAGTGGAAGCTGTTAACTGTTGTTGCATGTACTTTTTTTATCAGATATGCTACTCGAGCAATCTAGCTTGACTCAACTAGACATCGAAGAGGAACGAACTGTGTAGGATCAGATTATGTTTAGTCCCTCTATAGTTATATTTCGTTAGACTTTACTCTACAGTCTGGATATTTTAACTAACATTAGACACATATATCAGATTTCAGGTCCCTCGACTGTTAGATAAAGGATCTAGTAATAACAATTAAATATGCTTTGCTTTTCTGCGGAATTAATCGAAAGATCATCATCGATCTCAAATGAACTTCTATCCTGATCTATGCTAAGTTGTTCTGCTCTATGAGTGGATACTCAAGTTAAAGGATGTGCTTGAATCCATCTTTATCGAAGAATATTTAAATATTTTTTTTAAAGAAGGGCTTACGTATAAGATGTTAGAAGAACTGATGCCCACGACATTAATTGCGTACATACATACATATATACAATTATATATTGGTCTTATAGACTAACATACATATATATATAAACTTTATCAGAATATTAGAATAATGCACGCTTTCAAAATAATAGATATAACCTAATTATGTTTCTTTATATCACATTTAAGCCAATGTTTCTTCTTCACCTTATAATATATTTACTTGAAATTGTCAATAAAATGAAAGTTTAACGGATATTATTATTATAAAGGTGAACAACAAAGACAATTATTAAAACTCTGTAAATGTAGTAGGCACGTGATTAGGTATCAATCTAATAATTTAACCAGCAAACATAGATCGAGTACTGCATACATAATAATCTTGATATGCTTCAAAACAATAAAAAACGATCTGTAAGACAAGGGCTAAAGCATACAACCTTTTAGCTATATTCCTTCATTCAGACACACACTATTTCAAAATCTTTTTTCCGACGGCATTCTTTAATAAAAAATTTTTGCTAAAATGAATTTTTATCTAATAATCGATGGTGGATATTGAAACTAATATTCTTCCCTAATACTAGTTAAATTACTGTACTACAAACAAATGATTTTAATTTGGAGCAAAATCTGCTGTATAATGAAGGAATTTTCCTATCATTTTTGTTCTAGTTTTGTGATGTGATTATTTTCACCGGTTACAACTCAGGAAGATTTTGTACCATTCCCATTTTCCCTAGTCATACAACAAGTACATTCAAAACAATTGGTATAACATTTCCCTCAGAGCAGTTAAACTTAAGAGTTCTATGTATTTTATTTGAAATGAATCCTTGTTGAATACATTGTTAGATATTTCTAAAGTTAGTGAGCTACATCTTATATATAAATAGACTACACAATTTTGTCGTACACTTTTAAGTATCTTATTGTCCACCAATATTAATGAAACATACATATATGGTTAAAAAGATATTTGTGTATAGATGTCCGCAATATATTTTTTTAAACCGAAAATCGTCAAAATTCCTGAAGCTCCCCAGAAATATCCCCGTTTGAATTTCGGTCACCCGGCGATCCTAGTATTTGTGTTATTACTTAAATGCATTATTAATTTAATTTGTTTCATGCTATGAATTTTCTTGTTTTCTACACAAAATGATAAAGCATTTTGACAATTGTGTAATATTTATGGAATTTTAAGTCTAATCTAATAACAATTAAGTTATTAAATTTCTATGGGTCTAATCTAATATGTATCCAAATGTTTGTAAATGATGTAAGCTTCCCTTACATCATCTAAATTAAAATTTTATGAATCTTCAACCAATGAAGAATGGAATATGGTAGGTAATAACATGTACCATAGACATACAAGTTGTTTACAACTAAATAACTTAGATAATTTGATTTATTTGTAAAGTTCTGTGTTACATCATAGTACTACATTTGAATGTAGTACATACTTTTCCAACATATTCATAATCATCCTTACTATATGACTACTTAGTAATCATTTTTTCGAAACAAATTCAGATGATTACACGAGGAGATGATACCTGTACATATAATTAAGTAGAATTCATCGACAATTCAGTTATTTTGTTAGCAACGTCATCATATCAACCATCATCGTATAAAAAACCTTCTAGTGTATTCGAACTTAATACCTTGATAATATAAATCAAAATTAGTCTATAAAATATAGTTTAGTAATGCGTTTTTTTCGTTCACTATAATTTTCTTTAATATGACTATGCATAGATACATTATTATTTAAAAATTCTCTTATAAATATTCTAAATATGCATGTATATATAGTACATATGTCTAATGTTGAATTAAAGGAATACTTAATATGATAACTGTAAGCAAATGGAATATGCTTTTACAGTTATCTAATAATATTTGAGTTTAGTATATTCACTGATTCCTAAATACAATCGAAATCTGTACATGTATACTATAAAAGGCCTATATATTTGCTTTTTTAAGTTCTCCCCTTATGTTTTTATTAAGACTATCCCCTTATGGTATTTAATTAAGCACATGAATCTAATGGGAATATTTTGGTTGTTGACTTCTTATCAACCTGTAATTTAATAATATTCAAAAAGATATCGATTAATAATATTCCGAAATATATCTACAATTAAATTGAATTTTCAAGGATATGTGTAGTAATATGAGTTTTAAAAATAGTACGTATTTGTATATTCAGTTTCGGTATGGAATTAGTGAACAGATTTTAGCAAATCAGTATAAGAAAATGTATGTATTATTAAGTAATATACATACATATTAACGTTCAATGACACGCTTCAGAAAAATAAAACAAAACTCAAACAATAGAACACATCAATACAAAGATTATCTATCGATCACAGCATACTAATACCATCTACTACTTTCTAGCGGTCAAGAGAAAAGTTAACTTGTAAAATCCCTACTTGATAAAATATTTAATGTAAAGAAATATCTTTGTATATCAAATAAACTCATTAAAATTATTAAAAATATCGGATGTAAAAGTGATAGAAATAATTAATGTTCCTGTCTTCCATGTATAGGTATAAGCCTTCAAATTAAAGAGCAACAACCATGTAACAAGTATATTGATAGACCTTTCACCCTCAAAAATATAACCGTCGAATACTAAAATAAATTTTCTGAGTCATGAAAACCTTCCATGACTTCTTCCCAAAAAATTAATCTTCATTGTAAAACAATCACACAAAGTGATAAAAAAAAATAGTGATGTACATGCACATCAACTACCACTATAAGCTCAAAACTATACAATCTTTATATGTAAAGTTCAAATGATAAACAAAAATATCCAAGTCAGCAGAATTAAGAATATGTACATAAAAAAAATTAAAAGAAAAATTAATATGTACAACCACAAAAAGAAATTTATATACATACATACATAAACTACAACATACAAAACAGAAAAATTTATATAGATACTAGATCGATCACAACAGACATATATCGTATACACACACTCAGCCCAACACACACCTACAAAAAAGTGATGACGTAATACTCATACACAAACATAACATATAATAAAATTTATACTATGTATTGTGAAATTCAAATTCCTTTGTCTAGCAATACGAAACACTGTTTCTTAAATATATAAACAAACGAAGGTGCCATAACGACACCTTCGTCTCACCAACGAAGCAATAGGCGTCATTATGATTTGATGGGGTTTAGCATCAAATCATAATGACGCCTTAACATCTATCTACAATTGTTACATTAAAATAAAGAAATCAAAATATACATCACAAATTCATTAACCCTATTCAAAAACTCTGGTTATGGTCCCAAAATATTGAACAACTTAAATGCACTTGTACATAAAAAAACCTCTGCAAACAAAATACATATTTCAAATAAAATATATTAACATATTTATTAGCTACACACAACTATAAATCCAAACGATCATGCGAATATTTTGCAACAAAAAAAACAAAAGTTCTCAGTTGAAAAAAATTAATACAAACATAGAGCAAACACTTATTTGTATGTGTGTACATGCATACATCAAATAAATTTGCAGATATGTACATAAGTATGTACACATATTGTCAAATTTCATACCCATGCGATTGCGTACTCAGAACATTTAGTAGAACTTAACACAGCTCCTCCTCCCCTCTCACACTTCCATAACCACATAATGAAAATATACACACGGTTCACCAACTGACTGACGTTGAGTCAAAAATGGACGGACATGCTTAAATAAATAGAAACAAAACATTTTAAAACTTTAAATATAAACAAATTGAATTTAACATACATAGAACAAAGATAAACTTGACAAAATAAAAAAATTTCATCGTCCACAGTATTATAAAACACTGATGTAATCAAACGGATTTTAGCATAAACATATAAAAAATAGGGAAGGTCACATACATGAGAACATTTTATACTACATACATATGTACATCACATGGCGCCTACGAAAAACAATTCAAACTATTTTAACAACATACCTCCATATCATGGACATACTCAAATTCATACATTCAGACATATAGAAATTCCCACAGACAGACAGAAATTCTCACACGCCCCATACTTACACAAACAAATTGAAAAAACAGCAAGCTACGAACATCTCACATACACAAATATATATTCTCACGGACAGACATCAATCCAGATGTAGAAATATGATTAAATTTATATAAGCAACAGCAAGAATTTGCACGAGCAGCACAAAATCAAGGGCAACACATTGTAAAATTCAAATTGCGTAATATTGTGAAATTCAAATTTTACCTATCAAACACAAAAATAATAAAAGAGAAAGAGATGTACATACATCCAGACGTAAAAACAACCTCACATATACCTACATATATAAACAACAACTCACAAACAACAAAATTTATACAGATACTAGATCGATCACAACGTACATACATCACATAGACACACTCACACAACACAGAAACAGACATACACATTTGTTTATTTAACAATTAAAATTTTAAATTTTAATTATCCAAATTTTAAAACTTCAAAAGAATATTTTGAGTGAATTTTGTGCAATGTCGCCCTACTGTGGGGTAGAATGTTCAAAGAAATATACAAGATGGGTAGACAACAATCCACATGTACAGACTCTTAATGTAAACACAACCTCTAACCAATCCCCACCAACAAACAACAAATTAGGATGATGACTCATTCTCCAACACATCCACCTGAATAAACAAAGCCATAAACATGATTCTGCAATACAAATAATCACACGGACATTTCAAATGATAACTCATTCTCAAAACATATCCAGCTGAATAAACAAAGCCATAAAGCCATAAAGCATACATAATAATCTTGATATGCTTCAAAACAATAAAAAACGATCTGTAAGACAAGGGCTAAAGCATACAACCTTTTAGCTATATTCCTTCATTCAGACACACACTATTTCAAAATCTTTTTTCCGACGGCATTCTTTAATAAAAAATTTTTGCTAAAATGAATTTTTATCTAATAATCGATGGTGGATATTGAAACTAATATTCTTCCCTAACCTATTCAATTACCCTAGAGAGAGAAAAGAACTTGTCACAAGACAGTTCACGTGACTGGTTCGCCAAGGGTTCAATTGACATAATTAAGATACCCAGTGATAGGTTCTAGTCCCAAACTTAAGCTACTTGTCATGTGATGGGGTCTTAATTCTAGTTAAATTACTGTACTACAAACAAATGATTTTAATTTGGAACAAAATCTGCTGTATAATGAAGCAATTTTCCTATCATTTTTGTGATGTGATTATTTTCACCGGCTACAACTCAGGAAGATTTTGTACCATTCCCATTTTCCCTAGTCATACAACAAGTACATTCAAAACAATTGGTATAACATTTCCCTCAGAGCACTTAAACTTAAGAGTTCTATGTATTTTATTTGAAATGAATCCTTGTTGAATACATTGTTAGATATTTAAAGTTAGTGAGCTACATCTTATATATAAATAGACTACACAATTTTGTCGTACACTTCCAAGTATCTTATTGTCCACCAATATTAATGAAACATACATATATGGTTAAAAAGATATTTGTGTATAGATGTCCGCAATATATTTTTTTTAACCGAAAATCGTCAAAATTCCTGAAGCTCCCCAGAAATATCCCCGTTTGAATTTCGGTCACCCGGCGAGCCTAGTATTTGTTTTATTACTTAAATGCGTTATTAATTTAAGTTGTTTCATGCTTTGAATTTTCTTGTTTTCTACACAAAATGATAAAGCATTTTGACAATTGTGTAATCTTTATGGAATTTTAAGTACTAATCTAATAACAATTAAGTTATTAAATTTCTATGGGTCTAATCTAATATGTATCCAAATGTTTGTAAATGATGTAAGCTTCCCTTTTATCATCTAAATTAAAATTTTATGAATCTTCAACCAATGAAGAATGGAATATGGTAGGTAATATCATATACCATAGTCATACAAGTTGTTTACAACTAAATAACTTAGATAATTTGATTTATTTGTAAAGTCCTGTGTTACATCATAGTACTACATTTGAATGTAGTACATACTTTCCCAACATATTCATAATCATCCTTACTATATGACTAATTAGTAATCATTTTTTCGAAACTAATTCAGATGATTACAGGAGGAGATGATACCTGTACATATAATTAAGTAGAATTCATTAACAATTCAGTTATTTTGTTAGCAACGTCTTCATATCGACCATCATCGTATAGAAAACCTTCTACTGTGTTCGAACTTGATGTCTTGATAATATAAATCGAAATTAGTCTATAAAATATAGTTTAGTAATGCGTTTTTTCGTTCACTTTAATTTTCTTTAATATGAATATGCATAAATACATTATTATTTAAAAATTCTCTTACAAATATTCTAAATATGCATGTATATATAGTACATATGTCTAATGTTGAAATAAAGGAATACTTAATATGATAACTGTAAGCAAATGGAATATGCTTTTACAGTTATCTAACAATATTTGAGTTTGGTATATTCACTGATTCCTAAATACAATCGAAATCTGTACATGTATATTATAAAAGGCCTATATATTTGCTTTTTTAAGTTCTTCCCTTATGTTTTTATTAAGACTATCCCATTATGGTATTGAATTAAGCACATGAATATAATGGGAATATTTTCGTAGTTGACTTCTTATCAACCTGTAATTTAATAATATTCAAAAAGATATCGATTAATAATATTCCGAAATATATCTACAATTAAATTGATTTTTCAAGGATATGTGTAGTAATATGAGTTTTAAAAATAGTACGTATTTGTATATTCAGTTTCGGTATGGAATTAGTCAACAGATTTTACAGAATCTCATTCATAATAATAATTTGAATTTACATTAATTCAAATAATTGAACTAGAAAGCCTAAATAATTACTTTCATCTTAGATTTTGCATTTATTTGTATCAAATTTTTTCAAACATGTAATCATCACAATCTCTTTAATAAACAGTTGCTTCTTTCATATTTTTAGAATGTTTTATTAAACGCTGGTGTTTTAAAATAACCAGCTTTACTCTGCACATCAAAAATAAAAAAAACTAACCTTGTTTAGCAAATCAGTAAAAGAAAATGAATGTATTATTAAGTAATATACATACATATGTACGTTCAATGACACGCTTCAGAAAAATAAAACAAAACTCAAACAATAGAACACATCAATACAAAGATTATCTATCGATCACAGCATACTAATACCATCTACTACTTTCCAGGGGTCAAGAGAAAAATTTACTTATAAAATCCCTACTTGATAAAATATTTAATGTAAAGAAATATCTTTGTATATCAAATAAACTCTTTAAAATTATTTAAAATATCGGATGTAAAAGTGATAGAAATAATTAATGTTCCTGTCTTCCATGTATAGGTATAAGCCTTCAAATTAAAGACCAACAACTATGTAATATGTATATTGATAGACCTTTCACCCTCAAAAATATAACCGTCGAATACTAAAATAAATTTTCTGAGTCATGAAAACCTTCCATGACTTCCTCCCAAATAATTAATCTTCTGGTCCTCGTGTAGAGCTCATTGTAAAACAATCACACAAAGTGATAAAAAAAAATAGTGATGTACATGCACATCAACTACCACTATAAGCTCAAAACTATACAATCTTTATCTGTAAAGTTCGAATGATAAACAAAAATATCCAAGTCAGCAGAATTAAGAATATGTACATAAAAAAAATTAAAAGAAAAATTAATATGTACAACCACAAAAAGAAATTTATATACATACATACATAAACAACAACATACAAAACAGAAAAATTTATATAGATACTAGATCGATCACAACAGACATATATCGTATACACACACTCAGCCCAACACACACCTACAAAAAAGTGATGACGTAATACTCATACACAAACATAACATATAATCAAATTTATACTATGTATTGTGAAATTCAAATTCCTTTGTCTAGCAATACGAAACACTGTTTCTTAAATATATAAACAAACGAAGGTGCCATAACGACACCTTCGTCTCACCAACGAAGCAATAGGCGTCATTATGATTTGATGGGGTTTAGCATCAAATCATAATGACGCCTTAACATCTATCTACAATTGTTACATTAAAATAAAGAAATCAAAATATACATCACAAGTTCATTAACCCTATTCAAAAACTCTGGTTATGGTCCCAAAATATTGAACAACTGAAATGCACTTGTACATAAAAAAACCTCTGCAAACAAAATACATATTTCAAATAAAATATATTAACATATTTATTAGCTACACACAACTATAAATCTAAACGATCATGCGAATATTTTGCAACAAAAAAAACAAAAGTTCTCAGTTGAAAAAAATTAATACAAACATAGAGCAAACACTTATTTGTATGTGTGTACATGCATACATCAAATAAATTTGCAGATATGTACATAAGTATGTACACATATTGTCAAATTTCATACCCATGCGATTGCGTACTCAGAACATTTAGTAGAACTTAACACAGCTCCTCCTCCCCTCTCACACTTCCATAACCACATAATGAAAATATACACACGGTTCACCAACCGACTGACGTTGAGTCAAAAATGGACGGACATGCTTAAATAAATAGAAACAAAACATTTTAAAACTTTAAATATAAACAAATTGAATTTAACATACATAGAACAAAGATAAACTTGACAAAATAAAAAAATTTCATCGTCCACAGTATTATAAAACACTGATGTAATCAAACGGATTTTAGCATAAACATATAAAAAATAGGGAAGGTCACATACATGAGAACATTTTATACTACATACATATGTACATCACATGGCGCCTACGAAAAACAATTCAAACTATTTTAACAACATACCTCCATATCATGGACAGACTCAAATTCATACATTCAGACATATAGAAATTCCCACAGACAGACAGAAATTCTCACACGCCCCATACTTACACAAACAAATTGAAAAAACAGCAAGCTACGAACATCTCACATACAAAAATATATATTCTCACGGACAGACATCAATCCAGATGTAGAAATATGATTAAATGTATATACATAGCAACAGCAAGAATTTGCACGAGCAGCACAAAATCAAGGGCAACACATTGTAAAATTCAAATTGCGTAATATTGTGAAATTCAAATTTTACCTATCAAACACAAAAATAATAAAAGAGAAAGAGATGTACATACATCCAGACGTAAAAACAACCTCACATATACCTACATATATAAACAACAACTCACAAACAACAAAATTTATACAGATACTAGATCGATCACAACGTACATACATCACATAGACACACTCACACAACGCAGAAACAGATATACACATTTGTTTATTTGTTTATTTAACAATTAAAATTTCAAATTTTAATTACCCAAATTTTAAAACTTCAAAAGAATATTTTGAGTGAATTTTGTGCAATGTCGCCCTACTGTGGGGTAGAATGTTCAAAGAAATATACAAGATGGGTAGATAACAATCCACATGTACAGACTCTTAATGTAAACACAACCTCTAACCAATACCCACCAACAAACAACAAATTAGGATGATGACTCATTCTCCAACACATCCACCTGAATAAACAAAGCCATAAACATGATTCTGCAAAACAAATAATCACACGGACATTTCAAATGATAACTCATTCTCAAAACATATCCAGCTGAATAAACAAAGCCATAAAGCCATAAAGCATACATAATAATCTTGATATGCTTCAAAACAATAAAAAACGATCTGTAAGACAAGGGCTAAAGCATACAACCTTTTAGCTATATTCCTTCATTCAGACACACACTATTTCAAAATCTTTTTTCCGACGGCATTCTTTAATAAAAAATTTTTGCTAAAATGAATTTTTATCTAATAATCGATGGTGGATATTGAAACTAATATTCTTGCCTAACCTATTCAATTACCCTAGAGAGAGAAAAGAACTTGTCACAAGACAGTTCACGTGACTGGTTCGCCAAGGGTTCAATTGACATAATTAAGATACCCAGTGATAGGTTCTAGTCCCAAACTTAAGCTATTTGTCATGTGATGGGGTCTTAATTCTAGTTAAATTACTGTACTACAAACAAATGATTTTAATTTGGAACAAAATCTGCTGTATAATGAAGCAATTTTCCTATCATTTTTGTGATGTGATTATTTTCACCGGCTACAACTCAGGAAGATTTTGTACTATTCCCATTTTCCCTAGTCATACAACAAGTACATTCAAAACAAATGGTATAACATTTCCCTCAGAGCAGTTAAACTTAAGAGTTCTATGTATTTTATTTGAAACGAATCCTTGTTGAATACATTGTTAGATATTTAAAGTTAGTGAGCTACATCTTATATATAAATAGACTACACAATTTTGTCGTACACTTCCAAGTATCTTATTGTCCACCAATATTAATGAAACATACATATATGGTTAAAAAGATATTTGTGTATAGATGTCCGCAATATATTTTTTTTAACCGAAAATCGTCAAAATTCCTGAAGCTCCCCAGAAATATCCCCGTTTGAATTTCGGTCACCCGGCGAGCCTAGTATTTGTTTTATTACTTAAATGCGTTATTAATTTAAGTTGTTTCATGCTTTGAATTTTCTTGTTTTCTACACAAAATGATAAAGCATTTTGACAATTGTGTAATCTTTATGGAATTTTAAGTACTAATCTAATAACAATTAAGTTATTAAATTTCTATGGGTCTAATCTAATATGTATCCAAATGTTTGTAAATGATGTAAGCTTCCCTTTCATTATCTAAATTAAAATTTTATGAATCTTCAACCAATGAAGAATGGAATATGGTAGGTAATAACATATACCATAGTCATACAAGTTGTTTACAACTAAATAATTTAGATAATTTGATTTATTTGTAAAGTCCTGTGTTACATCATAGTACTACATTTGAATGTAGTACATACTTTTCCAACATATTCATAATCATCCTTACTATATGACTAATTAGTAATCATTTTTTCGAAACTAATTCAGATTATAACACGAGGAGATGATACCTGTACATATAATTAAGTAGAATTCATTAACAATTCAGATATTTTGTTAGCAACGTCATCATATCGACCATCATCGTATAAAAAACCTTCTACTGTGTTCGAACTTGATGTCTTGATAATATAAATCGAAATTAGTCTATAAAATATAGTTTAGTAATGCGTTTTTTTCGTTGACTTTAATTTTCTTTAATATGAATATGCATAGATACATTATTATTTAAAAATTCTCTTACAAATATTCTAAAAATGCATGTATATATAGTACATATGTCTAATGTTGAATTAAAGGAATACTTAATATGATAACTGTAAGCAAATGGAATATGCTTTTACAGTTATCTAACAATATTTGAGTTTGGTATATTCACTGATTCCTAAATACAATCGAAATCTGTACATGTATACTATAAAAGGCCTATATATTTGCTTTTTTAAGTTCTTCCCTTATGTTTTTATTAAGACTATCTCATTATGGTATTGAATTAAGCACATGAATCTAATGGGAATATTTTCGTAGTTGACTTCTTATCAACCTGTAATTTAATAATATTCAAAAAGATATCGATTAATAATATTCCGAAATATATCTACAATTAAATTGATTTTTCAAGGATATGTGTAGTAATATGAGTTTTAAAAATAGTACGTATTTGTATATTCAGTTTCGGTATGGAATTAGTCAACAGATTTTACAGAATCTCATTCATAATAATAATTTGAATTTACAATACAAAGATTATCTATCGATCACAGCATACTAATACCATCTACTACTTTCCAGCGGTCAAGAGAAAAATTAACTTATAAAATCCCTACTTGATAAAATATTTAATGTAAAGAAATATCTTTGTATATCAAATAAACTCATTAAAATTATTAAGAATATCGGATGTAAAAGTGATAGAAATAATTAATGTTCCTGCCTTCCATGTATAGGTATAAGCCTTCAAATTAAAGAGCAACAACCATGTAACAAGTATATTGATAGACCTTTCACCCTCAAAAATATAACCGTCGAATACTAAAATAAATTTTCTGAGTCATGAAAACCTTCCATGACTTCCTCCCAAAAAATTAATCTTCATTGTAAAACAATCACACCAAGTGATAAAAAAAAATAGTGATGTACATGCACATCAACTACCACTATAAGCTCAAAACTATACAATCTTTATCTGTAAAGTTCAAATGATAAACAAAAATATTCAAGTCAGCAGAATTAAGAATATGTACATAAAAAAAATTAAAAGAAAAATTAATATGTACAACCACAAAAAGAAATTTATATACATACATACATAAACAACAACAAACAAAACAGAAAAATTTATATAGATACTAGATCGATCACAACAGACATACATATATCGTATACACACACTCAGCCCAACACACACCTACAAAAAAGTGATGACGTAATACTCATACACAAACAAAACATATAATAAAATTTATACTATGTATTGTGAAATTCAAATTCCTTTGTCTAGCAATACGAAACACTGTTTCTTAAATATATAAACAAACGAAGGTGCCATAACGACACCTTCGTCTCACCAACGAAGCAATAGTCGGACACACTAAGCCCCATCAAATCATAATGACGCCTTAACATCTATCTACACTTGTTACATTAAAATAAAGAAATCAAAATATACATCACAAGTTCATTAACCCTATTCAAAAACTCTGGTTATGGTCCCAAAATATTGAACAACTGAAATGCACTTGTACATAAAAAAAACCTCTGCAAACAAAATACATACTTCAAATAAAATATATCAACATATTTATTAGCTACACACAACTATAAATCCAAACGATCATGCGAATATTTTGCAATAAAAAAACAAAAGTTCTCACTTGAAAAAAATTAATACAAACATAGGGCAAACACTTATTTGCATGTATGTACATGCATACATCAAATAAATTTGCAGATATGTACATATGTAAGTATGTACACATATTGTCAAATTTCATACCCATGCGATTGCGTACTCAGAACATTTAGTAGAACTTAACACAGCTCCTTTTTTAGCTGAAATGCAAAATCCTTCCCTCACGCCTAAGGGCGTGCCTAAACGGCAACGTTCTGAGGAGGAGGCACAGTTGCAAAATCAGCAGCCCGCAAAGAAAAATATCATACCCCAAAGATCACTTGATAGATCATACTGTGAAGTTGCTAAAGGCCAACTTGTTATGTCTGTCATAGTCGGGGTAACGCGGACTGTGCTATACTTCCTGAAATATGGGGTATAGTGCGGCGGAAAATGATGGGGGTACTTGGTCGTGTTATCCAAAACAACCCAGGTCACCACCCGCAATGTGAGGACGCCGGATGCGCAAATGAACGATCTGTCCTGCATTTAAAGCAGGCGATCGCCCTTTTGACTGACCTTTGGGAGGGCGCTAGTCTCGACGTGATTCCTCCTGAGGATATTCCACGTCGGACTAGGGCCCTTACCCGCGTACCCGACACTCCGACCAGCAAGAAGGAGATACTTGAACTCCTGCAGTTTGGAAATCCCGACATACCTGCCGATGACTGGCAGGTAGTCAGGGTCTCCGAACCTGCAGGTTTCTCAAGAAAGATCACAGTCTTGCTGAACCAGGAATCCTTGGCACCGCTTCGGGAGAGACGGGGGAAGATGTACTATGGCTTTGGAGTAATCTTCCTCAGAATCTATCGAGGTGATGACAAGGGCTGTCTGGTTGAGGAAGAATGTGCTCCGAAACCGGCAATTAACAGATCCAATGTCAACTGAGGAGACTGCTAGTCTGATGTCCTACGAGGATACTGTCTCCAGGGAACCTAGGCGAAGCAGTTGACGAAGACGCCCTCTTGGATTTGGACCAGGAGGACGCCAACGTCACAATCGTAAATGGCTAGGCGCGGGCATGGTGAAGGCGACGCAAGTCAATCTTCACCATTCCAAAGCACCTTCGGCTGCGGCGCTCCTCCGGATGGCTGAGAGAAGGGAGGAGCTCATGCTGGTACAGGAACCCTGGACACACCAGAACAGGGTCTGCGGAGTAGCCATGAAAGGCTACAGGCTAATACACGCAAATGGTCCAGGTAAGATCAGATCGTGCATTTTAGCCAAAAGCGGCTTGAACATCTTCTTCCTCTCTGATTTCAGTGATGAAGATACTGTAGCTGTAGCCTGGGTGACCGGAACAAATACCACCATACTGGTCTCCAGCTATATGGCGCACGACACCGAATCACCACCACCAAAGATTCGCGAGGTCGTAAGAATGGCGAATAAGAAAAACCTGCCGATAATCATAGGAGCTGATGCCAACGCACACCACGTTATACGGGGCAGCTCGGACTCCAATGCAAGGGGTGAGTCTTTACTTGATTTCATTCTCTGTAGTAACTTAGACGTAGCTAACGTCGGGTCAGAACCCACTTTCATGATTATAAATAGAAGGGAGGTTCTTGACATAACGCTAGTAAGCACTAGGCATTCTAACTTAGTTAGGGAATGGAGTGTCTCAAATGATTGCTCGTTTTCTGACCATAGATATATTGAATTCACTACAGGGATTCAGGTAGCTAGGGCAATACCCAAGCGAAATAGGAGGAAAACAAATTGGGAGGAACAACGCGATATCCTATCCGATCTTCTTCCGGATCCACCGATCATCCAAGATCGGCAAGGCATCGAAACTGCAGTCGGCGTCATAACAGATGCCTTTGAACTTGCCACATCAGAACCGTACAGACCTAGTATCTGCAGCGGCAGGATTAAACCACCATGGTGGAATCCTGAAATTGCGAAGGCTCGTCAAGAATCTCGCAGGCTTTTTAACGAGGCTAAGAGACTGAATAATTGGTCAGCTTATAAGTCCTTGGTAAATAAATTTAAAAATTTGATAAGAAATGCGAAGCGCAACTCCTGGAGAACTTTCTGCAGTGGTATAGAGGGTACATCTGAGACCTGTCGACTTCGGAAAATCCTATCAACGACCCCCACAACCATGGGTTTCATTAAGAAACCATGTGGTAGGTGGACAACCAGCGGACATGAGACCCTGGAGGTGCTCATGGACTCGCATTTCCCTGGCTGCATCCCCTACTCGGGAGAATGCTTGACCGTTACTTCAAATTGCCACATGCCATAAATTGCCGTAAACAAGGAAAGGCTTATGTGGGCGATAAATAGTTTTGGCCCGTTCAAATCACCGGGTCCGGACGGCATTATACCAGCCGATCTAGAGCAAAATGCGGAAATAATTGCGCCATGGCTAATAAGGATATACACAGCCTGTTTTCGGCTGTCGTATATACCAGCTTCATGGACTAGGTGTTCGGTAGTATTTATCCCCAAAGGGGGTAAAACTTCTCACACCTCCCCGAAAGACTTCAGACCTATTAGTCTGTCGTCCTTTCTTCTCAAAAACATGGAACGGATCGTCGATCTCCATCTCAGAATGGAGATAAATCCGAACCTGCTATCAGCCTCTCAGCACGCCTACACCAAAAGCAAATCGGTTGAGACGGCGCTCCACTCGCTCGTTGGTTTCGTCGAGAAATCAATGGAGCAGAAGGAATATGCATTGGTGGCCTTCCTAGACATTGAAGGTGCTTTCAACAATGTGAAACCAGAGATCATTACAATTGCTCTACGCAGACTGAATATTCATCAGTCGATAATAAGCCTTTTCTGGAATCTACTAACCTATAGGGTTATTGTATCCACTCTGGGGCGGGCTAAAATCTGCAAGGTAGCAACCCGAGGTACTCCGCAGGGAGGGGTTCTGTCCCCTCTTCTGTGGAATCTCGCTTTAAACTCGCTGCTTATGGAACTTGATTCCAAGCTGTTTAAAACCGTGGCGGATGCCGACGATATAGCTGTGGCAGTTACTGGTAAATACCCGGATACCCTCTCACAGCGACTGCAGGATTCACTAAGAACTATCAGTAGGTGGACTACCGAAAGTGGTCTCAGTGTTAACCCTCAGAAAACGGATCTCGTACTCTTCACAAAAAGATACAAGATACCATCCTTTCCACTTCCGATTCTAAACGGAATTGAACTCAGGCTGTCTGACAGTGCGAAGTACCTGGGAATATATCTGGGCTCGAAAATGTCATGGCACCGTAATGTTCAGTCAAGGGCAAATAAGGCTGCGGTGGCCATATATACATGTAGAAAAGCCATTGGAGAAACTGGGGAATAAATCCAAAGAACTCAAAATGGATCTTCAGTATGGTAATAAAGCCCATACTCACATATGGCGCGCTAGTATGGTGGACTGCATTAGACAAGATCACCTATTGCCGGATCATAGAAAAGATCCTGCGTACATCAGCTTTGATGATTACAGGCGCTCCACGCACCACCCCATCAAAAGCTCTCTTCACAATGTTGCATTGGCTGCCAGATGATCTGATGGTCAGACAACTGGCCATGGTGCATGGAAAAAGGCACCCAAGGGACACGCCAACATTTTGGAACTCCTAAACGGTCTGCGGGAAAACATTGATTACTGCTCACCTATTCCTCTGCCTGATAAAAGATTTACCGTGGTGCTCTCGGGCACGTCCTCCTCTCGCCAGGGAAACGTGCTGGAGATTTACACGGACGGATCTAAATCGGACGTGGGAGTGGGTGGCGGCGTCTTTATTCCCCGTTATCAACAGAGAATTAAGTTTAAGCTACAGGATAAATGTAGCATGCTACAGGCCGAAATATCAGCCATAAAAAGAGCAGCTAAATGGATGAGGTACTATAGGATATACGACGAGGATATCCAAATTTGTACGGACAGCAAAGGTGCGATCAAGTCTCTATCGGATGTTTACACGACATCCACTTTGGTGTATGAATGCCGGATGTCTCTGAATGAGATAGCGAGACATTCAAACCTAGAGATACTCTGGGTCCCAGGGCATAGCAATGTTCCCGGAAACATTGCTGCGGACGATTTAGCCAAATCCGGGGATCGAATGAACACTCGAGACACGGACCAAATGGTAGGCGTACCGCTAAACTGCTGCAAATCTCATATTCAGCAGGAGCTTTTTGGGATCGCGCAGACCAGATGGTCCAACGAGGTCACCTGTTCGATTTCGAGGTTAATATGGCCCCAATATGATTGTAGTAGATCTGCAATCCTGGAGGGGATCCCTCGGGGGCAAATACGCACACTTGTGGCGGTAATTACGGGGCACTGTTTTATTGGTGCGCACGCTAGGAGATTGAATCTACCGTATAATGATTTCTGTAGAAGTTGTCATAATGAGGAGAAGGAAGAATATGTAGAGCACTTCCTCTGTTTATGCTCCGCCCTTTCCGATCAAAGGGTGATTTCACTGGGCAGGCCGCTGCTTCAGGATCTAGCAGCCCTATCAAACTGCGACATCAGACTGATAAATTCTTTCATTCGATCGTCGGGTTGGTTCAACGCTGATCCGAAAAGGGAAACGTATTAAGGGGGTTTCTACTTATTTTTCATGTTCCCGCTTCAGGTAACACAACGGGACCTATAGGGACACAAGTGGGCTGGTTTTTTTTTTTAAATCTTTAAAATTGGCAACCTGCACAACCTAACCTAACCTAACACAGCTCCTCCTCCCCTCTCACACTTCCATAACCACATAATGAAAATATACACACGGTTCACCAACCGACCGACATTGAGTCAAAAATGGACGGACATGCTTAAATAAATAGAAACAACACATTTTAAAACTTTAAATATAAACAAAATGAATTTAACATACATAGAACAAAGATAAGCTTGACAAAATAAAAAAATTTCATCGTCCACAGTATTATAAAACACTGATGTAATCAAACGGTAATTACATAAACATATAAAAAATAGGGAAGGTCACTTACATGAGAACATTTTATACTACATACATATGTATATCACATGGCACCTACAAAAAACAATTCAAACTATTTTAACAACATACCTCTAAATCATCGACAGACTCAAATTCATACATTCAGACATATAGAAATTCCCACAGACAGACAGAAATTCTCACGCGCCCCATACTTACACTAAAAAATTGAAAAAACATCAAGCTATGAACATCTCACATACACAAATATATATTCTCACGGACAGACATCAATCCAGATGTATAAATATGATCAAATTTATATACATAGCAACAGCAAGAATTTGCACGATCAGCACAAAATCAAGGGCAACACATTGTAAAGTTCAAATTGCGTAATATTGTGAAATTCAAATTTGACCTATCAAACACAAAAATAATAAAAGAGAATTGTAATACGTACATACATCCAGACATAAAAACAACCTCACATATACCTACATATATAAACAACAACTCACAAATAACAAAATTTATACAGATACTAAATCGGTCACAACGTACATACATCACATAGACACACTCACACAACACAGATACAGACATACACATTTGTTTATTTGTTTATTTAACAATTAAAATTTCAAATTGTAATTACCCAAATTTTAAAACTTCGGCAAAACTTCAAAGGAAGATTTTGAGTGAATTTTGTGCAATGTCGCCCTACTGTGGGGTAGAATGTTCAAAGAAATATACAAGATGGGTAGACATCAATCCACATGTACAGACTCTTAACGTAAACACAACCTCTAACCAATCCCCACCAACAAACAACAACACATCCACCTGAATAAACAAAGTCATAAACATGATTCTGCAAAACAAATAATCAGACGGACATTTCAAATGATGACTCATTCTCAAAAAGTGCGCAGCTGAATAAACAAAGCAATAAACATGATTCTGCAAAACAAATAATCAGACGGACATTTAAAATGATGACTCATTCTCAAAAAATGTGCAGCTGAATAAACAAAGCAATAAACATGATTCTGTAGAACAAATATTCAAATTATTATCCCAAGAAATAAACAAGACGGACATTTGAAACGACATACACACATTCTTCACAAATCTAAAGATAAGAAAAAAGAAACACACATTCTTCACAAATCTAAAGATAAAAAAAAGAAACACACACACACACCCCCATCCCCCACACATCCACGCACACACAGCCATGCACAAAGTAAATGTAAACACAAGCATCACAAAAAAATTATCAAGAACAAAAAAATAATAACAGCGACACAATAAACCCCGTAGGAACCCAAGTCGACTTTTTTATCTACAAGTTTGGTGACGTTGTCACCAAACTTGTCTACACTCTTTATCTCTACATATAATCTAAAACAATACCAAATCTCTCAATATGACCCCATAAGAACCACATTGTCTATACTAAGCCAATACTTTCAAGCTCCTAACTCACTACCCAATGTCTCAATATCACCCCATTAGAACCACATTGCCTATACTAAGCCAATTGTTCCTAGGTCACTATCTCAACACAACCACAACCCACGAAGCGACGGAAAACGTCCAGGGTCTATGGTAGGTATCGAACCCCACTCACCCACAGATACACCCATATCCGAAATTCATATAACACAAAACATCTATAATATAATTCCACACTAACACTTTAACTCAATAATAGTTCATCACAATTTTTTAACAACTTTTACCTACAGGGTACTTTCATATTTCTTCCCACGGGTATTAAATTACACTTTTGTTTATTTAACAATTAAAATTTCAAATTTTAATTACCCAAATTTTAAAATTTTAATTGGGGCCGTGGGAACAGTTCCCTACTACTTGCTTTACCAACTCATCAGTAGACTTTAAACACAATTTTAAACAGCAAACTTTTAAAAACCATTTGAGAATTTACAAATATATAAATGATTTTCAAAACACAAGCATTGCAGGCTTTGAAACTTATACAAAACCCAGCAAATAATTTTTTTTATTCGATATGAATCTATTTTATTTTTCTACACCTTCATACAATTAGAAATCCATTGGATAACAATAAAAGTATTTATAAGGCAAAATGAAAAATAAAATCTGAATGAAACCTTTAAGAAATTTATTATATGATATATTGTCATAATTTTATTTTAAATGAAATTTATTTGCTGGAGTTTAAGCAATTGTCTATATGCAGCATTTTGTTGGTGCTTTACCAACTCATCAGTAGACTTTAAACACAATTCTGAACAGTTAAAAACCCTTTATCTTATGTACAATCTTTTAAAAACCATTTGAGAATTTACAAATATATACATTATTTTCAAAAAATCAGCATTGTAGGCTTTGAAACTTATACAAAACCCAGCAAATAATTGTGTTTAAAGTCTACTGATGAGTTGGTAAAGCACCAACGAAATGCTGCATAAAGACAATTGCTTAAACTCCAGCAAATAAATTTCATTTAAAATAAAATTATGACAATATGTCAAATAATAAATTTCTTAAAGGTTTCATTCAGATTTTATTTTTCATTTTGCCTTATAAATACTTTTGTTGTTATCCAATGGATTTCTAATTGTATGAAGGTGTAGAAAAATAAAATAGATTCATATCGAATAAAAAAAATTATTTGCTGGGTTTTGTATAAGTTTCAAAGTCTAAAATGCTTATTTTTTTTTAAATCTTTATATATTTGTAAATTCTCAAATGGTTTTTAAAAGTTTGTACATAAGATAAAGGGTTTTTAACTGTTCAAAATTGTGTTTAAAGTCTACTGATGAGTTGGTAAAGCACCAACGAAATGCTGCATATAGACAATTGCTTAAACTCCAGCAAATAAATTTCATTTAAAATAAAATTATGACAATATGTCAAATAAAAAATTTCTTAAAGGTTTCATTCAGATTTTATTTTTCATTTTGCCTTATAAATATTTTTATTGTTATCCAATAGATTTCTAATTGTATGAAGCTGTAGAAAAATAAAAGAGATTCATATCGAATAAAAAAAAATTATTTGCTGGGTTTTGTATAAGTTTCAAAGCCTACAATGCTTATTTTTTTAAAATCATTTATATATTTGTAAATTCTCAAATGGTTTTTAAAAGTTTGTACATAAGATAAAGGGTTTTTAACTGTTCAAAATTGTGTTTAAAGTCTACTGATGAGTTGGTAAAGCACCAACGAAATGCTGCATATAGACAATTGCTTAAACTCCAGCAAATAAATTTCATTTAAAATAAAATTATGACAATATGTCAAATAATAAATTTCTTAAATATATATTTCTAAGTTTTGCTTTTTGCGGTTATATTTTAAACTGGTTTGTAAGTGGCTATATGTGGTGGTATTTTCATCTGTTCCCTCATAACTTCTTATCATAATTTGAGACATGTGGTATCGTTTGAAGCATCCTGACTGTCCGTTGGTTATAGGATATGTGATGTCACATTAAATTGAGTTTGGCGCCCTCTATAGGATATAACGCCACGACGAATATATAAAAATAATGTAAAGATGTCATGTTGGATATCAAACGAAAGGTCTTAATTATCACATTTTAAAAATATATATGCATATGTATACTGTCATGTTTTGCTTGCTGCTTTTTTTTACATGCACCCGATAGTTGGGAATAACTTCTACAATCAAGCCTTTAGATGTGGGTCTTTTTTTCTCTAATTATAACTAAAATACATGCATACAAGTTAACACATTCAGCGAATACCCTTATAACAACATATAAGTTAACGCATTTGTTATGTGCAGTCGTATGCAATCGAAACTTAAATGCATGAAAGCATTCCGGTGTTACCAGACCTTCGGCCATGCTGGTATGCTGGCGGTCTTTTTCCCCGGCTGGAGCTCGCCGTCTTGGGTGGAGTTCTTGCCGATCCATCTGGTTATCGCGACTACTGAACAAAAGAAATGAAATCATACCAGCCTTTTGAGTATACTAGGTGAAAACAATTGAGTATAAGAAAAGTTTGATTAAGGACCCGAAAGTGATCAAAAAGGATAAAAAAAATTTGATTTTGAAGTTGATTTTAAAATTTGCACCTTAACTTACTACGTTTGGTTTGTTTTGCCCTTATTTTGTTAGCAGATGTAACGCTAACTTAGGCGGCCCCCCCCCCCACTTGAAATCCCTTCGGATTTCACCATGGTACCCTAAAGGCCTTGAATTTTCAGGGTACCCCTAAAAAAACGTTTATTTATCCTTTCCTTACCGTTCCATTGTTTTATCCGGAGTAAGTTTACTCACTCATGTCTGTAAATAAAAAGGACTAACTATTTATAAAACATTATAATAATTTCGTTTTTATTAAACTAGAAAAATCATAAAATTTAAGAGAAAGAAAAGCAATTCACATTGATAAATTTCTGTAATCATATATATGTAATTGATTTAAGCAAAAAAATATGTTATATATAAAAAAAAGAACTCAACAGTCTATGCTGAATATTCTCTTGTGTTTTACTTATATGTATATTACTATAATTAAAATAATGGTTTTCTTCTTTTCATTTGACACCTATTTTTTTTCTACAGGCTAATCTGCTTCTGGACCCTTGACTGCTGGCTTCAGAATCTTCGGCTGTTTCAGGCTAAGCCGACCGTCCGTTAGCGTTTTTCGTTCGGATTTTAATGGTAAGTACGTAACACAAAACTGTTTATATATAGATTACTCTTGCCTAATTAAACTGCCTTTTTCTATTTTTCGGAAAACTTCTGGGCAAACTACCCCTTCACGCGACGAGTTCCTGGCTTGAGCTCAACCCTATGACCGCGCACTCTGTCCTAATTTAACAGAGGACTGGCTCTAACGGTAAGTTTTCCTTACACACAAAAAAAAACACTTACGGCTAAGATAAATATATATATTTTGGATTTCGTCCGTAGGTGTTCGTCTTAAGTCCGAGGTCAAATAGTGGCAAATACCTGGCACCGCCGGGGCTGACGGTGCGCTGAATTGGAGGAGAAATCCCACGTTGGACACGACAGAGGTGGTGGAGCTTTCGTGGCGAATAGTTTTAATTTTATTGGTGTAAATGGTTTTTTTTGTTAGTTTTTCGAGATTTGTCTTCCTTTTTCCTTTAATTTTTCAAAGCTTTATTTTAACGTTGCAAATATTGTTTTTTTTTATAACACAATCTTTAACTTAAGAAGATCTTGTTTCCCACTGTTCATGGCTTTGTGTTTAAATTTTTCTAGATTTTAGTATTAATTTTGTTTGTCGTAAACTTTGCTTTTAATTTACTTTTTACGAATTTAGAATTTTTACACTGAATCCTAATTCTCACAGTTTTCCATTTTTAGAATCACTAATTCAATCTTTACATTTAATTAGTATTTTTTTTTAGTTTTGTCATTAAATTTTTCTTTTTGTTATATTTTTAATGATTACAATAAAAACTAATTTTATTTTCTGCACTTTAATCACCACACTCCTGCCTTTTCTTCTCCGGGTAATCTTTTTTTTTTTCAGCTCCACTTGTCGTGTCTTCTACCAAGTCTCGATCCAACTTTTAAAAATTTTCTTTTTCCTATACCTGCAAACCTCGGTCACGCCATCTCCAACAACTGTCCTATTCCAATCAAATTCTTCTTACACGTCCTTGTTTTTGCCTACCAAAATCATGCCATACTCTACCTCTATTTGTTTTTGTATACAAAAATCATATGACATTTTAACCTTTTTTTTGTTTTTGTTCTTCCCATATGTTTTTAGTACTTTTTAACATTCCTGCAAATGTCGTCAGCTGTCCATACTGCCTTACCCTCATACCCAACTACAGGGTGCACACTACAAACCCCACCATTCTAGAGTCCGCCCATGGACCTAGAATGGGAGGGAAAAATTGCACTAGTCTGAACCGGTTTAACACTTTCCGGAATTGTGGGTATTTTGTATCTATCTCCAAAATTTAAATTGGTATGGCCTCCGTATCACAAACAAAAAAAAAATTTTAAAACCTGGCAACACCGAATATCTATGAATGAACGAAACTCAACGAAAGAGTTTTATAGTACGCGTGCAGGGAACAAAGAATTGATGGTAAGTACGAATTATAGTAAATTAATTAAATTAGAAAGTAGAAAAAGTCTAGGAAATTCTTTAACTATGAAAATAACTATTAACATTATTTTTCTTTCTAGGTATCAATGGAGAGTACGACGAAACAGCTGGCCGGTAGGTAAGTACAACAACTACATTTTCATTCATAATAGATAAATGAATAATCTTTGTTACAGCACAAAATTTTGGCGATAGGACAAACATGGACATAGCCACTTCCTGGAAGGAGTACGGTGGCGTTGCATCAATAAGAAGGTAAGTGAAAATGCATTTTATAAGTGAAGGAAACCATGCGATCAATAAACCGCCGCGCCGTATATTTTGGTTTGTGGTTTCGTCGCCGTAAAAATGAATTTTTACCGTCGCGTCGCCGCCACAAAAGTTAACGCCGTCAAGTTTTTTTTTTGTTTTGCTTGAAAAAGGAAAATCAATAAATTTAATATGTTCGGGAATACTGTGGGATACAGAAGTTGCCGAACTCCTAATTTAAAAACAAACATGACAAACTTTACAAATTGATACAAAAACTAATGTATTTAAAATTTTTATTTCAGGTATCACTGCAGCCATAGAATACAGCTGAAGCTGTTGCCCTAACCTACTCTCCCATTAACACCAGGTAAGTTGGCGTAAACGACAGAATTGCAGGGACTAAAACCACCAAGGTATTTAAGGCTATCGCTTTAAATCCTTGGCGAGAGTACCCCCTGCAAATTCTAAAACCCAAAATAATAATTTATACTCAACATGTAGAGGTAAAATTCTAAATTATTAATTTTGTCGGTTTTGTTTCCTTGCAGGGTTATGAGATTGAGGAGCTCTGAAGGTCAACCGCAGGCCCCTGGGATACCACTCACTGACGCTCCATAAGCAGGTACTATTGAATACTTTTGCAGAAAGTTCCCCATACTAAAGTCTCCCTTTTTATAGGTTTTACTGATTTTTCAAGCCGATAGAAGGCAGAAATCTATTAGCAACGACTTGGTGAGTGAGAGCTTTTACATTATTTAATTTCAATTAAATTATACATATAAGTTATTTAAGTACTAGTTTTTCTGTTTGTACGACCGGTGTAATTTTTCGCGCGTTCTTGATTTATATATTCGCGTTCGTGTTCGGAAATAGATCATTAATTTTAACTTTAAAACCAATCAACTGCTGTTGATATTACTTGCAACGAAAATAAACACTAAATACAATCCAGTTTAAAAAGTTTTGAAAATAAAAAAAACATATTTTGCTACAACTTGCTGTAATATCGGCCTCAGAAGAATGTTGTCATACTAGGTGACTAACAATTCCCCGTCCATAATGGCAAAGTTCCACAGGGCGTTACTAAGGAATTGCACTATTTGTATGATAACGGTTACAAATGTAATCAGCTTAGAAACGTAAGCGTTATGGTTGTGCAAATAATGTATTTATTTTTATTTTTAATCAGTTAAATCAATAAAACTGATTATAAACTGGAGAAAATGTAAAGTTAAATAAAGCAAATAATATCCTCAGCAGTATGATTAAAAACATGAAAAAGCAAACAAATATTAGATCTCGGTTCGCGAAAATTTTAAGTTTACGTTTACTTATAAAAAATCAGATAATTAATAAGCCATAGTACCTAAAAAAAAAGGTATCCATCAATAAACCTGGTTTATTTTAAAATAAAAAAATTAAAATGTTTTCATTTCTGGAATTTGGACAAGAAATGTCAGGACTACAACCACCAAAGGTATTAGAGCGATGCTTTAAATCTTTAGCAAGAAATACCCCTGACTATTTCATGTTTTACAGGTGATGTAATTTCTAAACGACTCCCTTTTCAAGGCGTGTGTGACGAATTTCGAACAATTGTCATAATCATTTTTGGGCCAATCTCAAATTATTGCCTTGATAAACTACCAATAACAATATAAAATAAATTGGAAATAAATTCATCAAAAATTATTTATAACGAATACTTTGGCCTTAAATCGTTTCGTTTTTAAAATCGATTTCCATCACATACCGGATTTTCTTTCTTTTTTTTTTGTTTGTTTATTTTATTTTATTTTTTTTTTAACGATTTAATTTTAGTTAAAAAAAACAATGAAACGAAAAGATGATTTTGAAGAAAATAATGAAACGAAAATATGATTTTGAAAAAGAAAAAAGTCCCTTTTAGATGCTTACCAAAAAAAAATCTTTTATTTTAAATAGACAAAAACAAACGGCCCTACACGTTTATAAATATAAACAACTCGGGTTAAAATTTATATTTCATTTCAATAATATTCTCCAATAAATGAGAGCTTGAATTCAAGCAGAACATTACAGTTGAAATATAGACTACTTCAAGCCTTGAGTCAAGTTTATTTCAAGCCTCGAATTATGGTTTATTTCAATCCTAGAATTCAAGTTTAATTCAAGCCTTTAAACACCGTTGGAATGCAGGGACTAAAACCACCAAGGCTTTTAAGGCTGACGCTTTGAGACCTTGGTGGTAGTACCCCCTGCGGTTTCATAAATACAAAACAAAAAATTTCCTGACGAGTGGGAAAAATAAAAAAAAAGTGCAGTACAACCTAGGGAATTTATATCCCGCAGTGGAATTAAAGTTTTTATAAAACTTCTAATGAATTTGGAAACTGGTCTAAAATTACAAATTTCAAAAAGGGTTCGAAATGGCATCAAAGGAAATCCTATATAGTTCATGATTTCCCTTTTAGAACCTTTTAAACTAGACCGCCATACTTATTAATAATTGCATTTTTCCTAATTAAGTAAATTTTATTAATTAATTGACTATACTTTCTTTTCTATCCCCAGGTTATAGGAGTTCAGAGGTGACCTGAGGTTTAGAAGAAGACTACCCACTGCTATCGTGATGATTCACTGAGTGAGTAAAGTTACCTTTCCTAAAACTACTATACTAATCTAAAATGATAAATATATACTAAAGTCTTTCCTTCTATCATTTTACAGGTATTTTGGTATTATCAACGCCACCTTATATACGCTCATGATAAGCTAACGGGAGGGCCTATATATTTATAAGGGTTCTGCGCAACCAGAAGATGAAACTGAAATTTCGGGGTAAGTCCTATTGCATAAGATATTTCTATGTTCTTGCGGTTAGGTTATTTATGCGACTTAGCTAAGTTCTAGTTCGATCCTTGTTTTTAGTGGCCTTACACCTAACTAGTTGCTACCTTTTACTACCATCTTTGGTATAAAATTTTCAACTGCTTCCGGCGGACGGCCCAAAAGATTTAACTAGAACAAGGACTCAAACTTAGCTAGGTCGACTTCAAAACATTTTTAAATTACCAAATTTTACAAAATAGTTATTAAATATAGCCACCTACTAATAAGCTAGCCCTCGTGAAAATGCTATGTCGTTCTGATATTCGGGCTCGAATTTTCTTTTTATATTCCGCTTGTCCAAGGATAACCTTGTACCCTTTTCCTCTCGGCAAATTATCAGCTAAACCTGATACTGCTATCAACAGCTGTCACTTTTGTCGCAATGAACCACTAATGATTTTCCGAAATTATTGTTGGGCCTATTAATTGTGCTTTGCTTTAACTCGCTGTAAGATCGGTCTCAGACACATGTTATTGCTCTAGGTGGCTAAGAACCCTTAGCTCTTAATGGCATAGTTCCCCAGAGTGATCATAGGGTTCCACTATTGGAGCGATGACGGCTACAAATGTAGACAGCTTAGAAACGTAAGCTTAAGTTACAAGCAAACCAATTAATACCTCACTGCGTGCAAAACTGACTTCTGCTGAGCACCAGTACCAAGTGAAGTCCGATACTGACACCGAATAGGTCTAAGGATAAAAAAAAATAAATATATAAAGTAAAAAACTTAAAATTAATAAGCCAAAGACAAGTCTGGTAAATCTTGGTAAAACGCGTACAAAAATCATAAAAAGAAAAGCGTGTTTAAAATATTAGTTTGTGATATTTTGCGAAAGGAAAAAAACAATGGTGCGGGCGGAAATGTTGGGACTAAGCCCACCAAGGATGTTAAGGCTACTGCTTTAAATCCTTGGCGTGAAATACCCCCAACACTTTCCCCTGAAGATCTTCCACTTCGTATAGGCTTTTACCGATAGGCCGTACAATCCGGCATTTCAAAAATTTTCGTGCTAATTTTGCGTTGAAGTTATCTTTAACAGCACTTTGCTGGAAATTCCGACGATACACTTCCTGCCCTGGTATAAATTTTACCTGCCGGCAGCGCGTGCTATACGATTTCTCGACACGTTCGTAGGCTTTGTGCAAGTTTTCGCGTATTTTCTGTCTGATCAGATCTAGTTTCGCTGCTTTCGGCACCACATTCATTTCAGGATCCTCTAGGCTCTTAAGTTTTTGTGCTAGCCTGTACACACTGCCGTGCCCGACCATATTTACGCCAAAGAGCGCAAAATATGGTGTAACCCCAATAGATGTCTGAATTGACGATCTAAGCGAAAATTCTATATCAGACAGATATTTATCCCATTCTGTGTGATCATTTTGTAAGTACGAGCGTATCGCGGCTATAATTGACTGATTTACACGCTCCGAAGCATTAGCTTGTGGAGCATGTAGAGCAGTCTTTATGTGCTTAACCCCAAAATTAGATACTAAATCTTGGAATTCTTTACTGACAAATTGTTTGCCATTATCGGACACTATTGTTTCGGGCGTTCCAAACTTATGAAACACTTCCGTAATTAAAAATTTTACAACATTTTTACTGCTGGCCTTAGGCATTGCCTTTAGCAAGACAAATTTTGTTTTGAGCGTGGGTACGGACCCAAAAAATCAATAAAAATACGTTGAAATGGGCGTACAGATATACATTCTGCACCCATCGGTGGCCTTAACGTGGTATTGGCGGATTTTGTTTCTCTACATACCTGACAATTTGCCACATATGCGCGGATTTGCGAGTTTAGATTGGGCCAGTAGAAATATTCTTTCACTCGTCGAAGGGTTTTACCGAATCCCCCGTGAGTAGATTGAGGTGGATCATGGCATTTTCTAATAATGTCAGACGTTAGCTCGGGTGGAACCCATAACTTCCAAGTGAAGTCTTCATTAAGTGGTATACCGTCGTACGGCTGGACTCGTTTGTATACAAAACCGTCCACTACTTTGAGGTCTGGCAGTTGATCTGCGTTTTCATTAATCACCGAAATTAAATCTAGGTAATTATCACCTTTGAATGCTTCTGAGTCCAAATTAATTAAGCTCATCATATTTTCAGAGGTTTCCTCAATGTCATACCGAGAAAGGGTGTCTGGCACGATGTTTTTGGGCCCTGGTCGATGCTCTATGTCAAATGCATATGACTGCAAATGCAGACTCCATCGCGCAAGCCGGTCTTTTAGGTCCTTATGTGACATTAGCCATTTCAGACTACTGTGGTCAGTAATCACAGTAAATGGCATCAGTTCGATATAAGGCCTAAACCTTTTAATGGCCAAAACCACGGCTAAACACTCTCTCTCAGTGACTGAGTAATTTCTTTGAGCAGATGTGAGCTTATGGGAGAAATAAGCGATCGGATGCTCTCCACCCGATTCATCCCTTTGAAACAAAACGGCCCCTATGCCTACATCCGACGCATCGCACTGCACATAAAAGTGCTTGTCAAAATCCGGATGCGACAGTACCGGGCTGGTGGTGAGGGCATTTTTCAACTGATCGAAGGCATTTTGAGCATCCTCGGGAAAACTAAACGATTTACCTTTCTTGAGCGTGTTGAATATTGGCGCTGAAATTGCCGCATAATCAGGGATAAATCGCCTGTACCACCCGGTGGCTCCCATAAAACTCCTGACCTGTTTAGCAGTTTTTGGGTAAGTGAATTTTAGAATTGTGTTCACTTTTTCTGAGTCAGGGCTTAATTTTCCTCCACCTATTATATACCCTAGGTAACGAAGTTCCCTAAAACAAAACTTAGACTTGGCCACGTTTATAGTCAAAGCTGCCTGTTCCAAACGATCAGCCACCTGCTCTAACAACTCCAGGTGAGTTTTAAAGTCTGGCGATACAATTAAGAGGTCGTCCAGATAGACAAAGACTCTCTCCCGAAGTGCCGCGGGAATCACCTTATCCATTAAACGGCATAGCCTTTGAGCTGCATTACACAGCCCAAAGGGCATTACCGTAAAATGGTAAAGTGGTCTTCCCGGCACCGTAAAAGCAGTCTTTTCTCTACTGGAGGCCTCTAGCGGTATCTGCCAGAACGCGTCCTTGAGATCAACGCTTGATATAAAATAGGTGTCTCCTAGCCGGCTGAGCAGACCTTCAATATGCGGCAGAGGATAGGCGTCTTTGATCGTGAGTGCATTGAGCTTACGAGCATTCAGACACAGTCGATTCTTCTCGCCCTTACGGACGAGAGTAACCGGATGGCTCCAAGGACTCTCGCTCTGCTCAATGACCCCAAGATCAAGCATCCTATCAAGCTCTGCGTACATCAACTTCTGCACAGCTGGAGAGACGGGATAATGCCTGTTCTTCACCGGAGTTGCATCGCAGGTGTCAATCATATGGACCTCCAGACTGGTTCGCCCAAGGCCCTTCTTCGTATAGCACGGAAACTTCGCTATAACTCGATCTAACTGATCCTGCTGTTCCGGTGTCAACACGTGAGTTTTAATTTGGTTCTCTCCCATCTCGTTCTCCGGGCACAAGTGTACATCATTTGTCGTTAGGCTGCCTATATTATTAAATAAACCAAACTTCCGCAGGAAATCCACGCCCAAAAACAAAGGCCTATTTAGTGTTGGTACTAAATAAAACACGATTTCTTTAGACATGTTATTCACGCAAATGTTGGCTTTTACCCGTCCGACAATTTTGTGAGGACTGCCATCGGCTGTTTTTATGCAAGATACAAAATCGAACATTTTCAGGCCTGTTTTCTCAACAAATTCCAAGCAGCCTTTACCTAGACAGGTGACTGTCGCGCCACTATCTAATAGACCTTCAATACTCAAACCATTTATTATTATTTTAACGTAGAAACGTGTGTCATCCCCCTCATAGAGTGAGGCCGACATAATTTCCCGTCTTACCAATTTCCTTTTTTTATATCTTTCTCTCGCTTTCTTTATACGATTCGACACCACCCCGAAAATTCTAAGTTTTGCCGCCTGATATTCCGCGATTCGCTGATGCAGAGGTTTAATATCGCGAACCCTTTTTTCCTCTACTGGAGGTTTTTCTTTCTTTGGATTGACTAAAATTGAGATTGGTTTTTCGGGCTCGACTGTAACGGTCGATTTACTGAGCGGGCTTAAGTTTGTGTTGAACGAGTCTCCCCCGTTCGAGACTTGTTCGACTGCAGGTTTCCCTGGCATTTTGGGCACTTGGGTTTCACAACATTACCCCGACCGCAACCATAGCAAAAAATTCGGCGATTGGGTGATGGGCAGTCGGGCCAATGATGACCCCCTTTAAGGCAGTTCCAGCACTCAGAATGATTAGGGGCTGATATGGCATCTATATCCAGACTCACACCAGCGTTTTCTTCTTCATCAAAGTCAAGTTCATGGACACGAGCAGCTGCAAATGGACGTTGGGAATATTGTTGCCTTTGGCTAGAAATCAAGTTTTCAGCCCGCTTGGCCTGCTGGCAAAAATCATACAATCCCTCAATCCTCACTGAGAATAGTAAGTGTGCTAATGAGGTTTTTAAATTGGCCTTCATTATTTCAACTAAATCCCTTTCAGTGTAAGGCGACCGTTGCTGATTTCTAAGCTTCATTATGGAATTATAGAAATCCTCAAAAGATTCATTAGGCTGCTGCCGACGGTCCATAATTTTCTTTTGAATTTGGAATTCATTTTCAAAACGCTTAAATTGCGCCAAAAACGCTCTCTCTAAATCCTCCCAAGTCTGTATAGGTGCCAGCTTCCTATAATTCCAGTACCAGTCGAGTGCCTGGCCTTCCAACAATAGGTGAAAACCACGCCTAATATCGTCGAAGGAGCAATTATTGTCTTGCCGCAAAATATCTACCCGAAAAATGAAGTCCTCGGCACTAACAGATTTGGTAGTACCATCGAACCTGATGCCCCATTTGGACAAATCTACTCTATTATGAGCTGCTGGGTAATAATGTTGACCATACCCACCTGGTTGATGGTCTCGGACATGCCCTAGTGGCGGTTGTGGCGCAAAATCCGGTGTCATACCTGAGGCAGATGGCTGCTGAGGTACATAAAAATTTCCAATGGGTGCCTGCTGAGGCGATAATCTTGAAGGGAAATGTTGTGAGGGTAAGTTGGATGAAACAAATTCTTGTACACGATTATTTATAGCATCTGTTTGTACTCTAGGTGGAGGTATGCTACTAGACATCTGAATATTGGCCTGAGAGGTGAGCAGTTCATTCGCCCTGTTGACCGCTGCTGCACTGTTCCTGACGCGGTCCAATTCTTGCTGAAAGAATTGCCGCATCTCAGCCATATGTGACCTGATTTCTGCGCTCAGAGAGCTCCTAGCTTCTTCTGGGGGCGGCATATTGTTCGAATCAGGAGCTCGCTCAACTGGCCGACTATTATAAAAATTTTGGCGAACGTTTCTTGCAGTCAAGCTACTAAATTCTGGAGAAGTAACGGTACTACTTGATAAATTATGCGAGTGGCTGCTTCTTTCTTGTGCCATGGACAGGAATTGTTGCACTGCTGGCGTTACCTCTCCAGCAGTAGCGATGGCTGTAGCTGTGTTAGCGGGTACAGTATGTGAAACCCCTGTAGATGCTGTTGTACTTGGCGAATTGTTCATATTGGCAAAATACTCTGTTTCGATACCCTCGGCTGTAAGTTGTCTTTGTCCAGATCGAGTTATGACTACCATTCCTAATAGTAGGGGATTCTCCCTGCTGGAAATGAGCGAAACTATACTACGAAAAGAATTGACATTTCCCGTGAATAAATAAAAGGAAAATAAAATAAACTGGGCCTAACTAAAAGCTATCACTATCAAATAGACGCTAAATGCTCACGCCCAAATCTTCAAAAATTATTCGATATTGAGTTAAATTAAATCAATGGTTTAGAAGAAGAAAAAAAACTATTAAAAAAAATCTATAAATAAAGTTCATAAATCTGCTTATTTGAGAATTATCTCAATAAACAAAAGCAACAGCAACTTTTTTTAAAATGCAAAAATGACCGGAAACAATGGAATTTTCAGGTGCGGATAAGGATAAATAAAAAAAATGTATAGACAAAGCTATCTATACTTTCATAAACACGTATGTATATGAATATATTTACAGTGCAAAACAAACCAACTAATAAATTTCTTAATATCTTTTTCTTAGGTTTCATAAGTATTATGGTGCTTGAGTGGATGTAATAATGTACTACTTCTCTACCAGCGCTGTCAAAAATTGAGGTGATGCAACTGATCATCAGGCTCTCAGGCCTTTAAATATCAGGACTATCAACTGCCCCAAAAATCGACAGGACGTTTTTGTGCGGAATACCTTTATATCGGTAAAAATGTTGTCATCTGTATTGTAGAGAGTAGAATAAGTTATTGCTAAAAAAACTAACTGACTGGACTCAAGTTCATTCAATAATTCTGTACTCGTCGTAGCAATGAAAACTACTGGTTCTAAGACCTGATAGCCAGACTCGACTAGTATCAAGAACTATTGAATTTTCTTAAGTCCGAAACTAAACCATATACCTAGACTCCTTGACCGTCGGCTCGCGAAAGACTATTACATCTAAAGCCTATCGGGACTTACGGATTTAAGTAGTTCAGGTTACGCAAAAAAACTAAAATGTAGATATTACCAAGAATTAGTAATTGAAAAGAAAACTGAATCTAGCTAACTGACTTTTAGTGGGACCTACTTGCGGACTGTTTGATGTCGCAACTTGTTGAGAGCTGTTGTATTACGACTCAACAGGACTTACACCAATCGTACCACAGAAAATCCTTTTTTTTTCAAAAATATAAATTAATAGATGCACTTTCGGGCCCCCAAGTTGGGCGCCATTTTGTTATGTGCAGTCGTATGCAATCGAAACTTAAATGCATGAAAGCATTCCGGTGTTACCAGACCTTCGGCCATGCTGGTATGCTGGCGGTCTTTTTCCCCGGCTGGAGCTCGCCGTCTTGGGTGGAGTTCTTGCCGATCCATCTGGTTATCGCGACTACTGAACAAAAGAAATGAAATCATACCAGCCTTTTGAGTATACTAGGTGAAAACAATTGAGTATAAGAAAAGTTTGATTAAGGACCCGAAAGTGATCAAAAAGGATAAAAAAAATTTGATTTTGAAGTTGATTTTAAAATTTGCACCTTAACTTACTACGTTTGGTTTGTTTTGCCCTTATTTTGTTAGCAGATGTAACGCTAACTTAGGCGGCCCCCCCCCCCACTTGAAATCCCTTCGGATTTCACCATGGTACCCTAAAGGCCTTGAATTTGCAGGGTACCCCTAAAAAACGTTTATTTATCCTTTCCTTACCGCTCCATTGTTTTATCCGGAGTAAGTTTACTCACTCATGTCTGTAAATAAAAAGGACTAACTATTTATAAAACATTATAATAATTTCGTTTTTATTAAACTAGAAAAATCATAAAATTTAAGAGAAAGAAAAGCAATTCACATTGATAAATTTCTGTAATTATATATATGTAATTGATTTAAGCAAAAAGAAATGTTATATATAAAAAAAAGAACTCAAATGAAAATATGTATTTATATAAATAAAGACAAACAGAATCTATTAAACAGTCTATGCTGAATATTCTCTTGTGTTTTACTTATATGTATATTAGTATAATTAAAATAATGGTTTTCTTCTTTTCATTTGACACCTATTTTTTTTCTACAGGCTAATCTCCTTCTGGACCCTGGACTGCTGGCTTCCGAATCTTCGGCTGTTTCAGGCTAAGCCGACCGTCCGTTAGCGTTTTTCGTTCGGATTTTAATGGTAAGTACGTAACACAAAACTGTTTATATATAGATTACTCTTGCCTAATTAAACTGCCTTTTTCTATTTTTCGGAAAACTTCTGGGCAAACTACCCCTACACGCGACGAGTTCCTGGCTTGAGCTCAACCCTATGACCGCGCACTCTGTCCTAATTTAACAGAGGACTGGCTCTAACGGTAAGTTTTCCTTACACACAAAAAAAACACTTACGGCTAAGATAAATATATATATTTTGGATTTCGTCCGTAGGTGTTCGTCTTAAGTCCGAGGTCAAATAGTGGCAAATACCTGGCACCGCCGGGGCTGACGGTGCGCTGAATTGGAGGAGAAATCCCACGTTGGACACGACAGAGGTGGTGGAGCTTTCGTGGCGAATAGTTTTAATTTTATTGGTGTAAATGGTTTTTTTTGTTAGTTTTTCGAGATTTGTCTTCCTTTTTCCTTTAATTTTTCAAAGCTTTATTTTAACGTTGCAAATATTGTTTTTTTTTATAACACAATCTTTAACTTAAGAAGATCTTGTTTCCCATTGTTCATGGCTTTGTGTTTAAATTTTTCTAGATTTTAGTATTAATTTTGTTTGTCGTAAACTTTGCTTTTAATTTACTTTTTACGAATTTAGAATTTTTACACTGAATCCTAATTCTCACAGTTTTCCATTTTTAGAATCACTAATTCAATCTTTACATTTAATTAGTATTTTTTTAGTTTTGTCATTAAATTTTTCTTTTTGTTATATTTTTAATGATTACAATAAAAACCAATTTTATTTTCTGCACTTTAATCACCACACTCCTGCCTTTTCTTCTCCGGGTAATCTTTTTTTTTCAGCTCCACTTGTCGTGTCTTCTACCAAGTCTCGATCCAACTTTTAAAAATTTTCTTTTTCCTATACCTGCAAACCTCGGTCACGCCATCTCCAACAACTGTCCTATTCCAATCAAATTCTTCTTACACGTCCTTGTTTTTGCCTACCAAAATCATGCCATACTCTACCTCTATTTGTTTTTGTATACAAAAATCATATGACATTTTAACCTTTTTTTTGTTTTTGTTCTTCCCATATGTTTTTAGTACTTTTTAACATTCCTGCAAATGTCGTCAGCTGTCCATACTGCCTTACCCTCATACCCAACTACAGGGTGCACACTACAAACCCCACCATTCTAGAGTCCGCCCATGGACCTAGAATGGGAGGGAAAAATTGCACTAGTCTGAACCGGTTTAACACTTTCCGGAATTGTGGGTATTTTGTATCTATCTCCAAAATTTAAATTGGTATGGCCTCCGTATCACAAACAAAAAAAAAATTTTAAAACCTGGCAACACCGAATATCTATGAATGAACGAAACTCAACGAAAGAGTTTTATAGTACGCGTGCAGGGAACAAAGAATTGATGGTAAGTACGAATTATAGTAAATTAATTAAATTAGAAAGTAGAAAAAGTCTAGGAAATTCTTTAACTATGAAAATAACTATTAACATTATTTTTCTTTCTAGGTATCAATGGAGAGTACGACGAAACAGCTGGCCGGTAGGTAAGTACAACAACTACATTTTCATTCATAATAGATAAATGAATAATCTTTGTTACAGCACAAAATTTTGGCGATAGGACAAACATGGACATAGCCACTTCCTGGAAGGAGTACGGTGGCGTTGCATCAATAAGAAGGTAAGTGAAAATGCATTTTATAAGTGAAGGAAACCATGCGATCAATAAACCGCCGCGCCGTATATTTTGGTTTGTGGTTTCGTCGCCGTAAAAATGAATTTTTACCGTCGCGTCGCCGCCACAAAAGTTAACGCCGTCAAGTTTTTTTTTTGTTTTGCTTGAAAAAGGAAAATCAATAAATTTAATATGTTCGGGAATACTGTGGGATACAGAAGTTGCCGAACTCCTAATTTAAAAACAAACATGACAAACTTTACAAATTGATACAAAAACTAATGTATTTAAAATTTTTATTTCAGGTATCACTGCAGCCATAGAATACAGCTGAAGCTGTTGCCCTAACCTACTCTCCCATTAACACCAGGTAAGTTGGCGTAAACGACAGAATTGCAGGGACTAAAACCACCAAGGTATTTAAGGCTATCGCTTTAAATCCTTGGCGAGAGTACCCCCTGCAAATTCTAAAACCCAAAATAATAATTTATACTCAACATGTAGAGGTAAAATTCTAAATTATTAATTTTGTCGGTTTTGTTTCCTTGCAGGGTTATGAGATTGAGGAGCTCTGAAGGTCAACCGCAGGCCCCTGGGATACCACTCACTGACGCTCCATAAGCAGGTACTATTAAATACTTTTGCAGAAAGTTCCCCATACTAAAGTCTCCCTTTTTATAGGTTTTACTGATTTTTCAAGCCGATAGAAGGCAGAAATCTATTAGCAACGACTTGGTGAGTGAGAGCTTTTACATTATTTAATTTCAATTAAATTATACATATAAGTTATTTAAGTACTAGTTTTTCTGTTTGTACGACCGGTGTAATTTTTCGCGCGTTCTTGATTTATATATTCGCGTTCGTGTTCGGAAATAGATCATTAATTTTAACTTTAAAACCAATCAACTGCTGTTGATATTACTTGCAACGAAAATAAACACTAAATACAATCCAGTTTAAAAAGTTTTGAAAATAAAAAAAACATATTTTGCTACAACTTGCTGTAATATCGGCCTCAGAAGAATGTTGTCATACTAGGTGACTAACAATTCCCCGTCCATAATGGCAAAGTTCCACAGGGCGTTACTAAGGAATTGCACTATTTGTATGATAACGGTTACAAATGTAATCAGCTTAGAAACGTAAGCGTTATGGTTGTGCAAATAATGTATTTATTTTTATTTTTAATCAGTTAAATCAATAAAACTGATTATAAACTGGAGAAAATGTAAAGTTAAATAAAGCAAATAATATCCTCAGCAGTATGATTAAAAACATGAAAAAGCAAACAAATATTAGATCTCGGTTCGCGAAAATTTTAAGTTTACGTTTACTTATAAAAAATCAGATAATTAATAAGCCATAGTACCTAAAAAAAAGGTATCCATCAATAAACCTGGTTTATTTTAAAATAAAAAAATTAAAATGTTTTCATTTCTGGAATTTGGACAAGAAATGTCAGGACTACAACCACCAAAGGTATTAGAGCGATGCTTTAAATCTTTAGCAAGAAATACCCCTGACTATTTCATGTTTTACAGGTGATGTAATTTCTAAACGACTCCCTTTTCAAGGCGTGTGTGACGAATTTCGAACAATTGTCATAATCATTTTTGGGCCAATCTCAAATTATTGCCTTGATAAACTACCAATAACAATATAAAATAAATTGGAAATAAATTCATCAAAAATTATTTATAACGAATACTTTGGCCTTAAATCGTTTCGTTTTTAAAATCGATTTCCATCACATACCGGATTTTCTTTCTTTTTTTTTTGTTTGTTTATTTTATTTTATTTTTTTTTTAACGATTTAATTTTAGTTAAAAAAAACAATGAAACGAAAAGATGATTTTGAAGAAAATAATGAAACGAAAATATGATTTTGAAAAAGAAAAAAGTCCCTTTTAGATGCTTACCAAAAAAAAATCTTTTATTTTAAATAGACAAAAACAAACGGCCCTACACGTTTATAAATATAAACAACTCGGGTTAAAATTTATATTTCATTTCAATAATATTCTCCAATAAATGAGAGCTTGAATTCAAGCAGAACATTACAGTTGAAATATAGACTACTTCAAGCCTTGAGTCAAGTTTATTTCAAGCCTCGAATTATGGTTTATTTCAATCCTAGAATTCAAGTTTAATTCAAGCCTTTAAACACCGTTGGAATGCAGGGACTAAAACCACCAAGGCTTTTAAGGCTGACGCTTTGAGACCTTGGTGGTAGTACCCCCTGCGGTTTCATAAATACAAAACAAAAAATTTCCTGAC
Source organism: Panzeria rudis (assembly GCA_956483635.1). NCBI lineage: Eukaryota > Metazoa > Arthropoda > Insecta > Diptera > Tachinidae > Panzeria > Panzeria rudis. The sequence continues at coordinate 58,268,430 of OY101451.1, forward strand.
GAGTGGGAAAAATAAAAAAAAGTGCAGTACAACCTAGGGAATTTATATCCCGCAGTGGAATTAAAGTTTTTATAAAACTTCTAATGAATTTGGAAACTGGTCTAAAATTACAAATTTCAAAAAGGGTTCGAAATGGCATCAAAGGAAATCCTATATAGTTCATGATTTCCCTTTTAGAACCTTTTAAACTAGACCGCCATACTTATTAATAATTGCATTTTTCCTAATTAAGTAAATTTTATTAATTAATTGACTATACTTTCTTTTCTATCCCCAGGTTATAGGAGTTCAGAGGTGACCTGAGGTTTAGAAGAAGACTACCCACTGCTATCGTGATGATTCACTGAGTGAGTAAAGTTACCTTTCCTAAAACTACTATACTAATCTAAAATGATAAATATATACTAAAGTCTTTCCTTCTATCCTTTTACAGGTATTTTGGTATTATCAACGCCACCTTATATACGCTCATGATAAGCTAACGGGAGGGCCTATATATTTATAAGGGTTCTGCGCAACCAGAAGATGAAACTGAAATTTCGGGGTAAGTCCTATTGCATAAGATATTTCTATGTTCTTGCGGTTAGGTTATTTATGCGACTTAGCTAAGTTCTAGTTCGATCCTTGTTTTTAGTGGCCTTACACCTAACTAGTTGCTACCTTTTACTACCATCTTTGGTATAAAATTTTCAACTGCTTCCGGCGGACGGCCCAAAAGATTTAACTAGAACAAGGACTCAAACTTAGCTAGGTCGACTTCAAAACATTTTTAAATTACCAAATTTTACAAAATAGTTATTAAATATAGCCACCTACTAATAAGCTAGCCCTCGTGAAAATGCTATGTCGTTCTGATATTCGGGCTCGAATTTTCTTTTTATATTCCGCTTGTCCAAGGATAACCTTGTACCCTTTTCCTCTCGGCAAATTATCAGCTAAACCTGATACTGCTATCAACAGCTGTCACTTTTGTCGCAATGAACCACTAATGATTTTCCGAAATTATTGTTGGGCCTATTAATTGTGCTTTGCTTTAACTCGCTGTAAGATCGGTCTCAGACACATGTTATTGCTCTAGGTGGCTAAGAACCCTTAGCTCTTAATGGCATAGTTCCCCAGAGTGATCATAGGGTTCCACTATTGGAGCGATGACGGCTACAAATGTAGACAGCTTAGAAACGTAAGCTTAAGTTACAAGCAAACCAATTAATACCTCACTGCGTGCAAAACTGACTTCTGCTGAGCACCAGTACCAAGTGAAGTCCGATACTGACACCGAATAGGTCTAAGGATAAAAAAAAATAAATATATAAAGTAAAAAACTTAAAATTAATAAGCCAAAGACAAGTCTGGTAAATCTTGGTAAAACGCGTACAAAAATCATAAAAAGAAAAGCGTGTTTAAAATATTAGTTTGTGATATTTTGCGAAAGGAAAAAAACAATGGTGCGGGCGGAAATGTTGGGACTAAGCCCACCAAGGATGTTAAGGCTACTGCTTTAAATCCTTGGCGTGAAATACCCCCAACACTTTCCCCTGAAGATCTTCCACTTCGTATAGGCTTTTACCGATAGGCCGTACAATCCGGCATTTCAAAAATTTTCGTGCTAATTTTGCGTTGAAGTTATCTTTAACAGCACTTTGCTGGAAATTCCGACGATACACTTCCTGCCCTGGTATAAATTTTACCTGCCGGCAGCGCGTGCTATACGATTTCTCGACACGTTCGTAGGCTTTGTGCAAGTTTTCGCGTATTTTCTGTCTGATCAGATCTAGTTTCGCTGCTTTCGGCACCACATTCATTTCAGGATCCTCTAGGCTCTTAAGTTTTTGTGCTAGCCTGTACACACTGCCGTGCCCGACCATATTTACGCCAAAGAGCGCAAAATATGGTGTAACCCCAATAGATGTCTGAATTGACGATCTAAGCGAAAATTCTATATCAGACAGATATTTATCCCATTCTGTGTGATCATTTTGTAAGTACGAGCGTATCGCGGCTATAATTGACTGATTTACACGCTCCGAAGCATTAGCTTGTGGAGCATGTAGAGCAGTCTTTATGTGCTTAACCCCAAAATTAGATACTAAATCTTGGAATTCTTTACTGACAAATTGTTTGCCATTATCGGACACTATTGTTTCGGGCGTTCCAAACTTATGAAACACTTCCGTAATTAAAAATTTTACAACATTTTTACTGCTGGCCTTAGGCATTGCCTTTAGCAAGACAAATTTTGTTTTGAGCGTGGGTACGGACCCAAAAAATCAATAAAAATACGTTGAAATGGGCGTACAGATATACATTCTGCACCCATCGGTGGCCTTAACGTGGTATTGGCGGATTTTGTTTCTCTACATACCTGACAATTTGCCACATATGCGCGGATTTGCGAGTTTAGATTGGGCCAGTAGAAATATTCTTTCACTCGTCGAAGGGTTTTACCGAATCCCCCGTGAGTAGATTGAGGTGGATCATGGCATTTTCTAATAATGTCAGACGTTAGCTCGGGTGGAACCCATAACTTCCAAGTGAAGTCTTCATTAAGTGGTATACCGTCGTACGGCTGGACTCGTTTGTATACAAAACCGTCCACTACTTTGAGGTCTGGCAGTTGATCTGCGTTTTCATTAATCACCGAAATTAAATCTAGGTAATTATCACCTTTGAATGCTTCTGAGTCCAAATTAATTAAGCTCATCATATTTTCAGAGGTTTCCTCAATGTCATACCGAGAAAGGGTGTCTGGCACGATGTTTTTGGGCCCTGGTCGATGCTCTATGTCAAATGCATATGACTGCAAATGCAGACTCCATCGCGCAAGCCGGTCTTTTAGGTCCTTATGTGACATTAGCCATTTCAGACTACTGTGGTCAGTAATCACAGTAAATGGCATCAGTTCGATATAAGGCCTAAACCTTTTAATGGCCAAAACCACGGCTAAACACTCTCTCTCAGTGACTGAGTAATTTCTTTGAGCAGATGTGAGCTTATGGGAGAAATAAGCGATCGGATGCTCTCCACCCGATTCATCCCTTTGAAACAAAACGGCCCCTATGCCTACATCCGACGCATCGCACTGCACATAAAAGTGCTTGTCAAAATCCGGATGCGACAGTACCGGGCTGGTGGTGAGGGCATTTTTCAACTGATCGAAGGCATTTTGAGCATCCTCGGGAAAACTAAACGATTTACCTTTCTTGAGCGTGTTGAATATTGGCGCTGAAATTGCCGCATAATCAGGGATAAATCGCCTGTACCACCCGGTGGCTCCCATAAAACTCCTGACCTGTTTAGCAGTTTTTGGGTAAGTGAATTTTAGAATTGTGTTCACTTTTTCTGAGTCAGGGCTTAATTTTCCTCCACCTATTATATACCCTAGGTAACGAAGTTCCCTAAAACAAAACTTAGACTTGGCCACGTTTATAGTCAAAGCTGCCTGTTCCAAACGATCAGCCACCTGCTCTAACAACTCCAGGTGAGTTTTAAAGTCTGGCGATACAATTAAGAGGTCGTCCAGATAGACAAAGACTCTCTCCCGAAGTGCCGCGGGAATCACCTTATCCATTAAACGGCATAGCCTTTGAGCTGCATTACACAGCCCAAAGGGCATTACCGTAAAATGGTAAAGTGGTCTTCCCGGCACCGTAAAAGCAGTCTTTTCTCTACTGGAGGCCTCTAGCGGTATCTGCCAGAACGCGTCCTTGAGATCAACGCTTGATATAAAATAGGTGTCTCCTAGCCGGCTGAGCAGACCTTCAATATGCGGCAGAGGATAGGCGTCTTTGATCGTGAGTGCATTGAGCTTACGAGCATTCAGACACAGTCGATTCTTCTCGCCCTTACGGACGAGAGTAACCGGATGGCTCCAAGGACTCTCGCTCTGCTCAATGACCCCAAGATCAAGCATCCTATCAAGCTCTGCGTACATCAACTTCTGCACAGCTGGAGAGACGGGATAATGCCTGTTCTTCACCGGAGTTGCATCGCAGGTGTCAATCATATGGACCTCCAGACTGGTTCGCCCAAGGCCCTTCTTCGTATAGCACGGAAACTTCGCTATAACTCGATCTAACTGATCCTGCTGTTCCGGTGTCAACACGTGAGTTTTAATTTGGTTCTCTCCCATCTCGTTCTCCGGGCACAAGTGTACATCATTTGTCGTTAGGCTGCCTATATTATTAAATAAACCAAACTTCCGCAGGAAATCCACGCCCAAAAACAAAGGCCTATTTAGTGTTGGTACTAAATAAAACACGATTTCTTTAGACATGTTATTCACGCAAATGTTGGCTTTTACCCGTCCGACAATTTTGTGAGGACTGCCATCGGCTGTTTTTATGCAAGATACAAAATCGAAAATTTTCAGGCCTGTTTTCTCAACAAATTCCAAGCAGCCTTTACCTAGACAGGTGACTGTCGCGCCACTATCTAATAGACCTTCAATACTCAAACCATTTATTATTATTTTAACGTAGAAACGTGTGTCATCCCCCTCATAGAGTGAGGCCGACATAATTTCCCGTCTTACCAATTTCCTTTTTTTATATCTTTCTCTCGCTTTCTTTATACGATTCGACACCACCCCGAAAATTCTAAGTTTTGCCGCCTGATATTCCGCGATTCGCTGATGCAGAGGTTTAATATCGCGAACCCTTTTTTCCTCTACTGGAGGTTTTTCTTTCTTTGGATTGACTAAAATTGAGATTGGTTTTTCGGGCTCGACTGTAACGGTCGATTTACTGAGCGGGCTTAAGTTTGTGTTGAACGAGTCTCCCCCGTTCGAGACTTGTTCGACTGCAGGTTTCCCTGGCATTTTGGGCACTTGGGTTTCACAACATTACCCCGACCGCAACCATAGCAAAAAATTCGGCGATTGGGTGATGGGCAGTCGGGCCAATGATGACCCCCTTTAAGGCAGTTCCAGCACTCAGAATGATTAGGGGCTGATATGGCATCTATATCCAGACTCACACCAGCGTTTTCTTCTTCATCAAAGTCAAGTTCATGGACACGAGCAGCTGCAAATGGACGTTGGGAATATTGTTGCCTTTGGCTAGAAATCAAGTTTTCAGCCCGCTTGGCCTGCTGGCAAAAATCATACAATCCCTCAATCCTCACTGAGAATAGTAAGTGTGCTAATGAGGTTTTTAAATTGGCCTTCATTATTTCAACTAAATCCCTTTCAGTGTAAGGCGACCGTTGCTGATTTCTAAGCTTCATTATGGAATTATAGAAATCCTCAAAAGATTCATTAGGCTGCTGCCGACGGTCCATAATTTTCTTTTGAATTTGGAATTCATTTTCAAAACGCTTAAATTGCGCCAAAAACGCTCTCTCTAAATCCTCCCAAGTCTGTATAGGTGCCAGCTTCCTATAATTCCAGTACCAGTCGAGTGCCTGGCCTTCCAACAATAGGTGAAAACCACGCCTAATATCGTCGAAGGAGCAATTATTGTCTTGCCGCAAAATATCTACCCGAAAAATGAAGTCCTCGGCACTAACAGATTTGGTAGTACCATCGAACCTGATGCCCCATTTGGACAAATCTACTCTATTATGAGCTGCTGGGTAATAATGTTGACCATACCCACCTGGTTGATGGTCTCGGACATGCCCTAGTGGCGGTTGTGGCGCAAAATCCGGTGTCATACCTGAGGCAGATGGCTGCTGAGGTACATAAAAATTTCCAATGGGTGCCTGCTGAGGCGATAATCTTGAAGGGAAATGTTGTGAGGGTAAGTTGGATGAAACAAATTCTTGTACACGATTATTTATAGCATCTGTTTGTACTCTAGGTGGAGGTATGCTACTAGACATCTGAATATTGGCCTGAGAGGTGAGCAGTTCATTCGCCCTGTTGACCGCTGCTGCACTGTTCCTGACGCGGTCCAATTCTTGCTGAAAGAATTGCCGCATCTCAGCCATATGTGACCTGATTTCTGCGCTCAGAGAGCTCCTAGCTTCTTCTGGGGGCGGCATATTGTTCGAATCAGGAGCTCGCTCAACTGGCCGACTATTATAAAAATTTTGGCGAACGTTTCTTGCAGTCAAGCTACTAAATTCTGGAGAAGTAACGGTACTACTTGATAAATTATGCGAGTGGCTGCTTCTTTCTTGTGCCATGGACAGGAATTGTTGCACTGCTGGCGTTACCTCTCCAGCAGTAGCGATGGCTGTAGCTGTGTTAGCGGGTACAGTATGTGAAACCCCTGTAGATGCTGTTGTACTTGGCGAATTGTTCATATTGGCAAAATACTCTGTTTCGATACCCTCGGCTGTAAGTTGTCTTTGTCCAGATCGAGTTATGACTACCATTCCTAATAGTAGGGGATTCTCCCTGCTGGAAATGAGCGAAACTATACTACGAAAAGAATTGACATTTCCCGTGAATAAATAAAAGGAAAATAAAATAAACTGGGCCTAATTAAAAGCTATCACTATCAAATAGACGCTAAATGCTCACGCCCAAATCTTCAAAAATTATTCGATATTGAGTTAAATTAAATCAATGGTTTAGAAGAAGAAAAAAAACTATTAAAAAAAATCTATAAATAAAGTTCATAAATCTGCTTATTTGAGAATTATCTCAATAAACAAAAGCAACAGCAACTTTTTTTAAAATGCAAAAATGACCGGAAACAATGGAATTTTCAGGTGCGGATAAGGATAAATAAAAAAAATGTATAGACAAAGCTATCTATACTTTCATAAACACGTATGTATATGAATATATTTACAGTGCAAAACAAACCAACTAATAAATTTCTTAATATCTTTTTCTTAGGTTTCATAAGTATTATGGTGCTTGAGTGGATGTAATAATGTACTACTTCTCTACCAGCGCTGTCAAAAATTGAGGTGATGCAACTGATCATCAGGCTCTCAGGCCTTTAAATATCAGGACTATCAACTGCCCCAAAAATCGACAGGACGTTTTTGTGCGGAATACCTTTATATCGGTAAAAATGTTGTCATCTGTATTGTAGAGAGTAGAATAAGTTATTGCTAAAAAAACTAACTGACTGGACTCAAGTTCATTCAATAATTCTGTACTCGTCGTAGCAATGAAAACTACTGGTTCTAAGACCTGATAGCCAGACTCGACTAGTATCAAGAACTATTGAATTTTCTTAAGTCCGAAACTAAACCATATACCTAGACTCCTTGACCGTCGGCTCGCGAAAGACTATTACATCTAAAGCCTATCGGGACTTACGGATTTAAGTAGTTCAGGTTACGCAAAAAAAACTAAAATGTAGATATTACCAAGAATTAGTAATTGAAAAGAAAACTGAATCTAGCTAACTGACTTTTAGTGGGACCTACTTGCGGACTGTTTGATGTCGCAACTTGTTGAGAGCTGTTGTATTACGACTCAACAGGACTTACACCAATCGTACCACAGAAAATCCTTTTTTTTTCAAAAATATAAATTAATAGATGCACTTTCGGGCCCCCAAGTTGGGCGCCATTTTGTTATGTGCAGTCGTATGCAATCGAAACTTAAATGCATGAAAGCATTCCGGTGTTACCAGACCTTCGGCCATGCTGGTATGCTGGCGGTCTTTTTCCCCGGCTGGAGCTCGCCGTCTTGGGTGGAGTTCTTGCCGATCCATCTGGTTATCGCGACTACTGAACAAAAGAAATGAAATCATACCAGCCTTTTGAGTATACTAGGTGAAAACAATTGAGTATAAGAAAAGTTTGATTAAGGACCCGAAAGTGATCAAAAAGGATAAAAAAAATTTGATTTTGAAGTTGATTTTAAAATTTGCACCTTAACTTACTACGTTTGGTTTGTTTTGCCCTTATTTTGTTAGCAGATGTAACGCTAACTTAGGCGGCCCCCCCCCCCACTTGAAATCCCTTCGGATTTCACCATGGTACCCTAAAGGCCTTGAATTTGCAGGGTACCCCTAAAAAACGTTTATTTATCCTTTCCTTACCGCTCCATTGTTTTATCCGGAGTAAGTTTACTCACTCATGTCTGTAAATAAAAAGGACTAACTATTTATAAAACATTATAATAATTTCGTTTTTATTAAACTAGAAAAATCATAAAATTTAAGAGAAAGAAAAGCAATTCACATTGATAAATTTCTGTAATTATATATATGTAATTGATTTAAGCAAAAAGAAATGTTATATATAAAAAAAAGAACTCAAATGAAAATATGTATTTATATAAATAAAGACAAACAGAATCTATTAAACAGTCTATGCTGAATATTCTCTTGTGTTTTACTTATATGTATATTAGTATAATTAAAATAATGGTTTTCTTCTTTTCATTTGACACCTATTTTTTTTCTACAGGCTAATCTCCTTCTGGACCCTGGACTGCTGGCTTCCGAATCTTCGGCTGTTTCAGGCTAAGCCGACCGTCCGTTAGCGTTTTTCGTTCGGATTTTAATGGTAAGTACGTAACACAAAACTGTTTATATATAGATTACTCTTGCCTAATTAAACTGCCTTTTTCTATTTTTCGGAAAACTTCTGGGCAAACTACCCCTACACGCGACGAGTTCCTGGCTTGAGCTCAACCCTATGACCGCGCACTCTGTCCTAATTTAACAGAGGACTGGCTCTAACGGTAAGTTTTCCTTACACACAAAAAAAACACTTACGGCTAAGATAAATATATATATTTTGGATTTCGTCCGTAGGTGTTCGTCTTAAGTCCGAGGTCAAATAGTGGCAAATACCTGGCACCGCCGGGGCTGACGGTGCGCTGAATTGGAGGAGAAATCCCACGTTGGACACGACAGAGGTGGTGGAGCTTTCGTGGCGAATAGTTTTAATTTTATTGGTGTAAATGGTTTTTTTTGTTAGTTTTTCGAGATTTGTCTTCCTTTTTCCTTTAATTTTTCAAAGCTTTATTTTAACGTTGCAAATATTGTTTTTTTTTATAACACAATCTTTAACTTAAGAAGATCTTGTTTCCCACTGTTCATGGCTTTGTGTTTAAATTTTTCTAGATTTTAGTATTAATTTTGTTTGTCGTAAACTTTGCTTTTAATTTACTTTTTACGAATTTAGAATTTTTACACTGAATCCTAATTCTCACAGTTTTCCATTTTTAGAATCACTAATTCAATCTTTACATTTAATTAGTATTTTTTTAGTTTTGTCATTAAATTTTTCTTTTTGTTATATTTTTAATGATTACAATAAAAACCAATTTTATTTTCTGCACTTTAATCACCACACTCCTGCCTTTTCTTCTCCGGGTAATCTTTTTTTTTCAGCTCCACTTGTCGTGTCTTCTACCAAGTCTCGATCCAACTTTTAAAAATTTTCTTTTTCCTATACCTGCAAACCTCGGTCACGCCATCTCCAACAACTGTCCTATTCCAATCAAATTCTTCTTACACGTCCTTGTTTTTGCCTACCAAAATCATGCCATACTCTACCTCTATTTGTTTTTGTATACAAAAATCATATGACATTTTAACCTTTTTTTGTTTTTGTTCTTCCCATATGTTTTTAGTACTTTTTAACATTCCTGCAAATGTCGTCAGCTGTCCATACTGCCTTACCCTCATACCCAACTACATGGTGCACACTACACATTCAGTGAATTACCCTAACATGTAACACAAACACAAAACACGACAATAACTAAATATGCAAAAATGCTTCCGCATTGGTCGCAATAACTTGCATTTAATAATTATAAGAAACTTTTTAAGAAGCAAATATATTTAATAAGTTTAAAGACAACAAATTATAAGTATGACAGAAATTCAATAATTGCAAAACTTTGTAATAAGCAATTAATTTAAAGTTAACGAACTCAGAATCATGACCTAAATTCAACAAGCAAATAAAATTAATAATTTAAATTTAGCAAACTAAAATCAAAAATATGACTTACATTTAATTATTATAAAATAAGCAGTAAATCGAATAAGCAAAATTTAATGCAGCAATTATGAGCTAAACTCATAACTTATTGTATAAAAAGAAAAGAAATTTTAAATAAAGTGTTCATTTGTCCATTCGATTACCCACTAACTACAGAGTTAATAACTGGCGCCCGAGTAAAAGAAGTGTTAAAAGTACCGTCTTAAATTAAAGTATAAAATAAGCGAGAAAAATACACAAAAAACCCGAGCAAAACAAGTGCAAAAAGTACCGTTTTAAATTAAAGGAGAAAAAAGGCACCGAAATCTACGTAAAAAACGCGAACAAAATAAGTGCAAAAGGTATAATTTCAAATTAATAGAAAAATAAGCGAGAAAAGGGCATAAAATTCCGTTTTAAAAAATAAACTCTGAAATTGACATAAAAGACAATTGAAGGACGATAAACCACATCAGTTACCAGTGGAACAAGGGATACCCAAGTAGGCAGCAAAAAGGAATCTACACCTGTCCCGGACGGAATGCTGATAATATCATTATGCCTGTAAGCTATCAAGATATTTTGTGAAATAAAACTATTAAAAAGTAAATAATTAGTTACTACAAAAATATATAAGAATAAAATAATCATTAAAAAGTAAAAATTAAGAGTTTGTAAGAAAACACAATTAAATATTTCCAACAAATCAAACTTGTAAGAAAACACAATCAAATATTGTAAAGAAATAAAACTTGAAAATTTTTAAGAAACACAATTAAATATTTCCAAGAAAACACAAGTTCTAATAACAAGATAAGCAGTCACCTTTTTGACGAAAATGGAACAGTTCGAAAATGCTATTACCCAACTTACTGGAGCTTTTAATGCCCATATTGAACAAATTAGGGTCTCACTAACAGAATGACAAGCTTAGAAGCAACTATTCAACGCCCTCAAAATGAGGAAATGTTACTTTCCACTCCACAATCGGAGGCAGACCTTCAAACAATCAGTAAACTCCCAGATAGTGTTAGAGACTTACGGGTCTTCGACGTTAATCCCGTTCAATACATTTCATGGAATCACAATGTAGAATCTATACTTAAAGATTACGAAATTGTCAAGAACAAACCTATTTACAGGGCGATTCTCCAACATATTAGGCACAGGGTTAGGGGTGTTACCGACACAGCACTAATCTCCTATAACATATTTGACGAAAATTGGGAAAGAATAAAAAATTGCTTCTACATTACGCTAACAAAAGGGACATACAGACATTAGAGTATGAGCTCAGCGTCATGCGTCAAGTAGTACAGTCGATGAATTTTACGCGAAAGTCAATCACCAACTCTCCCTAATAATAAACAAACTCAAGACAAACAGCTATTCAAGCGAAACTGTAGAAGCGTTAATATCCAGCTATCGAAATAGGACTCTGAATATTTTCATTCGCGGAATTAATGGGGACGTTTCAAGGATGCTTGCAATCCAGAAAACAAAAACTTTACCCGAGGCGTCTACCTCCTGCCTCGAATTCCAAAACTTGAATTTCAGAAACACTTCCATTCATCCTCGTTATCGTAACAGAATAACTTCACCGATGAACCAAATGTACAAACGGGAAGCTTAAATAGATCACCAATACCGCAAAGGAAACTCAATCCAAAAGAGAAGATACGTATTTATAATACCCCTATCCAAAGGCCAATAAGACCCATACCACCACACCACCGCAGTCTCTGCAAATAACGGGAAATTCGAATTTCTACGACTACATTTCGGACTAAGAAATTCGTTTTTGTCTGTTGCCATTGCTCGGAAAGGCATGCTACGTCTATATTGACGATATCATAGTGTTCGGAAAAAGCAGGAAGGAACATATTAAAAACCTAAGGAAAGTATTCTCCCTACTAAAGAAAGCTAATTTAAAAATAAACCTCGAAAAATCCAAGTTCCTAAAAACAAGTGTGGAATTTCTCGGACATACAGTAGGTGTCTCAGCAAGGCATAAGACCAGATCGCGGGAAAATCTCAGCAATTCAACGAATCCAAATACCTAAAACTTTGGAGGATCTAAAAAGCTTCCTCGGACTGGCATCTTACTATCGAAGATTCATCAAGGATTATGCAGCCGTGGCGAAACCTCTTACGAACCTCACCAGAGGTCCCAATGCACCAATCAAGGCGAATAAATCGAATACCAATCCCGTGAATTTAGACGACAAGGCTGTCAAATCCTTCAGAGACCTAAGATTTCGAAAAACCGTTCGTCTTAACGACAGACGCATCTAATTTCCCAATTGGTGCAGTTCTGTCCCAAGGGGAAATTGGTAAGGATCGTCCGATTGTGTGCCTATCCAGATCTTTAAATAAAACCGAAGAAAACTACTCTACTATAGAGAAAGAGATGCTAGCTATAATATGGTCTCTCAATAAACTCCTCAAATACTTATATGGTGCTGTGGACATTAAAATTTTAACAGATCACCAGCCATTGACGTTTGCATTATTATTATTATTATTATTATTATATATTGCCAGGTTTATATACTATAAAATAGTACATAAACCCGGCAAAACAAACACGGTCGCTGACGCTCTCTCACGAATATCGCCTGAAGTTAACGTGCTCACCCTATCAGATTACTCTCAACACAGTGGTGAAGAGTACAGACTTAATATACCATTTTGAAGCCCCAATTAACGTTTTTAGAAACCAAATAATAATATCGGAAAACTTGAAATCTAGCTACTTGGCAAACCCTCATGCAAATTTTCGGCGACACTATGTTAAAGTAAAAAAATTAACGAAAATTCGTTAACTAAAATATTAAAAGAGAAATTGGATCCTAATATAGAGGGCAACCAAATAAAAGCACTAAAAACGCTGTTTTAAGCTCTTAAAAAAGCTTTTAAAAACATGAAAATAAGCAGCTAAAATTTAAAAAAAGCTGTTTAAACTTATTGTTTATTTTTAATTTGATTAGTTAAAAGCGTTATTACAGTGAATTAAAAATTGCTGCGACAAATTTTTGAACAGAAAACTTTGTCTGTTTGGAGTCAGCACGTTCTTATACATAGAAAAAGTTCGTTCTACGTCTACAGATATTAGGGGAGCATATTTGAAATTGAGTATTTGCTCCGAAGTATATTTTATACGATTGGACTCACAGTTCTGCTTGCCACCCAAAGTATCACCAATATCTTTGAGTGCGAAAAATCCTTAATTTTTCAATAAAACTGATTTAAATTTTATATTTATTTTTTCTCCTATATCCCCTGGAACATCGGCAATTTTTCTCATAGTATCCATAACTATATTTTCTTGGGAAATCAATGAAAGATTTTTTGTTTCCAACTTTGTGATAACTTCGTGTAAAAATCCGAAATTTGCAGATATATACAATATTTGGTTACGCAGTTCACTTTCATTCATTAAAGACTGACATATACGAACAGATGAAGAATCAGTAGAGCTTAGATTTGAAAAGATTTGTACGAATTCATCAAAATATTTTGCATAATAATTAACAGCCATTAGTCAAGTGCCCCATCGAGTTGTCACTGGTTGTGGGGGAAGTGGTATATTTGGCACTGTTTCTCGTAAAATTTGAACCCTTGCAGGAGATTTAAGGAACGTTTTTTTTTTTTGTAATAAATGAGTCTACATTTGAGTAGCATTCTCTTATATATTCACAAACTCTATGGACCTCATGTGCAAGGCAGGTTACGTGAGTTATATGTGGGTAAAATACAGCTTCGACCATATATGGTGCGGCATCACTTACAAAAAGAAGAATTTTGAGTCATCAAACAAACGTGCAATAGTGGAATGATTGACTTTTTCTAATACAACTGTGTTTATTAAAAACCTTTTATCAGAAATATCTTCTTCCACATGCAATATACCTACAATAACGTTTACCACAAACCTGTTCGACGCATCGGTGGTCTCATCTATGGATACCAAACAAAAATATTTTTTTTCGGTTATATGTATTGATTTATTGTATCTTCAATAAAATTGAACTAACAATAAGTAATCAAATCTTAACTCTAAAATTTTAATTTTTAAGTCCAGCCAGTGCCAGACAAAAATATTTGTTTCAGCGGTTGGCTGTCTGGTTGTTTACGTCTCTCGTGTTCGGCTGAGAGCAAGAGTGTCCCTCCTTCTCAGCCGAGTGTGTCCTCTAAAGTTAATGATGTTTCGGGCTAAGGGATTTGGGTGCAACTCAAGTCTTTTTATGTAGCTTGTCACGTGTTTAGAAAACACTGTCTTAACCGGCGGCACATCTAGGTCTTTATGAATTCGCTTGTTTCTGACATACCATGGGGCTGCTGTAATCGTACGGAGTATTTTATTTTGTTGCCTTTGAATTTTTTCTACATGTGATGCCGAGGCAGTGCCCCATAACTGGATTCCGTAAGACCATATTGATTTTAGAATGGAGTTGTATAGAAGAAGTTTACAATCTACGCTTAGAGTAGAGTTCCTTCCAATGAGCCAATTCATTTGAGCTGCTTTTAATTTCATTTGGGTCACCTTTGCATTTATGTGTGACTTCCATGATAGACGACGATCAAGATGAACACCGAGATATTTTACTTCAGTGTGTTGAGGTATAGTTTGGTTATTTATTTGTATAGGTGGGCAGGTTTCTTTGCACAATGTAAAAGTAATGTGTAGACATTTTTGTTCGTTAATATTTATCCGCCATTGTTTTACCCATTGTTCCAACTGGGGTATATAATCTAGCAAATTGCGGGTGGCTTCTTGATGGCTTTTGTGAACACTTAGAAAAGCTGTATCATCAGCGAATGTTGATATGTGTATGTTACTGCTTACCGGCAAGTCAGAGGCATATATCAGAGTAGATAGGAACTGGGCTCACGACCGCAATTAAAATTTTAAAATTTGGGTAGATAAAATTTTAAATTTTGAAATTTTAATTGTTAAATAAACAAATGTATAATTTGATACCCGTAGGAAAAAAAAATAAAGTGCCCTGTAGGCAAAATGTGTATAGTGAAGATTGTGAAAAATTATAGTGTGGGTAATGCTTTTTGGTGTTATAGAAATTTAGGGTATTGTTCTAATGGGGTGATATTGAGACACTGGGTAGTGAGTTTGGAGCTTGAAAGTATAGGCTTAGTATAGATGATGTGGTTCTTATGGGGTGATATTGAGACATTGGGTAGTGAGTTTGGAGCTTGGAAGTATTGGCTTACTATAGACTGTGTGGTTCTTATGGGGTCATATTGAGAGATTTGGTAGTGTTTTAGATTACATGTGGAAATAAAGAGTGTAGACAAGTTTGGTGACAATGTCACCAAACTTGTAGATAAAAAAGTCGACTTGGGTTCCAACGGGGTTTATTGTGTGGCTATTATTATTTTTTTGTTCTTGATAATTTTTTGTGGTGCTTGTGTTTATATTTAAAATGTAGTTGTGTTTATTTAAGCATGTCCGTCCACCAATTGACTGGTGGAGGGTTTGTATATTTTCAGAATGTGGTTATGGAAGTGTTAGAGGGGGGAGGGGGGTGTTAAGTTCCAATTAATATGTATGCATATACATAAGCGTTTGCTTTTTGTTTATAATATTTTTTATGTCAAGTGGGTGTATCTGTTTTTTGCATCAAATAATCGCATGATCGTTTGGATTTGTAGCTGTGTTGCTTAGTATGACAGATGGTCTGAAATGTTTGTTTACGTTAAATATTCATGCTTAATCTTGTTGGTGTTTTTTGTTTATTTAGGTGGATGTGTTGGAGAATGAGTCATCATCGTAATTTTTGTTTGTTGATGGGGGTTGGTTAGAGGTTGTGTTTACATAAAGAGTCTGTACATGTGGTTTGATGTTTGTCTGTCTGTCTGTCCATATTAAAATCTTGCTTAATCTGGTTTATTGCTTTGTTTATCCAGCTGGATATGTTTTGAGAATGAGTCATCATTTGATAACAAAATTTCATTAGTCATCATTTAGTTGTGTTGTATTTGAAATAAAAAAACAGTTGTTTTAATTTTTTTCTATGCATTTAATTTTTATTAAATATATTTAAGTGATTAAAAAGTTTTAAAATTGTTAATTTTAAGACAATAATAATAATAATAATTTGTATATATAAATTATTTTAAACAAGATATTTCTTTTGCTAGTAAAAGAGCATTTCTTAATGCGCAAACACCATATGTATGATAATTACAATATAAATAATCGGGATATTTAATTTCCATTTGTTTAAAGTTGATGCATCCAAAGTCCTCGATGTTAAAAACTCTTTTTTTAAGTATTTTTTCTAGCCATTATCTCTTTTCTTCTCCTTTAACATATATTTTAGAATAGCGTACATTAGCTTTTAAAAACTTGCAGACGCTTTGAAATGTGACTGATCCATCGTTCCACTTTAGGTGATGATAGTTCTTTGTTAACCAGTTTACTTCTTTGGCGATAGACATTTAAAATCAAAGGGGGGTTCTATAATGAAATTTATGGCTTCATTGTTGTTGTTGTTGAAAACGATCGCTACTTCTTTTGCGATGAAATCATTTGAATTGCTTTTGAATCCTTGCATATCTATATAAACTATATTATCTTCCATATTGTTTCATTTATAAGACTTTTGGGACTTGTCCTTTTATGGGTACATATTTAATTATGCGATCATGAATAAGAATGCAGTAAGCTGATGTCTTTGAGGCAATATTTGTTGCTGTTTTAAAATCAATTTTTATATCAATTGGTCCGTTATTGAGCGATTCGTTTTGATGGCTGACATCTACTACAATAATCGGTGCATTATTTTTAAATTCTTGAGCAGTTAGAAGCGGTTGAGATTCTCTCATGTAATAGCTCTGTTGAAATCTTAGATACATATCATATAGAATTGCATAGCGTTCATTCTTAAATTTGATATTTAGGTCATAATATGGATATGATACTGAATTTAAATGTACTTTTAAATTTGTCAGGTCACAATGAACAAACTTAGTTTCTTGTTGAAAAGCAATCAATACAAAACGGGGTCGTTCTCTACTTGCAGCTAATTTAACATTCCAAATATGACTTGTTCCTGTATTAAGTTGTGGATTAACATGACAATCCCAACTACGGAATGCCATCGGTATAGAAGCACCATTGTTAATAATTTTTATTATATTCAACTTGCTAAAATCAGATAATTGTACATGTGGAATTCTCCATGAGATGAGTGAAATTGAAAGTTTTACTTTTTCTGTGGAAACGCTCGAGTGCACAAGATCTTCATCGTTCTTATTACGCAAAAGTATCAATTCATGTTTTCCATTTAGTATGACTTTGTTGTAGTCTTCAGCGAAACTCAAAAGCATTTTTAATGGTACATAAAAGTTAAAATATCCATTAACAAGTTTTAAATCATCAATTTTATTCCAGCCAGCATTCTGCATTACAGTGCTTTCCGTTGGTGATAAAGAAACCAAATTTTTTATGGTACATGTACCTCCTAAATATCTTGTATGATCAATTTCAATACCATTAAGTTCATAACGAATTTCATCAAAGAGATATGCAACAAAGTTGTGTTTTAATTTAAAGTTGTCTGTCGATGTGGAGGTTTTCTCATCTACAACAGATCCCTCAACATATATATAACTTTCACTAGGTAACACATACAAATCTTGATTTTGAATTGAAATGGGAAGTTCATCATTATTGTTGTAGGATTGTAGGTATGGCACATATGTATATATAGTCCTTTTTGATTATATTTTCATCAGATAAGAGTTTATCTAAGACATTTATTATTGAACTCATTTTCCCTTCAATTTAAAATTCAATGACTTGAGAAAATTTTTATTTGCTGTCGTTAGAGTTTTTTGATGAATTGACCTCTTTAATTGTGGTTTAGGTCGTGATAATATTTTAGGTTCGTATGCTGATGGTGTTGTTGTTGTTGCTATATTCTGTGATATACTCGAGTTGAATATTAGCATTATTTAGTTGGTCTTAAATGAATTCGTATTGTTATTTCCTCTCCTCGGAAATTAATTAAATCACCGTGCTGATCAACTACTCGTAGAGCTAGTGAACTTATCTCTCTGGAGTTCACCGGTAAATAGATGAGATTTCGAGGTATCTCATCTATTTTATAGCCTGGAGGCACATTAATCGGAAATTCATGTAGTGTATGCGTCTTGGAATTATTCATATATGTATTTACAGCGATACTACTTTCAATTCGCAACAGATTCACCTTGAAAGTATTAACTGGAAGATCAGAATAATGATCAACGCTTGGAGTTAGGTTTTTACTATTGAATCCCAAGAGTTTTCCAATTGTATTTTCTTTATTAAAATATATTGCATCCTTAGAGCTGTTGACTTTAACTTGCATTGTATTGTTATTGGCTTCTATAAAAATTCTATATTCTGGATTGCAGCGCTTATATTGTTCCTCTATATAATCAACAATATCATTCAATTCATAAGATCCAATTGGTATTTCAATCACATTTTCACCTATATGAAACAAATTGTTGTAGACATCAACATTTGGGATGCTATTATATGAATGAAAATCAGTTAGAGCACACTCATATGCCCCATTTAAATCAATAGTTGGGAAGTAATTAGCAGATAACTCTGATGAGTTGGAGCTTAGAGTAAGTGTTATTGGCATTATGACTGTCTTATTACGAATAAATAAGTTCAACACAAAATTGTTTATAAAAAGGATTTACATATTTATTTCATCTTTTTTATTTTAAATTTACATTATAATCTTAAGTACTAAGTATGTATGTATAATAATTGCTGATAATGTTTCAACTATAATATTTCATCTTTACTTATCCATGAATTGTGATCGTTACTAAATCCTAACCATTTAACATGTGCTTTGGCTCCTCTGGTTTTAATAATCTTTTCAACTAGATATGTATTAGGAAATCTTGTTTTTAAAAGTTCTTCATCATAAAATCCACCTTTAATAGGATTTCCACGATAATCTTCTAATATGTATGTTGTGGGATATGTATTTTGAATAGATTTAATTGTGAAAATTTCTGTTGTCCAGTTTGGAGTATACCCTTTTTAAAAAATATGCTTATATCTTCTTATGCGCACATGATCACTAACATTAAATTTCGATATTTTATACATTTTCAAATGACTGTATACTGTATTCAATAATTTTTTCTCATTTGAAGAGTTGACTTTAATTGGAGCCATTTTAATGGTACGATGAACTTTTTTGTTATATGATTCTAACAGATCTTTGTAGATACCAAGCCAATTGTATGTACCATTAAAACTGAATTCTTTCCACATCATCCCTTTTAATGTTCTATTAAATCGTTCTACTATTGATGCTTTCATTCTGCTATACGTTTAATAGTGATTAATGTTGTACTTATCCATCAATTTTCCAAAGTGTTTATTGAAAAATTCTTTACCATCATATGTTTGTAGGTTTTTTGGTACTCGTCCCAATTGAAAAATATATGACATGGCTTGGGTTGTTTCAAGTGCAGTTTTTGTTTTAAGTGGTACTGCCCATGCAAATTTGGAGAATGTGTCAATTACAGTTAACAAAAATCTATAATTTTTATTGTCCATAGAATAATTTCCCATTTCAACTAAATCAGCTTGCCAAAGATCATTTATTCCTTTCCTCACAACTCTACGACGTAAAAAAGATTTTCGAGCTTGTTTATGGAGTTCATTTACTAAAATTCTTTTTGAAGTCATTTTTTTAGTATTAAGAATTATTTTCGATGTGTTGTGATCTATTTGATACACTTTTAGCTATTGACACAAACATGTAATTTTCAAATCTATAAATCTTCTCATTAACTTTTCTTTTGTATACTTTCAACAAATTTTTGTAGATATCCGTCTTCCAAAAATTGTTTGATTTTGGAAATAGTTTCTTGCATTTTCTTATTCTCTTCCAACTGTAATATTATTGCATGTTGTAGCATTTCGATTTGAGTTCATAGAGTATCATGAATATTGTTGTTATCTTCCTTAAAGTATTTTAATAGCTGGTGTTCTATTTCTTCGATTTGAGTTTGCAGAAACAATTTATTGATAACATCGTTTTCTTCCACAGCTTTTGCCACATTTTTGATTCTTTTGTTTTGGACATCGATGTTGTTGTTCGCATCCATAAAGAACCCCAACATTTTAGGGGCATTTTTCAATGAAATTATATTGCTTGTATCGTTTAGATAATGTCCAAACTTATCAACAGACATACTTTATATAGATTATTCTATTATATTAGCTTCGCGAAGTTCTTCAATAATTGATACAATTTCGTTATTATGATTAGTATGACCTGCAGCTTGTGATGATACCAGTAGTCGAAGTCGTTCTACCATCTAATTTGGATCATCCCAGTATATATAGTTTGGCTTATGAGGGTTAAACTGCATCAATCCATCACCTTTATAATTAGATCTTGTCTTATTTTTTGATAAAGTCTGTTGGTTTTTCTCTTTAAACATCTTTTTAATAATATGTTTATATATACAGGCTTGCGTTCCCTTGATTTGGCCATCTGGTTTATAGTCTCTTCTGTACGCATTTGTATTAATTAAAATTTTTTGTAGAGTTCTAGTTCATATTTATCATAGTTTTTTGGTATTTCATGAAACATTAGAGAAAATAGTCCTGGTGTTAGAGCCCATATTTGACTACCAACATGTATTTTGTTTTCATTTAATTTGAGCTTACTATCACCAAATTTCCATTCATTATTCAAATCTTTATGTGCACCATAGTTAGTATCTAATTCATTTCTTCCTTCCAAAACAGATAAGTCAGTGTAAGTCTCTTCAGCATTTGAGTTTTGAGAGTAAAAATCGTCATCATCATCATTATCAATAGTACTTTCACCACTAGGATCAGCAAGTGAATTGCTGGTATCAAATATTGATTCTTCCACAAGTTTCTTTGGTGTACTTGTATCCAACTTAATTGATGGTTTCTTAAGATGATTAGAACTGTTATTATATTCAATTTCTGTTTTCATCTCATTCTTTTTTTTTTGATAATTCCATTGATATTATTAGAATTATTTATAAATTTGTTTAAAGATCTGTTATAGGTTTAAATGTATCTTTTAGTTGTTCACGTGTGTCTATTTCGCCCGTTTTTATACTACGAAGCTTTTTCTTCAAGACATTTCTTGTCGCAACCAGCTCTTTTAAAATTTTTTCATCCATTTTCCAGCTATCAGATCAGCTTATTAGGTATCTGATCAGCTTATTAGGTACCTGATCAGGTTATCAGATCAGGTTATTAGGTATCAGATCAGCTTATTAGGTATCAGATCAGATCAGTTTATTGGGTAGATAATTAGATCAGGTAAAGTTCATATTTCAAGAGCTATGTAGATGTATTATGGTTAAAGCCAGATTATATACTAAAGTTTTTCTTTTATATTGTTATGAAATAATCGAATAATTTTCTGTAGCGCCCATTGTTTAATTCATTATCTTTGCTTATCATCAAAAATCCATATTTATCCTTCCAGCACAATCGACAAATTTCATGAAACTTTGCATAACTCATATCGCTGGCAACATGATCCCTATAAACATGTTTCATATTTGTCTCATCTTGTTTAATCATTATAATCATATTCGCATTGTCTCTTATTAAATGCTTGGGAAGTCTGGTATAAGTTTGGCACAAGTAGAATGAATCAACATCCATATGTCGTCCCATACAAAAATAATCACGTATATTATTCTGCTTCTCACATGCAACATCATCAAATATCATAATTGAATTAGTTTTAGCTTTGTCAGGGGGAATAACTGATTCATTTTCGGTGAATGTGTAATATCCCATTCCTTTAATAGGTGTAATTAATCTCTTAAAGTATTCATATTTCGGCTGATATAGAGATTTTGAGTATAAATAGATGTTTTCAAACTTTAGTCCATTAGGACTTTCTAGTAAGCCAATCATAACATTAGTCTTTCCACAATTTGATGGTCCCACTATTAGAGCACGAATAGAACTTGGTAAGAGTGAACTATGTTTTATTTTTGAACTGATGTTCGATGAATCATCAATGTTTTGAACTAAAATATTTTTATGTTGTTTTACTAACTGCATTTTTATAACTAAATGCAATTCACGTTTGTTACCTTTTATTATAGAAAAAATAAATAAATAAGATGGTTATACATTATCAAAAGTCATTTAGTCATAAAAACACCTTCGTTGGAGCAGGTTTACTAGATAAAATAATAAACTCTCTTCCTGTTGAACTGCATCTTCCTGGATATCAATACTGTGGACCTGGAACTAAACTACAAAAACGTTTAAATCGAGGTGATAAAGGAATCAACTTATTGGACTATGCCTGCAAAAATCACGACATAGCTTATTCTAAAATTTAAGATTTAAATATTAGACATCAAGCTGATAAAATTCTTTAAAATTCAGCTTGAGATCGAGTTTTATCAAAAGATAGCAGTCTTGCAGACAAATCATTTGCATATATGGTTACTAACGCTATGAAAGCCAAAACAAAATTTGGTATGGGTGTGGAGAAAAAGAAAAATTTTAAGAAACCTAAATTAAATGGTAAAAAATTGTTCAGTTCATCAATTAGAGCTGCAACAAAAATACTAAAGGAGAAAACCCTTTAGACATTAACAATGCTATTAGAATAGCACGTAAAACGATCAACAAAACATTAAAAGGCAGAAAATCTCAAGTTATAATACCTCGCATAATAAATGTACCACACATTTGTGGTTTTTTACCTCTAGGTGCAATTGGTAGTCTAACGACTGGAGGTTCTGCTATAGCTAAGGCTGTAAATGCGACAAAGAATGCTAAAAATCAGCTTGATGAAGCAATGCGACATAATAAAGCGATGGAATCTATAGCTGTTGGGAAAGGACTTTACCTAAAGCCATATAAAAAGGGTTATGGTTTAGTTTATAAAGAGCAGACAAAAAACTCTTAGAAATGCTACCTAATAGACCACTATCAGAAGTCGACTTGAGAAATTTTTCAAACAAAATTCCACATTTTAGAGGAGTTTTCATGTTGGACTCACTAACAAAACGACAAAAGAAAAAAGAATGTGGCATAATCAATTTGGATTTATCAACAGGACCTGGTACACATTAGGTAGCATATTATAAAAACATCAATGAAAAAGAGTATTTCGATAGTTTTGGAAACTTACAACCTCCTTCGGAAGTACTCAAATATCTGGACACAAATATAAAATATAACTATAATCAACATCAGAATTTTAATACATTTACCTGTGGTCATTTATGTCTTAAGTTTCTTTATGAAATAACTGAAAATATTAAATAAAAAACACAATATATATATATATATATATATATATATATATATATATATATATATATATATATATATATATATATATATATATATATATATATATATATATATATATATATATATATATATATATATATATATATATATATATATATATATATATATATATATATATATATATATATATATATATATATATATATATATATATATATATATATATATATATATATATATATATATATATATATATATATATATATATATATATATATATATATATATATATATATATATATATATATATATATATATATATATATATATATATATATATATATATATATATATATATATATATATATATATATTTCACAAAACTCTTTAATGCATTTTTATTTATTTATTTATAATTTACTATACAGAATTATATTTTTTATTCCCAAATGGGATATTGAACATTTTGAATCAAAAATTCGTCCATCTCACTCTCTGCGTACTTGAAATATTCCACTCGAGAGATCCTTAATTTCATCATCTGTCAGAGTATAATATCTTTTAGGTAGAAACATTATATTTTTTTCCATCTCAACTCTTAGTGTTGGTCCATATTTTGTTGTTACCCGTGTAATATTTAGAACCGGATATTTAGCAGCTACATCTAGATGCTTTATATGAATTAAGCTTTTGTTGTTTAGTGAATTAAAATTTGATATTAAATTTTTTGAGGAGCTCATTTTTTAAATAGATCTTGTCACTTTGAATCTTTAATAGAAATTGATCTTGAAAGTAGTGATGATGAGCCTAACCGAAAATATTTATTGTGAGAAGGTTAATATGTATATGTGGAGAAATAGTGCTAGAGAGATAGGGATAGATATATAGGAATATTAATATGAATGTTTCTTCTTTTAATGTTTTAATAGTCACTTTGAAAATGAGTTGGAAAGAGAAATATGTATATTCTATAACCTCTATTCTAGAAGGGTTATAGGAAAATGGAGAAGTCTATAAGAGGAGGAAAATATAATATTGAATTTTATTCACTTTGTAGCTAAATATTTAGGAAAAAAATTATCAGTATCGACGAATCCTTTGAAAAAGTAAGCAGCAACAAAATTAATACGGAATATTAACAAAAATGAGTCAAATAAGAAGGAGTCTTAATAAATTTATATCGGATTTTGATAACTTTAGACTATACGATCATTGGGAAATGATCATATTTTTTTAAAATATGCTGGACGAGAATGATGAATTTGATATTATGGAAGATGAAGACAACACAGAAGGACATTTCAAATGCTGTCCCTGGTATGATCCGAATTGTGAGGAAGGACCTGATACATGTAGGTGCTCGATATACTTTCTACGGAAAGCTATATTAGAAAATTTAATGGAATCTTATTATACAATGTTTCAACCATCATAATAAAATTTAATAAATAAAATAGTATTATTAAAATAAAATATTCACTGTCTTGTATTATTTTTTCTAAAGGATAATTGGGAAAATTAAAGAAATTTTTAAAATCTAAAACAATATCTGGTAGGGAAAAGCCTTGGTTTTCTGCCAATATAAAACTTCTAATAGCTAAGAGAGACTGTGCTTACTCAAGGTGGAAGCGATTTAGAACCTCAGAGTTGAAAGCTGAATTTAAAACTGCAAGAAGAAACGTTAATATTGGACTAAGAATTGCAAAAACTGAGTATTATTATAGCCGCTTTGGCAATAGGCTCTAGGGAAACTTGGAAATACATTCGTGAGATAGGGGTTGGTAGATCTGAGAGTTCAAGCAGTTGTCAAGTCGATGTCGAAGAGCTTAATAGAACTTTCACAAGTATACCTCTACTACCTACAGATGATACTTTTAATAACTCTTCTAGTATAATTTCTAATGCTCACGAAGTCAATAGTAATGTGTTCCAATTCACTTGTATAAGCCAATCTGAAGTCTATTTAAGCTTCAATCTAATTAAGTCAAATGCAGTGGGCTCTGATAACACTCACCCTAAATTTGTAAAGATATTGTTGCCGGTCCTCTTACCATAT
Organism: Panzeria rudis; assembly: GCA_956483635.1. Taxonomy (NCBI): domain Eukaryota; kingdom Metazoa; phylum Arthropoda; class Insecta; order Diptera; family Tachinidae; genus Panzeria; species Panzeria rudis. The sequence continues at coordinate 58,293,662 of OY101451.1, forward strand.
ATAACACATTTATTCAATACCATTATAATGACTAGCGATTTTCCGTTGAAGTGGAAATACGCAAAAATAGTGCCAATACCTAAAAACGACTCAGAGTTCAGGCCAATTGCCATACTGTGCTATCTATCTAAGGCTCTTGAAAAAATTCTTTATAATCAAATGTCGCAATATATTAAAAATCATAATTTGTTGTCTGATAAGCAATCTGGTTTTCGCCAAAATCATAGCTGTGTTTCTGCCTTACTTAACGTAACTGAAAATATACGACGTGAACTGGACGAAGGAAAAATCAATTTCTTGGTTCTTCTTGATCATTCTAAAGCCTTTGACACGGTTGACCATAGCATGCTCTGCATGAAACTTCGACACTTCTTTAATTTCTCTTTAACTTCCACAAGACTGATATCTTCATACTCTTTCTAGTCGTCGGCAATTTGTGTATTCGAAAAATAATCAATCTTCGGTATTAGATTTATCTAAAGGTGTGCCTCAAGGGTCAATCCTTGGGCCACTCCTTTTTTCCATTTATGTAAATGACTTGCCAAAACAACTTTTACATAGCCAAATTCAAATGTACGCAGATGATGTGCAGTTGTATTTAAGTAGCCCAGTCATTTCCGTTGCTGAAAATATTGCAAGACTTAATGCAGATCTGAATAGAGTTTATTGCTTGGCAAGTGCAAATGGACTTTGTCTAAACCCTTGCAAATCAAAGTGTATCATAATTCGCAAGAAAACAATTACTCATATTGCAGATTTCCATGTTTTAATAAATGGAGAAAAAATCACTATTGTTAATGCTGCCAAAAACCTGGGACTAATTTTTAATAACGGTCTTACTTGGACAAACCATATTAACACACTTGTGGGTCAGACTTACTCTAAGCTGAAGTGTCTTTGGTCGTCACAGTATTATACTCCTTTCAACATAAGACAACTTCTTGCAAAAGCTTATTTTGTTCCTGGTGTAATCTACGGTTGTGAACTTTTTGCAAGCTGTGACTCTGTTAGCAAAAGAAAGCTAAACGTTTTATACAACAATATTATTAGATATGTATACGGATTGAAAAGATATGATCATGTTTCTCAATTTGCCACGAAATTTTATGGCGTTACGTTCAACAACCTTCTTAACATACGTGTGCTCTTATTTTTGCATAAAATCATTTATTCTGAAATGCCACAATATCTTATTGATAAAATCCGGTTTGCCAGATCCGTCAGGGGAAAAAATATTATAATTCCTTTACAGCGTTTTCTTGTTTCCCAATGGCAGTTTTTCATACATGCGGCGCGTCTTTGGAATGTTCTTCCACAAACACAACAACTTAATAGCAAAGCAACTAGCTTTAAGCTCTTCTTATTTAATTATTTTTCACAATAGGAAAACATACATAATATATAAATAATTTGTAGTTAATTTTGTCTAAATTTGTATACTTATGTTTGCCGCTTTAACTTATTGATACTACTTTCTGTACTCTAAATATAAGATTAACTCTTGTTGTAGAGGATTTGAACATACAAATAAATAAAAAAAACAAATAAAGATATATCAAGGTAAGTAAATACATATTTATGATTGAATAACTATATACATATATAAATTTATTCCTTTTACAGATTATTAAGGCGTCAGACAACAAAGCACCATGACAGTCTCAAATTTTGTAATACCTGCCTACAATATACGCACAATGAATGGACTATGGAATAACACAAAACGGAATGTGGGAAAATTGTTGCTGCGTTACTCTCTCCTGAAAATGGTATTTTGAAGTTTAAAGATCACCAGCGGCAGATGGATGTGCCATTCGTTATATATGCAGATTTCGAATGCATACTAGAAGATATCCAAACTACTGTAAGTGACAAAACTCAAGTTATAAAGAGGCACATTCCTTGTGCCTTTAGTTATTATATAAAATGTGTAGGTAATAATAGTTTAGATAAATTTAAGATATATACTGGTGAGGACGCATCTGTAAAATTTGTTGACTGGTTAATTGACGATTGTGAAGATATTTGCAATCAGTTCCTCACCAGTAAGACAAAAATGAACAGCTTGACCCTTTCGGAAATATACAGTTTTCAAAATTCAATAAATTGTCCCATATGTGACAAATTTCTCGGTAAAGATCGTGTAAGAGATCATTGTCATATAAGTGGTAAATATCGAGGTGCAGCTCACAGTATTTGCAACTTAAAGTACCAAATTCCGAAGTTCATACTAAATATTTTCATAATTATTCATCTTATGACTCGCACCTCTTTGTTAAAGAATTAGGTAAAAGGTCTGACAACATAAAAGTCCTACCACTGAACAAAGAACTGCACATTTCACTATCCACATTTACAAAAATGACTGACAATTGCAATCTTGAACTCCGATTTTTAGATACTATTCGTTTTATGGCTGATAGCTTAGAATCCTTAGCTAATAATCTAACGGACAATGATTTCCATACGGTTAGGGCACACTTTAACAGAAAGACAGAATTTGACCTTGTACGAAGAAAGGGTGTTTTCCCTTATGAATATCTTGATTCATTTGAAAAATTGGATGATGGTCAGCTTCCATCAAGAGAAGATTTTTTTAATAAATTAAATAACAAGGAATGCTCAATTGAAGATTATGAGCATGCAATAAAGATTTGGCATACCTTTAATTGCAAAACCCTGTGAGATTATATGGAATTATATCTCAAAACAGATGTGCTTTTGTTAGCAGACATATTCGAAAATTTTCGAAAAGTCTGTAAGGGGATTTATAATCTAGATCCGCGTCAGTACTATACTGCTCCAGGACTATCATGGGATTCCATGTTAAAACACACAAATAGAATTAGAGTTGTTAACAGACATTGACATGTATAACTTCTTTAAAAAGGGAATACGCGGTGGAATGTTACAGTGCAGTAAGCGATATTCCAAAGCAAATAATAAATATTTAGATGATTTTGATGAAGACAAGCCTTCAGAATTTCTAATATATTTAGACGCAAATAACCTTTACGGTTGCGCGATGTCTGAGTATCTTCCTTATGGAGGATTCCGATGGCTGACAAGTGATGAGCTGAATCTGGATGCGAATAGCATAGATAATAACTCACAAGATGGTTATGTATATGAGGTCACTTTGGAATATCCTTCACATCTGCATGACTCTCACAATGACCTTCCCTTCTGTGTTGAAAACAAGAAAACTTTAGAATCAAACCATAAGAAATTAATTGCGGATTTTTCGCCAAAAACTCTTATGTAATACATTACAGAGTTCTTAAGCAATGTTTGGAATATGGTTTGATTCCAAAGAAAACGCATCGTATTCTAGCATTTAAACAATCTCCATGGTTAAAAGGTTATATTGACTTAAATACCAAACACAGAGCCACTGCTAAAAATGCTTTTGAGAAATTTTTTTTCAAATTACTCAATAATACTGTGTATGGCAAAACAATGGAGAATGTGGACAAGAGGAGAGATGTGAAATTTGTAACCAACTGGAACAGAACAAACTGTAACCATTTGGGGGCTCAAGATTGGATATCTAAATCCAATTTTCATAGTTTATCTATATTTTCTGAAGATATGGTAGCTATAGAAATGAATAGAGTCAAAACATATTAAAACAAGCGCATATACTTGGGATTTTGTGTCTTGGAGCTTTCTAAATGGAAAATGTATAATTTCCATTATGGATTCATGCAGCCCAAGTTTAAAGCAAATTTATCTTTAAATTAAATGGACACCGACTCATTTATATATACAGTAAAAACTAACGCCTTTTATGCCGACATAAAATCTGACATAGAACAAGAATTTGACACTTCCGATTACCCAAAATATAACGTATATGGTATTCCTCTTTTAAACAAAAAGGTGCTGGGTATGATGAAGGATGAAAATTGTGGTAAAGTTATGAAAGAATTTGTGGGACTTCGGTCAAAAATGTATTCTTTTAGCGTGCAATATGAAAATGATGTAAAAAATTGAAGGGGGTTAAGAAATGTGTTCTTGATAAATATAGTTTAGAGGCGTATAGAAATTGTTTATTTAATAAGTCTATTGTTTATGATGATATGTTAACATTTAAGTCAAAAGTTCATCAAATTTATACCAACCAACTAAATAAGGTTGTACTTAGTTATCAAGATGATAAAATAAAAATACAATGTGATGGTATAAATACATTAGCATGGTATAATTATCGAATTGAGGAAACAAATCCAGAATATGAACTGGATATGTTGCTAATGGAAATTGATAAGCTTCAAGAAGAATGATGAGTTTTTTTACTTAAATGTAATTTGTTTATGTTTATATGTAATTATTTAGTTATTAATGTTTAGTTATTAATGTTTAGTTATTAAGAAAATTTGGTTTGTTATTAAAAAAAAAATATAATAATAATAAAATAAGCAAAAAATTAAATAATAATAAAAAAATCTTAATAATATCAAAAAAATTAAACAATCTTTGTTTTATTTTCTTGTTCAGCCATGATATTATCATCAAATTGAAAAAACGCTGACGTTGACTGTGCACACACGTCTTGCTGCTAGCAGAGAAAACAATTTTTGTTGGATCAAAACAATTATTGTCTTGTTTTTTGCTTACTTGCAAATTTTTGTTTGTTTATAAGTTTAACTGTACTCTTAAATCCTGCATAATCTTGATTTGATTTGTTTATTTCTTGAATTTGAATTTCACAACATTATGAAATTGTATTAAAATTAATTATTTCATCATTTTAAAGAGTAAAAAAAAAAGTTGGATAATCTCATAAGTTATTCATTAAATTTTTAACTTAAAAATTTCTTTAATTTTCCCAATTATCCTTTAGAAAAAATAATACAAGACAGTGAATATTTTATTTTAATAATACTATTTTATTTATTAAATTTTATTATGATGGTTGAAACATTGTATAATAAGATTCCATTAAATTTTCTAATATAGCTTTCCGTAGAAAGTATATCGAGCACCTACATGTATCAGGTCCTTCCTCACAATTCGGATCATACCAGGGACAGCATTTGAAATGTCCTTCTGTGTTGTCTTCATCTTCCATAATATCAAATTCATCATTCTCGTCCAGCATATTTTAAAAAAATATGATCATTTCCCAATGATCGTATAGTCTAAAGTTATCAAAATCCGATATAAATTTATTAAGACTCCTTCTTATTTGACTCATTTTTGTTAATATTCCGTATTAATTTTGTTGCTGCTTACTTTTTCAAAGGATTCGTCGATACTGATAATTTTTTTCCTAAATATTTAGCTACAAAGTGAATAAAATTCAATATTATATTTTCCTCCTCTTATAGACTTCTCCATTTTCCTATAACCCTTCTAGAATAGAGGTTATAGAATATACATATTTCTCTTTCCAACTCATTTTCAAAGTGACTATTAAAACATTAAAAGAAGAAACATTCATATTAATATTCCTATATATCTATCCCTATCTCTCTAGCACTATTTCTCCACATATACATATTAACCTTCTCACAATAAATATTTTCGGTTAGGCTCATCATCACTAATTTCAAGATCAATTTCTATTAAAGATTCAAAGTGACAAGATCTATTTAAAAAATGAGCTCCTCAAAAAATTTAATATCAAATTTTAATTCACTAAACAACAAAAGCTTAATTCATATAAAGCATCTAGATGTAGCTGCTAAATATCCGGTTCTAAATATTACACGGGTAACAACAAAATATGGACCAACACTAAGAGTTGAGATGGAAAAAAATATAATGTTTCTACCTAAAAGATATTATACTCTGACAGATGATGAAATTAAGGATCTCTCGAGTGGAATATTTCAAGTACGCAGAGAGTGAGATGGACGAATTTTTGATTCAAAATGTTCAATATCCCATTTGGGAATAAAAAATATAATTCTGTATAGTAAATTATAAATAAATAAATAAAAATGCATTAAAGAGTTTTGTGAAATATATATATATATATATATATATATATATATATATATATATATATATATATATATATATATATATATATATATATATATATATATATATATATATATATATATATATATATATATATATATATATATATATATATATATATATATATATATATATATATATATATATATATATATATATATATATATATATATATATATATATATATATATATATATATATATATATATATATATATATATATATATATATATATATATATATATATATATATATATATATATATATATATAAATATATATATATATATATATATATATATATATATATATATATATATATATATATATATATATATATATATATATATATATATATATATATTTCACAAAACTCTTTGATGCATTTTTATTTATTTATTTATAATTTACTATACAGAATTATATTTTTTATTCCCAAATGGGATATTGAACATTTTGAATCAAAAATTCGTCCATCTCACTCTCTGCGTACTTGAAATATTCCACTCGAGAGATCCTTAATTTCATCATCTGTCAGAGTATAGTATCTTTTAGGTAGAAACATTATATTTTTTTCCATCTCAACTCTTAGTGTTGGTCCATATTTTGTTGTTACCCGTGTAATATTTAGAACCGGATATTTAGCAGCTATATCTAGATGCTTTATATGAATTAAGCTTTTGTTGTTTAGTGAATTAAAATTTGATATTAAATTTTTTGAGGAGCTCATTTTTTAAATAGATCTTGTCACTTTGAATCTTTAATAGAAATTGATCTTGAAAGTAGTGATGATGAGCCTAACCGAAAATATTTATTGTGAGAAGGTTAATATGTATATGTGGAGAAATAGTGCTAGAGAGATAGGGATAGATATATAGGAATATTAATATGAATGTTTCTTCTTTTAATGTTTTAATAGTCACTTTGAAAATGAGTTGGAAAGAGAAATATGTATATTCTATAACCTCTATTCTAGAAGGGTTATAGGAAAATGGAGAAGTCTATAAGAGGAGGAAAATATAATATTGAATTTTATTCACTTTGTAGCTAAATATTTAGGAAAAAAATTATCAGTATCGACGAATCCTTTGAAAAAGTAAGCAGCAACAAAATTAATACGGAATATTAACAAAAATGAGTCAAATAAGAAGGAGTCTTAATAAATTTATATCGGATTTTGATAACTTTAGACTATACGATCATTGGGAAATGATCATATTTTTTTAAAATATGCTGGACGAGAATGATGAATTTGATATTATGGAAGATGAAGACAACACAGAAGGACATTTCAAATGCTGTCCCTGGTATGATCCGAATTGTGAGGAAGGACCTGATACATGTAGGTGCTCGATATACTTTCTACGGAAAGCTATATTAGAAAATTTAATGGAATCTTATTATACAATGTTTCAACCATCATAATAAAATTTAATAAATAAAATAGTATTATTAAAATAAAATATTCACTGTCTTGTATTATTTTTTCTAAAGGATAATTGGGAAAATTAAAGAAATTTTTAAGTTAAAAATTTAATGAATAACTTATGAGATTATCCAACTTTTTTTTTACTCTTTAAAATGATGAAATAATTAATTTTAATACAATTTCATAATGTTGTGAAATTCAAATTCAAGAAATAAACAAATCAAATCAAGATTATGCAGGATTTAAGAGTACAGTTAAACTTATAAACAAACAAAAATTTGCAAGTAAGCAAAAAACAAGACAATAATTGTTTTGATCCAACAAAAATTGTTTTCTCTGCTAGCAGCAAGACGTGTGTGCACAGTCAACGTCAGCGTTTTTTCAATTTGATGATAATATCATGGCTGAACAAGAAAATAAAACAAAGATTGTTTAATTTTTTTGATATTATTAAGATTTTTTTATTATTATTTAATTTTTTGCTTATTTTATTATTATTATATTTTTTTTTAATAACAAACCAAATTTTCTTAATAACTAAACATTAATAACTAAACATTAATAACTAAATAATTACATATAAACATAAACAAATTACATTTAAGTAAAAAAACTCATCATTCTTCTTGAAGCTTATCAATTTCCATTAGCAACATATCCAGTTCATATTCTGGATTTGTTTCCTCAATTCGATAATTATACCATGCTAATGTATTTATACCATCACATTGTATTTTTATTTTATCATCTTGATAACTAAGTACAACCTTATTTAGTTGGTTGGTATAAATTTGATGAACTTTTGACTTAAATGTTAACATATCATCATAAACAATAGACTTATTAAATAAACAATTTCTATACGCCTCTAAACTACATTTTTGAAGAACACATTTCTTAACCCCCTTCAATTTTTTACATCATTTTCATATTGCACGCTAAAAGAATACATTTTTGACCGAAGTCCCACAAATTCTTTCATAACTTTACCACAATTTTCATCCTTCATCATACCCAGCACCTTTTTGTTTAAAAGAGGAATACCATATACGTTATATTTTGGGTAATCGGAAGTGTCAAATTCTTGTTCTATGTCAGATTTTATGTCGGCATAAAAGGCGTTAGTTTTTACTGTATATATAAATGAGTCGGTGTCCATTTAATTTAAAGATAAATTTGCTTTAAACTTGGGCTGCATGAATCCATAATGGAAATTATACATTTTCCATTTAGAAAGCTCCAAGACACAAAATCCCAAGTATATGCGCTTGTTTTAATATGTTTTGACTCTATTCATTTCTATAGCTACCATATCTTCAGAAAATATAGATAAACTATGAAAATTGGATTTAGATATCCAATCTTGAGCCCCCAAATGGTTACAGTTTGTTCTGTTCCAGTTGGTTACAATTTTCACATCTCTCCTCTTGTCCACATTCTCCATTGTTTTGCCATACACAGTATTATTGAGTAATTTGAAAAAAAATTTCTCAAAAGCATTTTTAGCAGTGGCTCTGTGTTTGGTATTTAAGTCAATATAACCTTTTAACCATGGAGATTGTTTAAATGCTAGAATACGATGCGTTTTCTTTGGAATCAAACCATATTCCAAACATTGCTTAAGAACTCTGTAATGTATTACATAAGAGTTTTTGGCGAAAAATCCGCAATTAATTTCTTATGGTTTGATTCTAAAGTTTTCTTGTTTTCAACACAGAAGGGAAGGTCATTGTGAGAGTCATGCAGATGTGAAGGATATTCCAAAGTGACCTCATATACATAACCATCTTGTGAGTTATTATCTATGCTATTCGCATCCAGATTCAGCTCATCACTTGTCAGCCATCGGAATCCTCCATAAGGAAGATACTCAGACATCGCGCAACCGTAAAGGTTATTTGCGTCTAAATATATTAGAAATTCTGAAGGCTTGTCTTCATCAAAATCATCTAAATATTTATTATTTGCTTTGGAATATCGCTTACTGCACTGTAACATTCCACCGCGTATTCCCTTTTTAAAGAAGTTATACATGTCAATGTCTGTTAACAACTCTAATTCTATTTGTGTGTTTTAACATGGAATCCCATGATAGTCCTGGAGCAGTATAGTACTGACGCGGATCTAGATTATAAATCCCCTTACAGACTTTTCGAAAATTTTCGAATATGTCTGCTAACAAAAGCACATCTGTTTTGAGATATAATTCCATATAATCTCACAGGGTTTTGCAATTAAAGGTATGCCAAATCTTTATTGCATGCTCATAATCTTCAATTGAGCATTCCTTGTTATTTAATTTATTAAAAAAATCTTCTCTTGATGGAAGCTGACCATCACCCAATTTTTCAAATGAATCAAGATATTCATAAGGGAAAACACCCTTTCTTCGTACAAGGTCAAATTCTGTCTTTCTGTTAAAGTGTGCCCTAACCGTATGGAAATCATTGTCCGTTAGATTATTAGCTAAGGATTCTAAGCTATCAGCCATAAAACGAATAGTATCTAAAAATCGGAGTTCAAGATTGCAATTGTCAGTCATTTTTGTAAATGTGGATAGTGAAATGTGCAGTTCTTTGTTCAGTGGTAGGACTTTTATGTTGTCAGACTTTTTACCTAATTCTTTAACAAAGAGGTGCGAGTCATAAGATGAATAATTATGAAAATATTTAGTATGAACTTCGGAATTTGGTACTTTAAGTTGCAAATATTGTGAGCTGCACCTCGATATTTACCACTTATATGACAATGATCTCTTACACGATCTTTACCGAGAAATTTGTCACATATGTGACAATTTATTGAATTTTGAAAACTGTATATTTCCGAAAGGGTCAAGCTGTTCATTTTTGTCTTACTGGTGAGGAACTGATTGCAAATATCTTCACAATCGTCAATTAACCAGTCAACAAATTTTACAGATGCGTCCTCACCAGTATATATCTTAAATTTATCTAAACTATTATTACCTACACATTTTATATAATAACTAAAGGCACAAGGAATGTGCCTCTTTATAACTTGAGTTTTGTCACTTACAGTAGTTTGGATATCTTCTAGTATGCATTCGAAATCTGCATATATAACGAATGGCACATCCATCTGCCGCTGGTGATCTTTAAACTTCAAAATACCATTTTCAGGAGAGAGTAACGCAGCAACAATTTTCCCACATTCCGTTTTGTGTTATTCCATAGTCCATTCATTGTGCGTATATTGTAGGCAGGTATTACAAAATTTGAGACTGTCATGGTGCTTTGTTGTCTGACGCCTTAATAATCTGTAAAAGGAATAAATTTATATATGTATATAGTTATTCAATCATAAATATGTATTTACTTACCTTGATATATCTTTATTTGTTTTTTTTATTTATTTGTATGTTCAAATCCTCTACAACAAGAGTTAATCTTATATTTAGAGTACAGAAAGTAGTATCAATAAGTTAAAGCGGCAAACATAAGTATACAAATTTAGACAAAATTAACTACAAATTATTTATATATTATGTATGTTTTCCTATTGTGAAAAATAATTAAATAAGAAGAGCTTAAAGCTAGTTGCTTTGCTATTAAGTTGTTGTGTTTGTGGAAGAACATTCCAGAGACGCGCCGCATGTATGAAAAACTGCCATTGGGAAACAAGAAAACGCTGTAAAGGAATTATAATATTTTTTCCCCTGACGGATCTGGCAAACCGGATTTTATCAATAAGATATTGTGGCATTTCAGAATAAATGATTTTATGCAAAAATAAGAGCACACGTATGTTAAGAAGGTTGTTGAACGTAACGCCATAAAATTTCGTGGCAAATTGAGAAACATGATCATATCTTTTCAATCCGTATACATATCTAATAATATTGTTGTATAAAACGTTTAGCTTTCTTTTGCTAACAGAGTCACAGCTTGCAAAAAGTTCACAACCGTAGATTACACCAGGAACAAAATAAGCTTTTGCAAGAAGTTGTCTTATGTTGAAAGGAGTATAATACTGTGACGACCAAAGACACTTCAGCTTAGAGTAAGTCTGACCCACAAGTGTGTTAATATGGTTTGTCCAAGTAAGACCGTTATTAAAAATTAATCCCAGGTTTTTGGCAGCATTAACAATAGTGATTTTTTCTCCATTTATTAAAACATGGAAATCTGCAATATGAGTAATTGTTTTCTTGCGAATTATGATACACTTTGATTTGCAAGGGTTTAGACAAAGTCCATTTGCACTTGCCAAGCAATAAACTCTATTCAGATCTGCATTAAGTCTTGCAATATTTTCAGCAACGGAAATGACTGGGCTACTTAAATACAACTGCACATCATCTGCGTACATTTGAATTTGGCTATGTAAAAGTTGTTTTGGCAAGTCATTTACATAAATGGAAAAAAGGAGTGGCCCAAGGATTGACCCTTGAGGCACACCTTTAGATAAATCTAATACCGAAGATTGATTATTTTTCGAATACACAAATTGCCGACGACTAGAAAGAGTATGAAGATATCAGTCTTGTGGAAGTTAAAGAGAAATTAAAGAAGTGTCGAAGTTTCATGCAGAGCATGCTATGGTCAACCGTGTCAAAGGCTTTAGAATGATCAAGAAGAACCAAGAAATTGATTTTTCCTTCGTCCAGTTCACGTCGTATATTTTCAGTTACGTTAAGTAAGGCAGAAACACAGCTATGATTTTGGCGAAAACCAGATTGCTTATCAGACAACAAATTATGATTTTTAATATATTGCGACATTTGATTATAAAGAATTTTTTCAAGAGCCTTAGATAGATAGCACAGTATGGCAATTGGCCTGAACTCTGAGTCGTTTTTAGGTATTGGCACTATTTTTGCGTATTTCCACTTCAACGGAAAATCGCTAGTCATTATAATGGTATTGAATAAATGTGTTATATATGGTAAGAGGACCGGCAACAATATCTTTACAAATTTAGGGTGAGTGTTATCAGAGCCCACTGCATTTGACTTAATTAGATTGAAGCTTAAATAGACTTCAGATTGGCTTATACAAGTGAATTGGAACACATTACTATTGACTTCGTGAGCATTAGAAATTATACTAGAAGAGTTATTAAAAGTATCATCTGTAGGTAGTAGAGGTATACTTGTGAAAGTTCTATTAAGCTCTTCGACATCGACTTGACAACTGCTTGAACTCTCAGATCTACCAACCCCTATCTCACGAATGTATTTCCAAGTTTCCCTAGAGCCTATTGCCAAAGCGGCTATAATAATACTCAGTTTTTGCAATTCTTATTCCAATATTAACGTTTCTTCTTGCAGTTTTAAATTCAGCTTTCAACTCTGAGGTTCTAAATCGCTTCCACCTTGAGTAAGCACAGTCTCTCTTAGCTATTAGAAGTTTTATATTGGCAGAAAACCAAGGCTTTTCCCTACCAGATATTGTTTTAGATTTTACTGGAACTGTTTCATCAAATAGACGTTGAATATTGTTTTCAAAAAATGCTACTTGCTCATCGACTGAGGGCATGTAGTACATATGAGACATATCAATACTAGAGACGCTTTCGCGGAGCACATTGTAGTTCAAGCTTTTGAAGTCGCGGTAATAGACTGTATGTTCTGACAAAGGAATTCTAAAGTTGTAAGTTAAAAACATTAAAGCATGCTTTGAAAAACACGGGGCTAACAATTGTTCATACAACATTACATTTACAGTATTCGCAACAAAAACAACGTCAAGCAATGTTCTGTTAGTTGCTGTATGATGAGTTGGGTTAACTGAGTTCGTGGGAGTTAGTCCAAAGGATAGCATATTGTCAGTTAATTCTGATTCCAAAAGTAGGTTAGAATTAAAATCACCTGCAATAATTATATCGTCATAAGCAGCGGCAAGAGTTTCCATCGCACAGAAAAAATTTGTAAAGGATATTCGTTTATTCGGCCTGTAAACACACCCTACCAACATCTTCTTACTGTCAGAGACTATTTCAATAAAGATAAATTCAACATATTTATCATTTAATGGTAAATTTGTTGAAGACTTTAAACAAAGTTTACAAGATATATCGTTCTTCACAAACATAGCTACACCGCCAGCATTACCCTCGCGATCCTCTCTAAACACTTTATAACCACTAAGGCAAATTAATCTATCCGGAGTCCCCGACGAAAGCCAGGTTTCGGAAACGCAGACAATATCAGTGTTGGAATTTTCAAAAACAAATCTAAATTCATCAATTTTATTGTTTAGGCTTTGGCCATTGATATGGGTTAGCGTTAGCCCTTTCTTGTAATTGGCAAGGATTTTAACCATGCTCATTGTTGTTTCCCTGGAATTTCCTCCCGCAGCATCACCATTATCCGTGATCATGGTCAAATATATATTGAAAATCCCTAATAGCAACGCAAAATACAATAATATTGTTTTTAAGAAAAATAATGGTTAGACATTGAAATAAAAAATACTGATGACATGATCTAAACAAAAGGTAAAAGAGTTTCAAAAACACATTTATAAAAATTAAAAAATAAGAAAATGTAAAATTGATCTTCTACTCGAAAGAATTTTTGCAATTGGTCAGGAAAATCGATTTTAATAGGGTCATCATTTTCATATACTTTTACATGCACGATTCCACGTTGTGTAAATACAGCTTTCAAGCAATTCCTCTTTTTCAAATTTAGCGCTGATTTAAATATCCCATAGTTGTACGGAGTTAAGTTTTCGTTGATAAAGAAAGGCATGTTACTATCAAAGCCTGCATTCCGCAGACGTAGTGGTGATTTGTGTTGACGACAATAATCGGCAGCGTTTTTGAGGAATAAATTTCTCTCGTATGGAGAGTTCATTTTAATAATAATTGGAGGGCCTCTCACATCACGTATATGCTTAAAGTGCTTAACACGAAAAATAACTTTGTGTGTTGGCACACTTATGCTTAACGCGCCACAAATATTTTCAAATATACCAGATAAGTTTTCATTGTCGTGAAACGGTATACCAGTGATTCTGATGTCTGACGCTACTACCGAATTATCGTGTTCTAGTACTTTTAAATTAAGACTATGGACATCCTCTCTTAATTTATTAATTTCATAGCTGTCAGTTTCTAATTTAGTAACCCTATCGTTCAATTGTTGAATTTCTGTTTTTACCTCATTTACTATCTCATTTCGTAAATCACTGAACTTCTTTTCAATTTCAGTCATTAGGCAACTCTTATTGTTTTCAATAATTGTTTTTATTTTATCAGATTGCTCTTGCATATATTCATTTTGCTTTGTGAATTTATTATGCAACCAGTTCCACAAACGAGAGCGAATAGTTGGATCATTAGAGTTTGAAAAAAAGAGACCAGATAATTCAGTACTGATGTTTGTCGGCACGTCATTTGCTTCTGCTTTGTTTACATTTTTTTTTGGTTCTGCGTGAACTCATGATTGTTGTTAATATTTTGTTTTAGTATTGTTGATATTAATATAATTTTATGTTTATTTTGTTATGCTTTCGCTATGTTTTAAATGTTGCAATAATATATGTATGTATGTATATTTCAACTTGTTTTGTTATTGTTTCCACTAAAATAAACGTAACAGTTTTATATTATAAAGAAAACAAGTTTTATCTTCTTGTATGTTAATGTTGTAGAATTATCACTTGTTTTTGTTGTAGGCTAACATTTTGCTTTAAAATTTTGTTACTGTATTATTGTGTAAGATTTATTTTTAAGTTGTTTATATTTAAGTTTGTTTATTTTATATTTAAGGAAAAGTTTTTAAATAAAATCTCAAGTTCGGTTCGTACTAAAGACAGTGCACCAAGAATTGTATATAAAGTTAATTACTATTTCAGTTTTTGTATAAATTATTATGTATTATTAATTATTTTATTGCCATAAGAAATATTAACTGCGAAGCTCTCAAAAAACACGTCCGATCACGTCGAAACAAAACAGGCACAATTTCATTGTGCAAGCAAATGACATCAGCGCTAATGTCCTCGATGTTATATGAGCTGTTATATTCTTTATGATTTGTTATTGTGGCATCTAATGCAGCAACTAAACCCTATTTAAAACAATAATCATCATTGTTTTCAATGTTGATACAGCCCTGCTTTTTAGCTAGTTTCAATGGAGTGCTTATCCAATGAGATCCTTTTACTAGAGAACTTTTGTTTATGTTAATTTCAGCGCGAATAATTCTTATTAAAGTCCACCCAGAATCTCTTTCCTGCAATTCTGACATTTGATTATGAATGTTCTGGAATTGTTTTTCAATTAGATCATCAACATTACTTCCCAGGCACAATAAATCCATTTTTGCTCTGTGTGAAATTTGACACAAATCAATTTATTCACCAACAATTTTTATGTACTCTCCAATTAGAGTTACACAGAATTTTAAAATATTATGTTTAACCAAACTTTTTTCAAGTCTTTCCTTGAAAATAGGTTTATTTTCCAGAACAAAGTCTTCAAATAGAAGATCATCTTTTTTGTTGGGAATTCCATATGTTGCAATTTTTTTTTTGAATGCACTGTTTATTTCATAATATTTTGGTTCTACATTCAAAGGAGTATTATCATATTTACCGCTGGGAGAATTTGAAGTATCCATGTCATCAAACACAATATTATCTAGTTGTTGCTGCTTTTGCTGTTGTTGTTGCTGTTGTTGTTGATGCTGCTGTTGTTGCTGTGGTTGTTGTTGGTGTTGTGGCTGTGGTTTTTGTTGCTGTTGATATTGTTGCTGTGGTTGTTGTTGCTGTTGAGGATATCTGGAACTGTCCATTGTCAAGGCGTATTGATTACTCAAGGATAATAGTTGGGCATATTATATTGCTGCCATTGCATTGGTGATGTATATTGATAAGGAATAGGAAGATGATGTGGAATTTTTGTGGGTACTGAAAACTGATTATTCCATGACATTGGTATCGGATAGCTGGTAGACATACCGTATTGCTCATAATTCATTGGTAGTGGATATCGTTCGTACCGTAGAGAAGCTTGGTGCTGATGTTGTTGTTCTCCATTTGAGTCCTGATTGATGATTACTTGACCTGGTTGACCATGATTTCGGACGTGATCCAAGAACGCTTTTTGGTATTTGTATACCTTATTACACAAATTACATTGATATACAGAAGAACTAATTTTTTTTTATTTATTTATTAAATCAAATTTATTTAATTATTTTATTTTATTTAATTAGTCCTTTTTTCAAAAACACTATAAACTTCTTTATTAATAAATTTTTTGTTTTTCCTATTTATTTAATTAGTAACAATTAACTTTATTTAATTATTTTATTTAATTTATTTAGTTCTATTGTAAAAACACAATGAAATTGTTTATTAATAAATTTTTTGATTTCAACCGCACTTATTGAGTTATCAGAATATACCGATGAAAATCTTCATTATTTCTTCTACTTATATACATCCTATGAGAATCGCGTAGTAGGCATCAAGTCTAATTTTTTATTGATATTACGAGATTGATGAAGTTCATATGTATACATAGCAACAGCAAGAACTAGAACATAACATTGTGTAATATATTATTTTATATAAATGATGACTAATGAAATTTTGTTATCAAATGATGACTCATTCTAAAAACATGTGCAACTGAATAAACAAAGTCATAAACATGATTCTGCAAAACAAATAATCAGACGGACATTTCAAATGATGACTCATTCTCAAAACATGTGCAGCTGAATAAACAAAGCAATAAACATGATTCTGCAAACCAAATAATCAGACGGACATTTTAAATGATGACTCATTCTCAAAAAATGCGCAGCTGAATAAACAAAGCAATAAACACGATTCTGTAGAACAAATATTCAAATTATTATCCCATGAAATAAACGAGACGGACATTTGAAACGACATACACACATTCTTCACAAATCTAAAGATAAGAAAAAAGAAACACACACACACACCCCTCCCCCACACATTCACGCACCCACAACCATGCACAAAGTAAATGTAAACACAAGCATCACAAATATATATATTTATATATATATATTTATTTATTTAATCAAATATATATATATATATATATATATATATATATATATATATATATATATATATATATATATATATATATATATATATATATATATATATATATATATATATATATATATATATATATATATATATATATATATATATATATATATATATATATATTTGATTAAATAAATAAATATATATATAAATATATATATATATATATATATATATATATATATATATATATATATATATATATATATATATATATATATATATATATATATATATATATATATATATATATATATATATATATATATATATATATATATATATATATATATATATATATATTTATATATATATATATTAGTCATAAAAACACCTGTAGAACTTCATCTTGATATCAATACTGTGGACCTGGACCTAAACTACAAAAACGTTTAAATCGAGGTGATAAAGGAATCAATTTATTGGACTCTGCCTGCAAAAATCACGACATAGCTTATTCTAAAAATAAAGATTTAAATATTAGACATCAAACTGATAAAATTCTTGAAAATTCAGCTTGAGATCGAGTTTTATCAAAAGATAGCAGTCTTGCAGAAAAATCATTTGCAAATATGGTTACTAACGCTATGAAAGCCAAAACAAAATTTGGTATGGGTGTGGAGAAAAAAAAATTTGAAGAAACCTTAATGGTAAAAAATTGTTCAGTTCATCAATTAGAGCTGCAACAAAAATACTAAAGGAGAAAACACCTTTAGACATTAACAATGCTATTAGAATAGCACGTAAAACGATCAACAAAACATTAAAAGGCAGAAAATCCCAAGTTATAATACCTCGCATAATAAATGTACCAAAAATTGGTGGTTTTTTACCACTAATACCGATTTTAACTGCTCTGGGTGCAATTGGAAGTCTAACGACTGGAGGTGCTGCTATAGCTAAGGCTGTAAATTCAACAAAGAATGCTAAAAATCAGCTTGATGAAGCAATTCGACATAATAAAGCGATGGAATCTATAGCTGTTGGGAAAGGACTTTACCTAAAACCATATAAAAAGGGTTATGGTTTAGTTTATAAAGAGCAGACAAAAAACTCTTAGAAATGCTACCTAATAGACCACTATCAGAAGTCGACTTGAGAAATTTTTCAAACAAAATTCCACATTTTAGAGGAGTTTTCATGTTGGAATCACTACCAAAACGACAAAAGAAAAAAGAATGTGGCATAATCAATTTGGATATATCAACAGGACCTGATACACATTGGGTAGCATATTATAAAAACATCAATGAAAAAGAGTATTTCGATAGTTTTGGAAACTTACAACCTCCTTCGGAAGTACTCAAATATCTGGGCACAAATATAAAATACAACTATAATCAATATCAGAATTTTAATACATTTACCTGTGGTCATTTATGTCTTAAGTTTCTTTATGAAATAACTGAAAATATTAAATAAAAACACACAATCGTATATATTTCACAAAACTCTTTAATGCATTTTTATTTATTTATTTATAATTTACTATGCAGAATTAATTTTTTCTTTTTTTTATTCTCAAATGGGATATTAAGCATTTTGAATCAAAAATTCGTCCATCTCACTCTTAAGGATTAAGCTTTGTTCACCATCTCTGCGTAGTTAAAATATTCGACTCGAGAGATACTTAATTTCATCATCTGTCAGAGTATTATATCTGTTAGGCAGAAACATTATATTTTTTTCCATCTAAACTCTTAGTGTTGGTCCATATTTTTTTGTTACCCGTGTTATATTTTGAACAGGATATTTAGCAGCTACATCTAGATCCTTTATGAGAATTAAACTTATGTTATTTAGAGAATTAAATTTTGTTATTAAATTTTTTGAGGAGCTCATTTTTTAAATAGATCTTGTCACTTTGAATCTTTAATTAAAATTGATCTTGAAAGTAGTGATGATGAGTCCAATAAGCCTAGCCGAAAATATTTGTTCCGAAATAATGAATATGAGTATGTGAGGAGATCATTATAGAGAGAGAGGGAGAGAGATAGTGATAAGGAGGTATATTAATATGAATCTTTCCTTATATATTTGTCGGAAAATCGAAAAGGGAATAAGAGAATGAAAGAACAATAATACATAATTTTACCCACTTTGTAGCTAAATATTTAGGGAAAAATTTGCAGTATCGACGAATCCTTTGAAAAAGTAAGCAGCAACAAAATTAATACGGAATATTAACAAAAATGAGTCAAATATGAAGGAGTCTTAATAAATTTATATCGGATTTTGATAACTTTAGACTATACGATCATTGGGAAATGATCATATTTTTTCAAAATATGCTGGACGAGAATGATGAATTTGATATTATGGAAGATGAAGACAACACAGACGGACATTTCAAATGCTGTTCCTGGTATGATCCGATTTGTGAGAAAGGACCTGATACATGTAAGAGCTCGATATACTTTCTACGGAAACGAAATCATTAAAATAAAATATTCACTGTCTTGTAGTATTTTTTCTAAAGGATAATTAGGAAAATTAAAGAAATTTTTGAGTTAAAAATTTAATGAATAACTTATCAGGTTATCCAACTTTTTGACTCTGTAAAATGTTGAAAGAAAGAAATTTAATATAATTTCATAATGTTGTGAAATTCAAATTCCCTTGTCAAGAAATAAACAAATCAAATCAAGATTATGCAGGATTTAACAGTACAGTTAAACTTATAAACAGAAAAATTTGCAAGTAAGCAAAAAACAAGGCAAGAATTGTTTTGATCCAACAAAAATTGTTTTCTCTGCTAGCAGCAAGACGTGTATGCACAGTCAACGTCAACGTTTTTTTCAATTTCATGATATCAGGGCTGAACAAGAAAATAAAACAAAGATTGTTTAATTTTTTTGATATTAATAAGATTTTTTTTATTATTATTTAATTTTTTTCTTATTTCATTATTATTATAATTTTTTTAATAACAAACCAAATTTTCTTAATAACTAAATTTTTACATATAAACAGAAACAAATTACATTTAAGTAAAAAACTCATCATTCTTCTTGAAGCTTATCAATTTCCATATCCAGTTCATATTCTGGATTTGTTTCCTCAATTCGATAATTATACCATGCTAATGTATTTATACCATCACATTGTATTTTTCTTTTATCATCTTGATAACTAAGTACAACCTTATTTAGTTGGTTGGTATAAATTTGATGACCTTTTGACTTAAATGTTAACATATCATCATAAACAATAGACTTATTAAATAAACAATTTCTATACGCCTCTAAACTATATTTTTCAAGAACACATTTCTTAACCCCCTTCGATTTTTTACATCATTTTCATATTGCACGCTAGAAGAATACATTTTTGACCGAAGTCCCACAAATTCTTTCATCACTTTCCCACAATTCTCATCCTTCATCATACCCAGCACCTTTTTGTTTAAAAGAGGAATACCATATACGTTATCTTTTGGGTAGTCGGAAGTGTCAAATTCTTGTTCTATGTCAGATTTTATGTCGGCATAAAAGTCGTCAGTTTTTATTGTATATATAAATGAGTCGGTGTCCATGTAGTTTAAAGATAAATTTGATTTAAACTTGGGTTTCATGAATCCATAATGGAAATTATACATTTTCCATTTAGAAAGCTCCAACACACAAAATCGCAAGTATATGGGCTTGTTATAGTATGTTTTTGTTGGTTAAATGCTCCTGAATTATAATAAAAATAAGGAAAAACATTTTATACTGACTTTTATTAAAGAAAAAATATTTGAAGTAAAGAAAATAAACTAATAATTATTTCAATGAATAATAGTTTTAAATCAAAAGTTATAAAACAAAATAATATTTACATTTTGTACAGTGTTTTTGAAGTTGAATATCAACACCTCTTCTCAAAAAACAAAAGATACAAAAATGAAAATTTAATTAACTTTAAACGTTACTGAGGCCAGCTAGTGCTCTTAGTTTTGTAATCTTAATATTTGCAAGAGGTTTCGTAAGTAAATCTGCTACCATATCCTCTGTTGGACAATAAACAAATTCAATGTCTTTTGAAAGTTGGATTTCTCGAAGGAAGTAGCATTTTACATTAATGTGCTTAGTGCGTGGATTTATCTTTTCAGCTTCTAAAAGTTTTAAGTAACTCTGATTATCCTCGAAAATTTAAAAATTTTTAATATTGACTTGCAAATCATGGAACAGCATTTTCAGCCAAATTAATTCTTGTGCTGCTTCAGCTAAAGAAATGAACTCCGCTTCAGTTGATGACAATGTTACATGTGTCTGTTTTCTGCTTGCATAGCTTATTACAGCTTCTCCAAATTTAAAAATGAAACCGCTAGTTGATCTTCGACTGCTGATTTCACCAGCCCAATCTGCATCGGCATAGCCTGTAAGTTCACAAATAGCTTGAGTACATCCAACGCAAAGCCGAAGTTGTTGAGTTCCATTAAGATACTTGAAAACACGTTTTATTTCCACCCAATCGCGCTGTGTTGGACATGATACTTTTCTACTTAGAATGGAAACTGCTACAGCAATGTCAGGTCTTGTGTTTCCTGACAAATATAAAAGTGAACCAATTGCTTTACGATAAAGCTCGACGTCAATGAACAAACTTCCTTTTGTTGACAGTTCTTTTATATATCCGACGTCTAATGGAATGTTTGATATTTTCGCATCAGTAATTTGATATTTTTCTAACATACTTTTTATGTAATTCTCTTGGTGTATATACAATTTCCCATCTTTCTTTTCAATTTGAATTCCTAGATATAGTTTTAGCTCTCCCATATCTGTAATTTTAAACTCTTTTCCAATTGCATAAATTGTATTCTTCTCAAGAGCTTTGTTTTTGGTTACAACAAGAATGTCGTCCACATATATGAGCACATACAAAATATTATCGCCTTCACCTTGAACGTATAAACAACTATCTGCTGTACCTCTCTTGAACCCAATTTTAAGCAGAACTGAATTAATCTTCTGATTCCAGCAGCGGGCAGATTGTTTTAATCCGTATATATTTTTCTTTACCTTACATACAAGGTGCTCATGTCCATGTACAACAAACCCAGATGGTTGCTTAATATACACTTCATTAACTAGATCGCCATTTAAGAATGCAGTCTTCACATCAATGTGTCGCACAACCATGTTATTGAGAGATGCTACAGCCAGTAGTGTTCTAAATGTTGTTTGTTTGACAACTGGTGCAAAAATCTCGTCGTAATCTTCACCAAATTTTTGAGAGAACCCCTTTGCAACCAGTCTCGCTCTAAACTTTTGTGTACCATCAGATAAGTTTTTGATCTTGTAAACCCACTTAGTCCCAACAGCTTTTCTACCTTTAGGTAGCTCAACAAGCTCCCACACATCATTTGAATATATGGACTGCAGCTCTTCTTCCATAGCACTTATCCATTGATACTTATTTATGCTTTCCACAGCCTCATTGTAACTTGTAGGTTCTATTATATTTGAGTAGTTGGGAACTGGGGCTTTGTCACCAATTAAAATTGTCAAAATTTGTGAAATTTTGTAATTTATTGCCTAAATTTGGGTAATTAGTGTCAAGGGTGTGTTTGACAAGGGTTTAGGTGGTGTTTTTGTATGTCGGTGCATGTAACTAGTTATGTTAGGCACGCGCAGAGGGTTTTACGATGGCTTGTACGTGATAATTTTCATTTATGAGCTTAAGTGTGAGGTGACGAGGGTTCGAATGTGTGTTTTTATGTTTGTTTTTTTTTCATTTATTGTTTAATTGTATATGAAAGGCGTGGGAAAAACGAGCTGTATGAATTTTTGTATAAGTGTGGATTGAAAAGGATTTTGGTTTTAAAGTGAGTTTTGGGAAATAGTATTAATGAACTTGTCAGTGAAAAAAATTAACTGTGTTTTAAAATTCTAATCTTGTACAATTAAGAAATATTTTGGTTGGGTTGGTGTTTTGTTTTGTTTTTCATTTATTGTTTAAGTGTACGTTTCCATTTATTGTTTAAGTGTAGATTGAAAAGGATTTTGGTTTTAAAGTGAATTTGGTTGGTTGGTAATATAAACTGATAGTTAGAGTGTTAAAAAAAGTCATAATATGTGTAATTTAGTTTTGTAATGAAATGGAAATTCAAATGCAGAGAACGTATGTCTTTATGTTTAGTTTATTTTCTCTGTCCTTTGTCTGGTTTTCCTGCTTCTGTCTGTCTTTTCCTGTGGTTAAGTGCTTCACAACAAAAATTAAAAGGAGAGATAAAAATCTTTGTTTAAGAAATGTTGATCGTGTGGGTATGAATGCACTTAGGAATAAAAAATTATTATTGATTGTACAAAGTGTGATTTTTTTTAAGTCTCCCTGTCTGTCTGTCTGTCTGTCTCTCTGTTTGATGGAATTAAATGTAGGCCAATGTTTGGCTGTTTGTTAGAATGAGTTGTATGGATTTTGTTGAAGTAATTATTTTTAGTAATAAACATGGTATCGATTTTGTAATGAAATGTTGTTGTTGTTGTAAGAAGAAAGTGTGGTTGTCTTGATTATGAATAGTTTGGTATAGTGACAGAGTGACGGCAGAGCGACAGACTGGCAGACTGACAGACTGTCAATAGAAGCAGAGGATAGAGAATTTGTTAAGCAGAGATAAACGCATGCTGTGGTTAAGTGGTTCACAAGAAAAATGAAAAGGAAATTCAAATGCAGAGGACGGAGCTGTAGGCAGAGGGACAGAGCGAGAGCGATGACAGATAAAAGAGCAAGCGCGTAACAGCTCAAAAGTGCACAATCATATAATTGATAGTAAATTCATATTGCTTGCTGACATTTGCCTCTGTCTCGTATACATACCATATATAAAAAAATCTGTCTGATGGAATTAAATGTAGGTCAATGTTTGGCTGTTTGTTAGAATGAGTTGTATGGATTTTGTTGAAGTAATTATTTTTAGTAATAAACATGGTATCGATTTTGTAATGTAATGTTGTTGTTGTTGTTGTAAGAAGAAAGTGTGGTTGTCTTGATTATGAATAGTTTGGTATAGTGACAGAGTGACGGCAGAGCGACAGACTGGCAGACCGGCAGACTGGCAGACTGTCAATAGAAGCAGAGGAATGAGAATTTGTTAAGCAGAGATAAGCGTATTGTATATTAAACGTAAAGCGTGTTACATTTTTCTCATTATTGAAACAAGTGTGGAAATAAAGAAAACAACTTTAATATAAAAGAAAAATTTGTGAGTTAAAAAAATTAAAGTGAAAATAAAATCCATTGCACTACAACTAGAACATTTTGTTAGCGTTAAAAAAGTTAAACTTAAAATAAAAACTATTTTAATATAAGTAGAAAATTTTGTGAACACTAAAAAATATTTGCAGTAACTAAAAAAAGAAGTTAATAAGTTTATCTAAATAAATAATTAATTAAATATATATATATATAATTAAATAAATGAAATGAGTTCTGTAGACTACGTTTGTTATATATGTCAAAAGGTGTACAAATACCAAAAGGCATATATAACACATATTAAAAATCATAATGATAAGCAGCAACAACAAATACATTGCCAGCAGCCCCCCACTCCAATGCAATGGTACGCAAATATGGATCAACAGCTACAATACCAGCCACAGCCACAACAACAAATGCATTGGCAGCAACCCTCCACGCGAATGCAATGGTACCCAAACATGGATCAACAGCTACAATATCAGCCACAGCAGCAAATGCATTGGCAGCAACCCCTCACTCCAATGCAATGGCACCCAAATATGGACCAACAGCTACAATATCAGCCACAGCAACAAATGCATTGGCAGCAACCCGTCACTCCAATGCAATGGTACCCAAATATGGACCAACAGCTACAATATCAGTCAACACCACAACAACAAATGCATTGTCAGCAACCCCCCCACCCCAATGCAATGGTACCCAAATACTGATCAACAACTCCAACATCAGCCACAAGCTCAAGGAACGTCGTCAACTACCACAAATTATTATGAAATAATTAAGGCGTTTAAAAATAATATTATAACGTATGGGATTGATAATAAAAAAGAAGAACTCTTATTTGAAGATTTTATTAGAGAAATTGAACCTGTCATCATAGAGAGGTTGGAAAACAGTTTGCTGAAACATGTTATAATAAAATTTAATATAAGTATAGTGGCAGAATATATAAAACTTGTGGGAGAGGAATTAGAGTTCAATATAATTCATCATAGAGCTAAAATGAATTTGTTGACTAGAGGAGATGAAATATATGAAGTACTTTCCAAGCAAATATCAGAAATTCAAAACAAAATGTCTGAATTCCAAGAGAAGGACTCTGGTTGGACTCTGATACGTATAGTTCGAGCAGAGTTAAGTCTTAATAAATCTTCTCTGGTAAACGGAGCAAACTGGATTAGTCTACCCGAAAAACTTAAACAGCGAAATGCTTGCGTCAACATAGAAAACAATGACGTCTTCTGCTTTAAGTGGTGCTTAATTGCGGCAATGGATATCTCACAAATTGAGTATAAACAACGATGTAGCGCATATAATATCGATGACATTGCTGCTGACATCATTTGCACACAAAATGGAGTTACACTAGACTTCTCAAATTTAAAATTCCCAATGTCCCTAAAAAACATTAAAATATTTGAGGAGCGAAATAGTGACATTAGTATAAACGTATTTGGGTACGATGAGGAAACTAATGCAATTGTTGGTCCGTATTACATTACAAAGGATGAGAAATGCACTCATGTTAATTTATTGTTGCTGGAAAATGCTGTTGGTCATCACTATGTTCTTATAAAGAATATATCAAGGTAAGTTTAAAAAGTTAATTAAAATAATAAAAAAATAAAATAAAAAACTTTACATAAAATCTTTGTAATAATTATTTTATTTTAATCGATTATAAATTTGTTATTTTTATAGACTACTAAGCAGTCAGACTACAAAGCACAAAAGCGCTCTTAAGTTTTGTAATACTTGTCTACAATACTCGCATAGTGAAGTGACCATGGAGCAGCATAAAAGAGAATGTGGACGAATAGTAACCACTATGCCAACAGCCCCAAATGATCTTCTTCACTTTAAGGGTCATCAAAGGAAAATGGATGTCCCCTTCGTTGTTTATGCAGACTTCGAATGCATATTAGAGGATATTGATTGTAGTGTGAGTAGCAAAACCAAATTTGTTAAGAAGCACGTTCCTTGTGCTTTTAGCTATTATGTTAAATGTGTCCATAATAATAAGTTAGATAAGCTAAGAGTGTACACGGGGAAAGATGCCTCGGAAAAATTTGTTTCATTTTTAATTAAAGACTGTCAGGATATATATAATGATTATTTAGTAAATAAGAGACAAATGGATACATTATCCCCTTCTGATATTAATAATTTTTATGATGCATTGAATTGTCATATATGTAAGAAATTTCTAGGTAATGATCGTGTTAGAGATCACTGTCACATTAGTGGAAAGTTTAGAGGTGCAGCCCACAAAAATTGTAATCTAAATTATCAAATTCCTAAGTTTATACCAGTTTACTTTCACAATTACTCAAATTATGACTCACATCTTTTTACTAAAGAATTAGGGAAAATTTCTATGACATTAAAAGTACTTCCTCTTAATAAGGAGCTGTATATATCACTGTCTCAATTTACAGAAATGAGTGATGGTCATAATCTTGAAATAAGATTTCTTGATACAATACGCTTTATGGCTGACAGTTTGGAATCATTGGCCTGCAACTTGTCAGATAGTGATTTCAGCACTATTAGGTCCTTTTTTCAGACAGAAAAAGAATTTCAGCTCATTAAAAAAAAAGGTATTTTTCCGTATGAGTATCTAAATTCGTTTCATAAATTAAATGAGTGTCAGCTTCCTCCCCGCAGTGATTTCTATAATAAGCTGAATAATAAAGAATGTTCTTTAGAGGAGTACTCACATGCTGAAGAGGTATGGAATACTTTTAGGTGTAAAACACTGAAAGATTACATGGAACTTTACTTAAAAACAGATGTGCTTTTACTAACAGATATTTTTGAGAACTTCAGAAAAGTTTGTAAAGGTATATATGAGCTGGATCCATGTCAATATTACACAGCTCCTGGTCTTGCCTGGGATGCAATGTTAAAATATACAAAAATTGAATTGGAACTTTTAACGGACATAGATATGTATAATTTTATGAAAAAAGGAATACGTGGGGGGATTGTACAGTGCAGTAAAAGATATGCAAAAGCAAACAACAAATATTTAGATGACTTCGACAAAGAGAAGCCCTCAGAATTTCTTGTCTATTTAGATGCAAATAACCTTTACGGTTGGGCAATGTCTGAATATCTTCCTTATGGAGGGTTCAGATGGTTATCAAATGAGGAGCTGGATCTGGATCCGAAAAGCATAGATGATAATGGAACAGATGGTTATGTATATGAGGTTTCTTTAGATTATCCTTCTAATTTGCATGACTTACACAATGACCTTCCTTTTTGCGCTGAAAATAAAAAAACTTTTTAAATGAAGTACAACAAATTGATAACTGATTTCTCTACAAAGCAGTCATATGTTATACATTATAGAGTTCTCAAGCAGTGCTTGGAATATGGTTTGGTTTTAAAGAAAACACATCGTATTCTAGCATTTAAACAATCTCAATGGTTAAAAGGTTATATCGACTTAAATACCAAGCATCTATCCTTAAATATAATTTATGAATTTTTACATCAGTTATAATCTTATGTTGCATTTTTTCTCCAATCTCATAACAAAGTCGTGTTAGTTCAATCTTGACATCCCTTTCATGATGTATTCCTTGTATTTCATTGAATTGAATTTTTGTTTTGTTTAAAGTGGAGCAGGTTGGTATGTAATATTCATAATAGAAGTGAAGGATTTGTTTTCTTAGAATGTTATTCCAACACAAAATTGATGTAAAAAATACTCGCATTTGAGTTAGTGATCACCAAGTGTCAGAATCTATTTTTATTTTATAGTTTCCTTGTTGGATAATTAAAAAACAAATACCCTTTTTGTACTGAAATTTATATTCTACATCCCTCTCACTTTCATTATCAATTATATTTATAGAATTTAAGAAATCCCGACGATTAAGCATATCATGAATATACTCTTTATAGCATATGAGATGTAACCACTCTTCTCGATCTAGTCCAATGAATTGCTTATTTTTATAATGCAACCATATCATTGGCTTAAAACCAAAAGCTGTCGAAAATCCACATACAATCTTCAATTTCCAATTTAGCAAGTATTCAAACTCAAAAACAACATCATATATTTGTGGTTTTCGTTCCTGATTGTGATGAAATATATTCTTTATCGTATGTCTATCCATCCTCAGTGAAAATAATATTTAAACTAAGAGTTTTTCGCTCTATTAATCTCTATATATATATCAAAATAAATAAGAAATCAAAAGAATGTATACATACATATATTTTATATTTATTCATTGTTTTTTTGACATATATTTTTATAAGTATCAATTATCTTAAAAATAATTTTTTTTCTTATGTGGAACATGGTACAACGGCATGTCTCCGGCCCTTCCTCGCATCCTTCGCTGTACCAGGGACAGCTAGCAAAATGTCCACTATCCGAGTCCTCTTGTTCTATCACTCCATAGTCCTCATTTTCAGTCAGCATGAAGATAAAGAAGTTTATTGTTTCTTTATGCTCATAGAGCAATAAGTCCTCAAATAACTTAAGGAAGTCAAATAACTCATCACGTACTTGGCTCATTTTTTTATTTTTATTTAATTTTTTAAAATCAATACTTGTGTCTTGAATAATATTTCTACACTGATATTCTTTAAAGGTTAATGTGTGTATTTATAGATAAATATTTCTGTAAAAAATAAAATTTTACAAACAATTTTGTTTGCTGGTCTCAAAGTTTTTTCTGATGTAATCTTTTTTTTTTTTACTTACACTTTATAACATTACTATAACTATCTCCTTCACTACAATTCTATCATTGCCAGAAATATTTTACATAAAAAATAATATCAATAAGAGAAAAAGAGATAGCTGTAATTCTGATCAGCCTTACGTAAATTTTTGACTCACTTTCACTTTAGAACTACAATATAACTATCTCCTTCACTACAATTTATCAATAATAAATATTTTTTACAGAAAAAAAAATCTAACAATATGAGAAAAAGAGATAGCTACAATATTGATCTTTCTTTCTATTAAGATTTTCTCAACTATTTAAGGCTGGAAAAAGTATTTAATGCATCAGTTTACAAAAGCAGATTAAGCAATCTGTCAAATAAGAAAAAATAATATAAAAGGAAACAAATAAAAAAAAATTTAAATAATAATAATGAATCCTCCTGATTTGTTAAAAAAATTCAACAGTTTAAATAAAAAAACACTTATACATATAAAGGATCTTGAGGAGTCTACTAAGTATATAGTTAAAAACGCAAAACGGGTGACAACTAAATATGGCACCACAGTTCAAATTGATCTGGAAAATTACATAATGTATTTACCAAACCGATATAATACTCTATCAGATGATGATGTAATGGAGTTGGCATCCGGGATATATTGCGTATGCAAGCAAGGAGACAGTGGGCTAAAATTGGATACTGCTGCTGGTATAGATATATTTATAACAAATGCTCAATATCCTCATTGGGAATAATATGTAAAAACTATATTTTTATAAACTTTTTATTAATAAAACAACAAATTTTTTTGAAAATTGTTTAAATGTTTTATTTATTTATTCTTCTCACTTATTTTGTAAAGAAATTCAAGACATAAATGTCCACATTTAAATTAATCATAATTTTGATATTGATTGTAATTATATTTTATATTTTTGCCCAGATATTTAACTAATTCTAAAGGAGGTTGTAAATTTCCAAAACTGTCGAAATATTCCTTATGTTGATTGTTTTTATAATATGCTACCCAATGTGTTCCAGGTCCAGTTGATAAATCTAAGTTAATGATACCGCATTCTCTTTTTCTCGTTCGTTTTGGTAGTGCATCCAACATGAAAACTCCTCTAAAGTAGGGAATGTTTGTTGAAAAATTTTTCAGATCAACATCAGATAGTGGTTTATTGGGTAGCTTTACGAAAATTTTTTTTTGTTTTTTCTTGACAAACCAATCCATATCCTTTTTTATAGGGTTTAAGATAAAATCCTTTCCCCATTGCTACTGCTTCCATTGTTTTATTGTGCCTCGTTGCTTCATCAAGTTGTTGTTTAGCATTCTTTGCTGCATTTATTGCTTTTGCGATAGCAGCTCCGCCAGCAGAAAGACTTCCAATTGCACTCAGAGCAGTAAGAATAGGTACCAAAGGTAAGAAGCCGCCAATTTTTGGGACATTAATTACACGTGGTATTACAACTTGTGATTTCTTTCTCCTTAACGACTTGTTGATAACTTTACGAGCAATCCTAATAGCAGAGTTAATGTCTTGAGGCTTTTCCTTCTTCAATATTTTCGTTGCATCCTTAATTGATGTACTGAACAGATTTTTTCCATTTTGTTTTTTTCTTTTTAGAACCTTCTTCTTCAACCCCATACCAAATTTTGTTTTTGCTTTCATTGCGTTCGCAACCATATATGCAAATGATGTTTCTGCAAGACTACTATCTTTTGAAAGAACTCGCTCCCAAGCTTTATTTTCAAGAATTTTATCAGCTTGATGTCTATTATTTAAATCCTTGTCTTTGGAATAAGCAATGTCGTGATTTTTACATGCAGCGTCTAATAAATTTATTCCTTTGTCACCGCGATCTAAACGTTTTTGTAATTTTGTTCCGGGGCCACAAAATTGGTATCCAGGAAGGTGTAGTTCAACAGGTATAGAGTTTATTAATCTATTAACTAAACCTTTTCCAACGACTGGTTTTTTATGACTGAATGTTTTGCTATAATGTACAACCATATTATTTCTTCTTCTATAATAAAAGTAACATTTATAAATTGCAATTAGTTATAAGAATGCGGTTAATAAAACAACATAAAAATATTGTGATTCGCAATATTGATGCTTCATCGAACATCAGATCAAAAATAAAGCATAGCTCCCTCTTACCAAATTCTATTCGTGCTCTGATAGTTGGGCCATCAAATTGTGGAAAGACTAATGTCATGATTGCATTACTAGAAAGTCCTAATGGACTCAAGTTTGAAAACATCTATTTATACTCAAAATCTCTATATCAACCGAAATATGAATACTTGAAGAAATTGATTTCACCAATTAAAGGGATGGGATATTACACATTTACAGATAATGAATCAGTTATACCCCCTGATGAAGCTAAAATTAATTCAATTATGATATTTGATGATGTTGCATGTGAGAAGCAAAATAATATACGAGCATATTTTTGCATGGGACGACATAAGGATGTCGATTCATTCTACTTATGTCAAACTTATACGAGAATTCCCAAACATTTAATAAGAGACAATGCAAATGTGATTATAATGTTTAAACAGGATGAGACAAACATGAAACACGTTTATTGTGATCATGTTGCCAGCGACATGAGTTATGAAAATTTAATGAAATTTGTAGAGAGTGTTGGAAGGAAAATTATGGATTTTTGGTGATAAGCAAAGATAATGAATTAAACAATGGTCGCTATAGAAAATTATTCGAATATTTCATAACGATATAAATTACTCTACATAAAAGTAAAACATTAGTATTTAATTTGGCGTTAAACATAATACATCTACTTATTTCCTGAAATATAGAAAATATAATCTGCTAGCTGATACCTGTTTTTGATAGCTGATACCTGTTCTGATACCTGATCTGATAGCTGATACCTGATCTGATATCTGATACCTGATCTGATATCTGATACCTGATCTGATAGCTGATACCTGATCTGATAGCTGATACCTGTTCTGATACCTGATCTGATAGCTGATACCTGATCTGATATCTGATACCTGATCTGATAGCTGATACCTGATCTGATATCTGATACCTGATCTGATAGCTGATACCTGATCTGATAGCTGATACCTGTTCTGATACCTGATCTGATAGCTGAAAATGGATGAAGAAGTTTTAAAAGAGCTAATAAAGACAAGAAATGTTTTAAAGAAAAAATTCCGTAGTATAAAAATTGGTGAAGCAGATACACATGAGCTATTTAAAGACACATTTAAACCAATAATAGATCCTTTAAGAGAATTTGTGAATAGTTCTAAAAATAACCAAAGAAGTATTAAAGCAGAAAGGGGTGATTTAAAAATGAAAATTTCTAAAAACTCAAATTTCCCATTTAACGAACAACAATTTAAGTTAGAGACAAGCACTCCAAAGAAACTTGCTGAAAAAACGTTATTCAATAAAAACACCTCACTTAGTGATCGAAACGCAAATGCTGCTAAGGATGATGAAGCTTATACTGATGGTGATGATGATGATAATGATGATTTTTACTCTCAATCTGAAACCCTAAATAATTCACATAATAATACGAGTTATACTGACTTAGCACTATTGGAAAGCAGAAATGAATTAGATACTCTCTATGGTCCACATAAAGATTTTAATAATGAATGGAAGTTTGGTAATAGTAATATTAAACTTACAGAAAATAAAATAATGATTGGAAATCAAATATGGGCTTTTACACCGGGTTTATTTTCTTTACTGTTTCACAAAATACCAAAACATTATGATAAACATGAACTAGAACTATATAAAAAAATTTTAGTTAGCACAAATGCGTACAAAAGAGAATATAGACCTGATGGACAAATAAAAGGAACGAGAGCGTATAAATATAAGCATATTATCAGCAAATTGTTTAGAAAACAGAATGAAAAGAACTCGTCAACTTCATCATTTAATACAATAAATAGTACTTATAAGGGAGATGGTTTGATGAAACTAAACACACATAAACCTAACTATATATACTGGGATGATCCCAATGAGTTAGTAGATCGCCTTAGGCTATTGCTGGCATCACAAGCTGCATGTCATACTAATCATAATAATGAGATTGTCTCAATTATCGAGGAATTATATGAAGCAAACATTATAGAATAGTACTTATCTACATAAATCATGTCCATTGACAAGTTTGGGCACTATCTTAATGGCACAAGTGGCACAGTTTTAGTGAAAAATGTTCCTAAGCTGTTGGGGTTCGTTATGGATACAACTAATAGCATTGATGTCCAAAAGAAAAGGATCAAAAATGTTGCAAATGCATTGGAGGAAAATGATGTTGTCAATAAGTTGTTTCTGCAAAGTCAAATTGAAGAGATACAACTTGAAATCAACATGAATTTAAATCAGAAACTCAATGAAATTCAAGAAAAAATTTTAAGCATGAAGTTATTTTTCGAAAAAGAAATTAGAAAGAGAAATGAGTTAATTTATGGGTATGAAAGAAATTTGATGGCGCACACTACTTAAAAGAACTCACAGTGAATACAATATATTCAGTAAAATCCTAAATACATTAAATAATGACTTCAAAAAGATCTTTAGTAAATGAGCTGCATAAGCAAGCACGAAAAAATTTTCCACGTCGGAGAGTTGTTATGAAAGGAATAGATGATCTTTGGCAAGCTGATTTAGTTGAAATGGGGAACTATTCTACAGACAATAAGAACTATCGATATTTAATGACAGTATTTGATACATTTTCGAAATTCGCATGGGCTGTACCACTTAAAACAAAAACTGCGCTTGAAACAGTCCGGGCAATGGAACTTGTTTTTCAATTGGGACGGGTGCCAAAAAACTTACAAACAGACGACGGTAAAGAGTTTTTCAATAAACTCTTTGGAAAATTGATGGATAAATACAACATTAATCACTACTCAACGTATAGCAGAATGAAAGCATCAATTGTGGAACGATTTAATAGAACATTAAAAGGAATGATGTGGAAAGAGTTTAGCTTCAATGGTTCTTATAACTGGTTTGACATTTACAAAGACTTGATTAATACATATAATAGAAAAATTCATCGTACCATCAAAATGGCACCTATTCAAGTTACCTCTAGATATGAGAAAAAATTATTAAGTACGGTATATAACCGTTTAAAACTGTTCAAATTATCAAAATTCAATGTTGGAGACCATGTACGTATAAGTAAATATAAACATGTTTTTGACAATTGGACAACAGAAATTTTCACAATTAAAACAGTTCAAAATACATATCCAGTTACATACATATTAGAAGACTATCGTGGTAATCCTATTAAAGGCGGATTCTATGATGAAGAACTCATAAAAACGGAATTTCCCAACACATACCTGGTTGAAAGAGTTCTCAAAACTAAAGGAGATAAAGTATTCGTTAAATGGCTAGGATTTTCTAATCAACATAATTCTTGGATTAATAAAAATGAAATATTGTAGTAAAGTTTAAACATAAGCCTATTTTTGTAACTAATATATTAAAGAAAAAAACAAATAAATGAGCATGCAAATTCTTTTTTATACAAAGTGTTGTGTTTAATTTCATTTATTAATAATCTGACAACCATAATGTCAATAACACTTACTCTGAACTCAAACTCATCCGAGTTATCAGCTAATTACTTTCCTCCTATTGGTTTAAATGGTGGATATGAATGTGCTCTAACTGATTTTCATTCATATAATAGCATACCTAATGTAGATGATTATAACAATATATTTCATATAGGTGAACATGTAATTAAAATACCAATAGGATCCTATGAATTGAATGATATAGTTGATTATATTAAAGATCAATATAAGCAGTACTGTCCGGAAAATAAAATTGATATTGAGGCTAATAACAATACAATGCAAGTTAGAGTTAATAGCTCTAAGGACCTCATATACTTTAATAAGGATAATACAATTGGAAAACTTTTAGGATTCAATAAGAAAATTCTAGCTCCCAACGAAGACCATTACTCAGATCTTCCCGTTAATATTTTCCTAGTGAATATCTTGCGTGTTGAGTGTAATATAGTCGTTAACACATATATGAATAATTCACAAGCACATACATTACATGAATTTGCGATAAATGTTCCACCAGGGTATAAAATTGTTGAGATTCCTAGAAATCTTATCTATTTACCAGTTAACTGCCAAGAGATAAGTTCTCTAACTCTACGCGTCGTTGATCAGAACGGTGATTTAATTAATTTCCGAGGAGAGGAAATTACAATAAGAATACATTTGAGAACTAACAGATAATGATAATATACAACGCCAAGCAATCGAAGTATAAAATTGGATACACTTATAAAACACTATTGCAAACCAAACCAAAATTAAAGACATCTTCACAAAAACAACATCTGACACAAGCAAATAAAAAATTTTTGAAGTCTCTCAATTTAAAGTTGGTAAAGAAATGAGTTCCATACTAGATGTTCTAGAAAAACCTCTATCAGACGAGAGTATAATTAAAAAGGACTACCACACATATACACCGTACCTACAATCCTTCAATAATAATGATGAGATTCGAATTTCAATACAAAATCAAGACTTGTATGTGCTACCCAGCGAAAGCTATAT
This sequence comes from Panzeria rudis, assembly GCA_956483635.1. Lineage (NCBI taxonomy): Eukaryota > Metazoa > Arthropoda > Insecta > Diptera > Tachinidae > Panzeria > Panzeria rudis. The sequence goes on from OY101451.1 coordinate 58,329,665, forward strand.
ATATGTTGAGGGTAGTGTTGTAGATGATAATAACAGCAAAATATCATCTTTTTTAAATCTTAAATTAAAAAATAACTTTGTGGCACATCTCTTTGACGAAATTCGATATGAACTTAATGGAATAGAAATTGATCATACAAGACATTTAGGCATTTCAAGCACCTTAAAGAATTTCCTTTCTTTATCACCAACGGAAAGTGTTGCCATGTATAATGCTGGATGGAACAAACTCGATGATTTGGATATTTTAAACGGACACTTTAATTTCTATGTACCACTGAAACTATTTTTAAGATTTGCTGAAGACTATAATAAAATTATACTCAGCGGTAAACGTGAATTGATTCTCTTACGTAATAAGAACGATGAAAAACTCGTATACTCAACTGTTGCTACTGACAAACCAAAAATTAGTATCTCAAACATCTCATGGAGAATTCCACATGTACAATTATCCGATCTTAACAAATTGAATATGATTAAAATTATTAACAATGGTGCTTCTATACCGATGGCATTTCGCAGTTGGGATTGTCACATTAATCCTCAACTAAATACAGGAACTAGCCATATATGGAATGTTAAATTGGCTGCAAATAGAGAACGACCCCGTTTTGTATTGATTGCTTTTCAACAAGAGAATAAGTTTGTTCACTGTAATCTAAACAATTTAAAAGTGCATTTAAATTCCGAATCGTACCCATATGATGATCTTAATATAAAATTTAAAAATGACCGTTATGCAATTCTATATGATATGTATCTACGATTTCAACAAAGCTACTACATGAGAGAATCACAACCGCTTCTAACTGCTCAAGAGTTCAAAAATAGTGTGCCTATAGTGGTAGTAGATGTCAGTCACCAAAACGAATCTCTCTCGAACGGTCCTGTTGATATAAAAATTGAAATTGAAACAGATTCCAACATTCCCACTGATACATCAGCTTTTTGCATTCTCATCCACGATCGCTTAATAGAATACATACCATTAAAAGGTCAAGTTCGTAAAATCATGTAAATAAAAAACAAAAAAAATAAGATGATGGGGGATAAAGTTTTCATCGATATGCAAGGATTTAAATCTAATTCAAACACCTTCATTGCAAAAGAGATAGCAATTGTTTTTAACAATAAGCACATAAATTTTATTATCAACCCACCGTTTAACTTCAAAAGATTATCAATAGCAAAACAAAAAGAAGCAAATTGGTTAACAAGAAACTTTCATCATCTGAATTGGAATGATGGATCAATATCATTTAAGAGTGTTGTAAAATTTTTAAAAACCAATTTAAAATATTCAACAATCTATGTTAAGGGTATGGAAAAGAAGAAATGGTTTGAAAAATTACTTCAAGTCAGAGTTTTTAACATCGAGGATATTGGCTGTATCAACTTTAAGCAAATACAACTTAAATATCCGGAACATTTTTATTGTAGCTACCACAACTATGGAGTTTGTGCTTTAAGAAATGCATATTTACTTAAAAAAGAAACTAATTAAAAATTTATATTAATATTATATTCTTATATTTAAACAATTTTTTTTGCTGTATATTTTTTGATATAATAAAAAAAAAATGTATATTAAAAAACAAAAAATTTAATTTTTTTCTTATTCATTTATTTATATATGTATATAAGTATATTTAAGTATGTGATATTACAATACAAGGGGTACAAATGTCTATACATTTTATTAATAATTTAAAATTGATTTGAGTTAAAAACTTAAATCTAAAGCAGCCAACAATTCATCGCCTTCTACATCCACCAAAAAATCCTTTATTAATTTACTGAGCTCCTCTTCAGCATAATTCAGATCTCTCATTAATGCATCTACCTCTTCGTCTAGCAGAAACTTGTGCACTTCTTCATCAAACGGGCTTTCCAGCTGATTGCTTTGAAGTAGCTGTGCATCCTCCGAATTGTTAATTAATTCATTAAATACGCTCCCCAGCTGGTTGTTAGGTATTGTGCTTGCGTCTTCCGAGTTGATATGGAGGATGCAGTTAAGAACTTCGTCAACGATTGAATCGTTGACAAACTCTTCTGCTTCTTCATCCATACTAAAAGAGAAGAGACTTAAGTCTTCTTCCCTTGATGATGATTCCATCTTCTGGGCACATCTCAAAGGACTCTCCTCTAGAGTTTCAAAAATTTGACTTGATGTATTCATTTTTTAAAGTTCCCAATTATTTAATTCTTTTAATAGCCGTAAAACTTGCTTAGAGCACTTTTTCTAAATAGAAATCACACTATACTAGTAAAAAATTTGCCTATTACTTTTACTTATATACGTTCTATAAGAATCATTTATTAATATATGGTATGTACAATAGACAGAGGCAAATGTCAGCAAGCAATATGAATTTACTATCAATTATATGATTGCGCACTTTTGAGCTGTTACGCGCTTGCTCTTTTATCTGTCATCGCTCTCGCTCTGTCCCTCTGCCTACAGCTCCGTCCTCTGCATTTGAATTTCCTTTTCATTTTTCTTGTGAACCACTTAACCACAGCATGCGTTTATCTCTGCTTAACAAATTCTCTATCCTCTGCTTCTATTGACAGTCTGTCAGTCTGCCAGTCTGTCGCTCTGCCGTCACTCTGTCACTATACCAAACTATTCATAATCAAGACAACCACACTTTCTTCTTACAACAACAACAACATTACATTACAAAATCAATACCATGTTTATTACTAAAAATAATTACTTCAACAAAATCCATACAACTCATTCTAACAAACAGCCAAACATTGGCCTACATTTAATTCCATCAAACAGAGAGACAGACAGACAGACAGACAGGGAGACTTTAAAAAATTCACACTTTGTACAATCAATAATAATTTTTTATTCCTAAGTGCATTCATACCCACACGATCAACATTTCTTAAACAAAGATTTTTATCTCTCCTTTTAATTTTTGTTGTGAAGCACTTAACCACAGGAAAAGACAGACAGAAGCAGGAAAACCAGACAAAGGACAGAGAAAATAAACTAAACATAAAGACATACGTTCTCTGCATTTGAATTTCCATTTCATTACAAAACTAAATTACACATATTATGACTTTTTTTAACACTCTAACTATCAGTTTATATTACCAACCAACCAAATTCACTTTAAAACCAAAATCCTTTTCAATCTACACTTAAACAATAAATGGAAACGTACACTTAAACAATAAATGAAAAACAAAACAAAACACCAACCCAACCAAAATATTTCTTAATTGTACAAGATTAGAATTTTAAAACACAGCTAATTTTTTTCACTGACAAGTTCATTAATACTATTTCCCAAAACTCACTTTAAAACCAAAATCCTTTTCAATCCACACTTATACAAAAATTCATACAGCTCGTTTTTCCCACGCCTTTCATATACAATTAAACAATAAATGAAAAAAAAACAAACATAAAAACACACATTCGAACCCTCGTCACCTCACACTTAAGCTCATAAATGAAAATTATCACGTACAAGCCATCGTAAAACCCTCTGCGCGTGCCTAACATAACTAGTTACATGCACCGACATACAAAAACACCACCTAAACCCTTGTCAAACACACCCTTGACACTAATTACCCAAATTTAGGCAATAAATTACAAAATTTCACAAATTTTGACAATTTTAATTGGTGACAAAGCCCCAGTTCCCAACTACTTATTTGTTGTAATAATACTTAACTGGTGGTAAACCTTTTGTGGAATGAGAAGATCTACGTAAATTACTATTGTCTGCAGATATGTTTTCATCCACTTCTTGATCAGTATGGGGCCTACTTTCAACATTACTCTGGATACTAAATCAATATTAACAACATCATCGGCTATTTGTGAATAGTTTTGCGATATTACTCCAACATTTTTCTCCTCAACGAATTCAACATCTCTTGATATGATAATATTACCATGTTCATCTAACAATCTAAAGGCTTTTGACTCATCACAGAATCCAACCAGAATTGCCTTCTTAGATACATCGTCCATCTTGTAACGAAGTTTCTTGTTAACCTTATAATAAGCTGTGCATCCAAAAGTTTTAATAAAGTTCATTTGTGGTGGTCGAGAAAACCAAAGCTCATAAGGAGTATTTTCTACAGCTCTTGACAATAAACGATTTTGTAAGAAATTTGCAGTATTTAGTGCTTCTGCCTAGTACTTTTTGTCTAAACCAGACTGATTTAACATACAGCGCGTCATCTCAACTAAACTACGGTTTTTAAGCTCTGCGACACCATTCTGTTCCGATGTATATGGAGCCGTAAACTGCTGCTGAATACCTTTGTCCTTAAAGAATTCTTCGAGCTTCTTACTTTTGAACTCTCCACCTCTATCACTTCTTAAAACTTTTATGTGTTTTCCAAAACGATTTTCAGTAAAAGCTATATAATCTTTTATCTTCTGGAACGTTTGACTTTTATGTTTCAAGAAATAAACGGTACAATACCTGCTATAATCATCAATCATTGTCAGGACGTATTTATTTCCGCTTGGTGTAACGTTCCGAATCGGTCCACATAAATCATCATGAACGAGATCCAACGTATTTAACGAACGGATTTTTGAAAGCTTTGGAAATTCCTTTCTTTGTCATCTTACCGTTTAAACAAGTCTCGCAAACGTCTATACAGCTGCAATGCTTCTTTAATGCGACACCAGTAATTAATTCAGACTCAATAGCCTTTCTAATACTGTTATTTTCACGGTGACCAAATCTGCGATGAAAAGTATGTATACACTGAGTTTCAATTACCTTAACTTTTCGAGCATTGTGATCTTCATTTAAAACGTAGAGATTGTTGTGTAAGCTTCCAGTTGCATATACACAGCCAGGGAATAAAATTTCACATTTATCTCTTCTAAAAACAATATCTAACCCATTTTCAACCAGTTTTCTGACAGAAAGCAAATTTCCGTCTAACTCAGGAACGAAAAGCACGTTCTTTACATGAATAGTTTTGCTTTGACAATGTAATACTCCGTCACCTGAACCAACTGCTTTAATTATCTTTCCATTTGCTAAATAATTACTATCAGAAACATTACTATTTAAATTTTTAAAAAATTTGTTGTCACTGCACATGAGACTGGTAGCTGCTGAGTCTATGTACCATTTCGAATTCATTTTCTGCAGCTTAGAACCAATATCGCCGACTTCATTTGAATCGTGAAAAGCTTTCTTTGTCTTGTACTGTTTTTTCTTATTTCGACAATCTTTCTTTAAATGACCTGCTATACCGCATGCATAGCATTTTAAGATTTTAAAATTCTTTGTTTTTAATGCCACGGCAACGTTATTTTCAGTAGAATTTGCTTCAGATTTTCGTCGGTATTCCTGAATTAGTTTTTCTTTAACTAATTCAGGTGTTAACTCTTTTTCAGCTCTGACTTCTAATGCTGTAATTATTGAATGATACTCATCTGGTAAACTTCCAAGTAAAAACGCAACCGCCAAATGTTCTGCTAATTGCTCGCCCAGTCCAACTAGTCGATCCACAATATCAAGCATCTCAGAAATGTGATTTTCCATTGTTTGGCCTTGTTAGACAGAGTAGATTTTTCATGTGATTTCTTCAACGACACCCAATATTCTCTAGCAGTCTTCAATTTCCGAAGAGTTCCTAATTGGCTGTCTTCTACCAGAAGCCCAATTGTTGCACGTACTTTTCCATCTTTTAATAACAAAGCGGAATTTGCATTTTCTGGCATCTCACAATTGACCATATTCCACAAATCTTCCTTGATAAGAAGCAACTCAAGCTTATATTTCCAAACTTGATAATTTGTGCTGTTTAGCTTCTGAATCGCAGACTTGACTTCATCCATTTTAAAGATTCTTTTAATAACTACCACAGTATAAAGCTTCTAATAAAATAATCTTCTTTCTTTTAACAGTTAGTGAGGGCCCATAACCTGTTGGTTAAATGCTCCTGTGTTTGTTTTTTTTTTTTGCAATGGTTGTGTTGAATTGAAGTTTATTAGACGTCCGGATGAAATTACTTTACTTTATTACAGACTGGTACACAAAATCGATTTCATCCGGACGTCTAATAAACTTCAATTCAACACAACCATTGCAACAAAAAACAAATACAGCGCTGAATCTTATCAAAAAAGTGATAAAAATTAGTGACGAAACATTCATGGCAAAAAACATTAAAAAAATAGAAGAACTACTTCTGAAAAACAGTTTCCCAAAATATTTAATAAATAGCCTCATCAAAAAGGCATAACACGGGGACAAAACTAAAGAAAACAAAAACACATCTGGCAGCACTAAATATTATAGTCTACCTTACATACCTAGACTTACAGAAAACAAACAAATAAGAACAATAATAAATGAAAAAAATGTTGTACTTGCATATCGGCCTAACAAAACAATAAACTCCCTATTCACAAAAACAAAAACACAAATAAACAAGAAAGAACAAAGTAATGTAGTCTACCAAATTTACTGTTTAGGCAATGTATCTGAAAGCTGTGGTAAAGTTTACATAGGAACAACAAAGAGAAGTTTGAGTACAAGAACAAATGAACATGAATCAGATATTAAAAAAGGAAAACATTCTACTGCTCTTTCACAACACTGCACCGAACACAAACACACAGCTGATTTGACGAATGTAACAATATTAAACTAGGAGAAACGAGAGAATAAACGATATACGCTTGAGAGTCTTAGGATCCAACAAAAAGGGAACAGTGCAATAAACAAAAAAGAGGACAAGGGCAACACTAATGCGAATTATTCGATAGCTTTATTTTAATTTTTAATATTTTATTCTGTGATACTAAGTTTAAGAACCAGTTATGCACTTTGAAGTATTGTGTATTAATTCTGTGTTTGACGTTTGTTTTTATGTTATGCAAAATGCATTATAAACAATAGAATTAAAGAAAAATATGTAAGTAAATGATTGCTTCTTAAAAATAAGTCACCATAAATTGTATAATGTTACATATATGTTCATTTATTTATTTTCTGTCCAACATACACACTTATTTATGTATTTATTTTCTGTGTTACCAGATTAAATAAAAATATTTTCCCTGATGAAGTTGGGATTGTCCAACGAAACGTCGGATGATAAAAAGAAACAGAAAATAGTATTTGTTTTATTTCAAATATATGACCTTAAAAGCCCGAGCTTTTAAATGCTAACATCTTTTCTTTTATCAACGTTCTCCATGGTCTTCCGTATACCGCGTTATCAAGTAATGTAAAAAAATTTTTTTCAAATGCATTTTTTGCAGAAGCTCTATGTTTAGTATTCAAATCTATATAGTGTTTTAGCCATGGAGATTGTTTAAATGCTAGAATACGATGCGTTTTCCTTAGAATCAAACCATATTCCAAACATTGCTTAAGAACTCTGTAATGTATTACATAAGAGTTTTTTGGCGAAAAATCCGCAATTAATTTTTTATGGTTTGATTCTAAAATTTTCTTGTTTTCAACACAGAAGGGAAGGTCATTGTGAGAGTCATGCAGATGGGAAGGATATACCAAAGTGACCTCATATACATAACCATCTTGTGAGTTATTATCTATGCTTTTCGCATCCAGATTCATCACTTGTCAGCCATCGGAATCCTCCATAAGGAAGATACTCAGACATCGCCCAACCGTAAAGGTTATTTGCGTCTAAATATATTAGAAATTCTGAAGGCTTGTCTTCATCAAAATCATCTAAATATTTATTATTTGCTTTGGAATATCGCTTACTGCACTGTACCATTCCACCGCGTATTCCCTTTTTAAAGAAGTTATACATGTCAATGTCTGTTAACAACTCTAATTCTAACATGGCATCCCATGATAGTCCTGGAGCAGTATAGTACTGACACGGATCTAGATTATAAATCCCCTTACAGACTTTTCGAAAATTTTCGAATATGTCTGCTAACAAAAGTACATCTGTTTTGAGATATAATTCCATATATTCTCGCAGGGTTTTGCAATTAAAGTTATGCCAAATCTTTATTGCATGCTCATAATCTTCAATTGAGCATTCCTTGTTATTTAATTTATTAAAAATATTTTCTTCTCTTGATGGAAGCTGACCATCATCCAATTTTTCAAATGAATCAAGATATTCATAATGGAACACACCCTTTCTTCGTACAAGGTCAAATTCTGTCTTTCTGTTAAAGTGTGCCCTAGCCGTATGGAAATCATTGTCCGTTAGATTATTAGCTAAGGATTCTAAGCTATCAGCCATAAAATTAATAGTATCTAAAAATCGGAGTTCAAGATTGCAATTATCGGTCATTTTTGTAAATGTCGATAGTGAAATGTACAGTTCTTTGTTCAGTGGTAGGACTTTTATGTTGTCAGACTTTTTACCTAATTCTTTAACAAAGAGGTGCGAGTCATAAGATAAATAATTATGAAAATATTTGGTATGAACTTCGGAATTTGGTACTTTAAGTTGCAAATATTGTGAGCTGCACCTCGATATTTACCACTTATATGACAATGATCTCTTATACGATCTTTATTGAGAAATTTGTCACATATGTGACAATTTATTGAAAACTGTATATTTCCGAAAGGGTCAAGCTGTTCATTTTTGTCTTACTGGTGAGGAACTGATTGTATATATTTTCACAATCGTCAATTAACCAGTCAATAAATTTTACAGATGCGTCCTCACCAGTATATATCTTACATTTATCTAAACTATTATTACCTATACATTTTATATAATAACTAAAGGCACAAGGAATGTGTCTCTTTATAACTTGAGTTTTGTGACTTACAGTAGTTTGGATATCTTCTAGTATGCATTCGAAATCTGCATATATAACGAATGGCACATCCATCTGCCGCTGGTGATCTTTGAATTTTAAAACACTATTTTCGGGAGAAGGTAACACAGCAACAATTTTCCCACATTCCGTTTTGTGTTGGTCCATAGTCCATTCATTGTGTGTATATTGTAGGCAGGTATAACAAAATTTGAGACTTTCACGGTGCTTTGTTGTCTGACCTGTAAAAACCTGTAAACCTGTAAAAAGAATAAATTTATATATATGTATATAGTTTTCACACACATGTATTTACTTGCTTACCTTGATATATCTTTAATAAAAATATAATGGTGAATTTCTCCAGCTTCCAACAGCAATAAATTCACATGCTTTGTTTTTTCCTTTTGTGTATTGTAGAATGGACCAATGATTTCATCCTTCTTATTATCATACCCAAACATGGTATAATTATCGAATTGAGGAAACAAATCCAGAATATGAACTGGATATGTTGCTAATGGAAATTGATAAGCTTCAAGAAGAATGATGAGTTTTTTACTTAAATGTAATTTGTTTCTGTTTATATGTAAATATTTAGTTATTAATGTTTAGTTATTAATTTTTAGTTATTAATGTTTACTCACTAAGAAAATTTGGTTTGTTATTAAAAATTCTAATAATGAAAAAAAGAAAAAAAATAAATAATAATAATAAAAAATTTTTATTAATAACAAAAAACTAATACAATCTTTGTTTTATTTTTTTCCAATTTATTATCTATTGTTAAGCATGAACCATCAATGTTTGTTTTGCACCAACAAATATCTAAAAAACTACATTAAAAGAGGGCTGTCTATAGACAGACCTGACGTCATCGAATAGAAAAAACGTTGACGTTGTCTGAGCATGAGCAACTGCTCTGCTAGCAGAGCAGTTGCTCAAAACCCAAACCATTCTTCTCGAGTTTTTTGCTTACTTGCAAATTTTTGTTTTTTTATAAGTTTAACTGTACTGTTAGATCCTACATAATCTTGATTTGATTTGTGTATTTCTTGAATTTGAATTTCACAACATTATGAAATTATATAAGTTTTTTCTTTAAACATTTTACAAAGTCAAAAAAGTTTTGATAATCTGTTAAGTTATTCAATCAACTTTAACTCACAAATTTGTGTTATATTCCTACTTATCCTTTAGAAAAAATAATACAAGTATCAAAAATATTCATATAAACAATGGTTCGGGATACATTGTAGATCATGATGAGCCTCAAATTTAACTGAATTATGTGCTTATATATGTAAATAGGCGCTAACAGCCAATATGTACGAGTATCTATAATATTTGATTTATGTGCTTATAGCACTATAAGATCACACATTCTAATTAAGATATTAGCTGTGTTCATTTACTGAAAATTGTTAACAATTGTTAACAATTTTTGATAGAAAGTGTTCATTAACTCCAAAAATTTTCAACGAGAGAGCGTCAAAAGAGAGCAACAAATTGAGACACAAAAAAATTGTTGAAAATTCTTGATAGTAAAATTTTTACTTTCAATAATTGTTCAAACAGCTGTTTTGTGTTTGTATTTACAAATCAAGTTTGCTAAAAGAAGTTGGGAAATAAAAATATTTTTGCAAAATTTAAGAAATTCTAAGTGAATGTTAATTTTTAAAGCGATGAAATATATTAATACGATAGAAAACCAATTTTTGTTTAATTTAGGACCAACCGCACAAAAATAAGATGTCTAAAGCAATGGAATTTAGCAACACAGGATCTAGTACATCAGGGCCAGAGGATGTTGCAGCAAATTTTAGTATTGCAAATATTATGAGTATCTAGATACTCGGTACTTTACACTATGGCGGTAGATAATCCAATTAGTTCATACATAAATATATTTAATGTTAATGTAAATTTGACTATGTAATTTAGACAATTAGCAGTATCTTGGAAACCATAGGAGGGAATTTCTTGAAATTAAAAAAGCTAATATGTACTAAATATTTCAAAATTAAAAAAATGTCAAAACGAAAAATCGCCAAAATGAAAAAGCGTTTAACGGAAAAAACACCAAAATTGCAAAAAAATTACTAAAACGCAAAAAATCACCAAAACTAAAACGATCGCCAAAAAAAACTTAAAAAAAAAACCCAAAAACCGAAAAAAGTCGCCAAAACGAAAAAAAACACTAAAACTAAAAATATCGTCAAAAACGAAAATTCGCCAAAAATGGAAAAAATCACCAAAGCGAAAAAAGCGTCAAAGCTAAAAAATTGCCAAACACCGAAAATTTGCTAAAACGAAAGTGTCAAACCCAAAAAATCGCTAAAACTAAAAAAATCACCAAACACAGAAATAATTCACCAAACACCGAAAAAATTCCCAAAACTCAAAAAAGCGCCAAAACTAAAATAAATCTCTAAAAATATCGACAAAAAGTAAAAAAAAAACGTTAAAACAAAAAAAAAACGCTAAAACAAAAATATTGCCAAAACTAACGAAAATACACAAATAAACATACGTTATTCTGGCATATTCTGTGTTTCACAAAAAATAAAATAATGTGAATTTTCTTGGCATTGTTGTTATAAAAAATTATTTATAACAACAATGCTATGAGAAATACACATAATTTTATTTTTTTGTGAAACACAGAACATGCCAAAATGACGTTAACATAAAAATATTTCTGCAACTTTCGATTGATAATTGGTCCCAAAATGTAATCCATATATAAATTTTTTAAATATTGTACTTCATTACAAAATAATTTGTTTTTGTTTTCATTACCTCAAAAGTTTAAAATTTCAGATATGTACCCTTTTTTCAATTTCTTATTCAATTTTGTTGAAAAGAAATAATAATAAATGCCGAAATCACATTATTTTTATAGTAATAGGTACATATATTACATTTTTCCACATATAGGAGTAGTTATTAAGTACTCATATATACCTATATATTATAACACTATTTTAGCTTGAAAATTTTGGATGGTAAAGTGTTCATTTACTTTTTATTATTTTTGAGAGTAATTTTACAAAATTCCTTTTTACTCTCTCGTTGATGGAAAGTGATAGGAAAGTAAATGAACAAAGCTATTATTATTATCTTGCTGTATGTGGTATATCAAATATATAAGTAAATGAACGAAAAGATATGAACAGATTTAATAAAATTTATTTGTAGAGTAAAATTATTGAAATTTAATCAGTATTGAACATAATGATTTATCCTTTTGTACCCAAAATATATGTAAATACCTTTAACACACACTTTAATAAGAAAAACCTCTTATCATCAATATACACTTCAGTCCAACAACTACAAACAAAGTTTATCTGAATGCTGTATCTGTTCTTCAGACAGAAAATTATTTCAATGATTGTCTTTATTCCTAATACTAAATGACTTAATAGAGATTATGGTAAGTCTAATTGCCATTATAGCTGTCTGATTACAAATCAGTAAATTTTATTACAATATTCTCCAAAAGTTATCTATATTTTTCCTATTCTTCTTGTTATAAAATTATATTATTAGATTTGTACTAAATATAATTTTTTATTGTTTCTGTTTCAACTACAATATTTCATCCATGTATGCTTATACAATAATTCTGTTGATTAGACAATCCCAACTCCTTTAGCTTTTAGAACCCTTTGAAGTGCATATACAGAAATCTCCTTTTTGAAAGTTCCTCGTCATTGAATCAATCTTTAATGATATTACAACGAAAATCTTCTAATTTGAGCTATTATAATTATTATTAGGTACGTGATCAGGTTATTAGGTACCTCATCAGGCTATTAGGTATCTGATATGGCTATCAGATCAGGTTATTAGGTACCTGATCAGGCTATTAGATACCTGATCAGGCTATTAGATATCTGATATGGTTATCAGATCAGGTTATTAGGTACCTGATCAGACTATTAGGTATCTGATATGGCTATCAGATCAGGTTATTTGGTACCTGATCAGGCTATTAGGTACCTGATCAGGCTATTAGGTATCTGATATGGTTATCAAATCAGGTTATTAGGTACCTGATCAGGCTATTAGGTATCTGATATGGCTATCCGATCAGGTTATTAGGTACCTGATCAGGCTATTAGGTACCTGATCAGACTATTAGGTATCTGATATGGTTATCAGATCAGATTATTAGGTATCTGATATGGTTATCAGATCAGGGTATTAGGTACCTGATCAGACTATTAGGTATCTGATATGGCTATCAGATCAGGCTATTAGGTACCTGATCAGGCTATTAGGTACCTGATCAAGCTATTAGGTATCTGATATGGTTATCAGATCAGGTCATTAGGTACCTGATCAGGCTATTAGGTATCTGATATGCCTATCAGATCAGGTTATTAGGTACCTGATCAGGCTATTAGGTACCTGATCAGGCTATTAGGTATCTGATATGGTTATCAGATCAGGTTATTAGGTACCTGATCAGACTATTGGGTATCTGATATGGTTATCAGATCAGATTATTAGGTACCTGATCAATTTATTAGGTACCTGATCAGACTATTACTTATCTGATGAGGCTATCAGATCAGGTTATTAGGTACCTGATCAGGTTATTAGGTACCTGATCAGGTTATTAGGTACCTGATCAAACTATTAGGTATCTGATGAGGTTATCAGATCAGGTTATTAGGTACCTGATTAGGTTATTAGGTACCTGATCAGACTATTAGGTATCTGATGAGGTTATCATATCAGGTTATTAGGTACCTGATCAGGTTATTAGGTACCTGATCAGGTTATTAGGTACCTGATCAGACTATTAGGTATCTGATGAGGTTATCAGATCAGCTTATTATGTACCTGATCAGGTTATTAGGTACCTGATCAGACTATTAGGTATCTGATGAGGTTATCAGATCATGTTATTAGGTACCTGATCAGGTACCTAATAACCTGATTCGATACCTAATAACCTGCTCACGTACCTAATAATAATTATAATACCTCAAATTAGAAGATTTCCGTTGTAATATCATTAAAGATTGATTCAATGACGAGGAACTTTCAAAAAGGAGATTTCTGTATATGCACTTCAAAGGGTTCTTAAAGCTAAAGGAGCTGGGATTGTCTAATCAACAGAATTATTGTATAAGCATACATAGATGAGTAGTAGGGAACTATTCCCGCGAGCCTAATTAAAATTTTAAAATTTGGGTAATTAAAATTTGAAATTTTGAAATTTTAATTGTTAAATAAACAAAAGTGTAATTTGATACCCGTGGGAAAAAAATGAAAGTACTATGTAGGTAAAATGTTGTTAAAAAATTGTGATGAATTATTATTGAGTTAAAGTGTTAGTGTGAAATTATATTATAGATAATGTTTTGTGTTATATGAATTTTGGATATGGGTGTATCTGTGGGTGAGTGGGGTTCGATACCTACCATAGACCCATGACCTTTTCCGTTGCGGAACAATTGATTGAGTATAGACTAGATGGTTCTTATAGGGTGATATTGAGACATTGGGTAGTGAGTTTGGAGCTTGAAAGTATTGGCTTACTATAGACAATGTGGTTCTTATGGGGTGATATTGAGACATTGGGTAGTGAGTTTGGAGCTTGAAAGTATTGGCTTACTATAGACGATGTGGTTCTTATGGGGTCATATTGAGAGATTGGGTAGTGTTTTAGATTATATGTGGAAATAAAGAGTGTAGACAAGTTTGGTGACAACGTCACCAAACTTGTAGATAAAAAAGTCGACTTGGGTCCTATGGGGTTTATTGTGTCGCTATTATTATTTTTTTGTTCTTGATAAATTTTTGTGGTGCTTGTGTTTACATTTACTTTGTGCATGGCTGTGGGTGCGTGGATGTGTGGGGGATGGGGTTGTGTGTGAGTGTGTGTGTGTTTCTTTTTTCTTATCTTTAGATTTGTTAAGAATGTGTGTATGTCGTTTCAAATGTCCGTCTTGTTTATTTCTTGGGATAATAATTTCATTACTTGATTTGCAGAATCATGTTTATGGCTTTGTTTATTCAGCTGGATATGTTTTGAGAATGAGTCATCATTTGAAATGTCCGTGTGATTATTTGTTTTGCAGAATCATGTTTATGGCTTTGTTTATTCAGGTGGATGTGTTGGAGAATGAGTCATCATCCTAATTTTTTGTTTGTTGGTGGGGATTGGTTAGAGGTTGTGTTTACATTAAAAGTCTGTACATGTGGATTGTTGTCTACCCATCTTGTATATTTCTTTGAACATTCTACCCCACAGTAGGGCGACATTGCACAAAATTCACTCAAAATATTCTTTTGAAGTTTTAAAATTTGGGTAATTAAAATTTGAAATTTTAATTGTTAAATAAACAAATAAACAAATGTGTATGTCTGTTTCTGTGTTGTGTGAGTGTGTCTATGTGATGTATGTACGTTGTGATCGATCTAGTATCTGTATAAATTTTGTTGTTTGTGAGTTGTTGTTTATATATGTAGGTATATGTGAGGTTGTTTTTACGTCTGGATGTATGTACATCTCTTTCTCTTTTATTATTTTTGTGTTTGATAGGTAAAATTTGAATTTCACAATATTACGCAATTTGAATTTTACAATGTGTTGCCCTTGATTTTGTGCTGCTCGTGCAAATTCTTGCTGTTGCTATGTATATAAATTTAATCATATTTCTACATCTGGATTGATGTCTGTCCGTGAGAATATATATTTGTGTATGTGAGATGTTCGTAGCTTGCTGTTTTTCAATTTGTTTGTGTAAGTATGGGGCGTGTGAGAATTTCTGTCTGTCTGTGGGAATTTCTATATGTCTGAATGTATGAATTTGAGTCTGTCCATGATATGGAGGTATGTTGTTAAAATAGTTTGAATTGTTTTTCGTAGGCGCCATGTGATGTACATATGTATGTAGTATAAAATGTTCTCATGTATGTGACCTTCCCTATTTTTTATATGCTTATGCTAAAATCCGTTTGATTACATCTGTGTTTTATAATACTATGGACGATGAAATTTTTTTATTTTGTCAATCTTATCTTTGTTTTATGTATGTTAAATTCAATTTGTTTATATTTAAAGTTTTAAAATGTTTTGTTTCTATTTATTTAAGCGTGTCCGTCCATTTTTGACTCAACGTCAGTCGGTTGGTAAACGGTTTGTAAATTTTCATTATGTGGTTATGGAAGTGTGAGAGGGGAGGAGGAGCTGTGTTAAGTTCTACTAAATGTTCTGAGTACGCAATCGCATGGGTATGAAATTTGACAATATGTGTACATACTTATGTACATATCTACAAATTTATTTGATGTATGCATGTAAATACATACAAATAAGTGTTTGCTCTATGTTTGTATTAATTTTTTGTTGCAAAATATTCGCATGATCGATGGATTTGAAGTTGTATGTAGCTAATAAATATGCTGATATATTTTATTTGAAATTTGAAATATGTATTTTGTTTGCAGAGGTTTTTTTATGTACAAGTGCCTATTCAACCTATGCAATTACCTTAGAGAGAGAAAAGAACAAGACAGGTCACGTGACTGGTTCGCCAAGGGGTCAATTGACATAATTAAGATACCCAGTGATAGGTTCTACACCCTAACTCAAGCTACTTGTCATGTGACGGGGTCTTAATACTAGTTAAATTACTGTACTATAGACAAATGATTTTAATTTGGAACAAAATCTGCTGTATAATGAAGGAATTTTCCTATCATTTTTGTTCTAGCTTTGTGATGTGATTATTTTCACCGGTTACAACTCAGGAAGATTTTGTACCATTCCCATTTTCCCTAGTCATACAACAAGTACATTCAAAACAATTGGTATAACATTTCCCTCAGAGCAGTTAAACTTAGGAGTTCTATGTGTTTTATTTGAAATGAATCCTTGTTGAATACATTGTTAGATATTTCTAAAGTTAGTGAGCTACATCTTATATATAAATAGACTACACAATTTTGTCGAACACTTTTAAGTATCTTATTGTCCACCAATATTAATGAAACATACATATGTATAGGCTAAAAAAGATATTTGTGTATAGATGTGCGTAATATACTTTTTTACCGAAAATCCTCAAAATTCCAGAAGTTCCCCAGAAATATCCCCGTTTGAAATTCGGTCGCCCGACGATCCTAGTATTTGTTTTATTACTTAAATGCGTTATTAATTTAAATTGTTTCATGCTTTGAATTTTCTTGTTTTCTACACATAATGATAAAACATTTTGACAATTGTGTAATCTTGATGGTATTTTAAGTCTAATCTAATAACTATTAAGTTATTAAATTTCTATGGGTCTAATCTAATATGAATCCAAATGTTTGTAAATGATGTAAGCTTCCCTTACATCATCTAAATTAAAATTTTATGAATCTTCAACCAATGAAGAATGGAATATGGTAGGTAATAACATGTACCATAGACATACAAGTTGTTTACAACTAAATAACTTAGATAATTTGATTTATTTGTAAAGTTCTGTGTTACATCATAGTACTACATTTGAATGTAGTACATACTTTTCCAACATATTCATAATCATCCTTACTATATGACTACTTAGTAATCATTTTTTCGAAACAAATTCAGATGATTACACGAGGAGATGATACCTGTACATATAATTAAGTAGAATTCATCGACAATTCAGTTATTTTGTTAGCAACGTCATCATATCAACCATCATCGTATAAAAAACCTTCTAGTGTATTCGAACTTAATACCTTGATAATATAAATCAAAATTAGTCTATAAAATATAGTTTAGTAATGCGTTTTTTTCGTTCACTATAATTTTCTTTAATATGACTATGCATAGATACATTATTATTTAAAAATTCTCTTATAAATATTCTAAATATGCATGTATATATAGTACATATGTCTAATGTTGAATTAAAGGAATACTTAATATGATAACTGTAAGCAAATGGAATATGCTTTTACAGTTATCTAATAATATTTGAGTTTAGTATATTCACTGATTCCTAAATACAATCGAAATCTGTACATGTATACTATAAAAGGCCTATATATTTGCTTTTTTAAGTTCTCCCCTTATGTTTTTATTAAGACTATCCCCTTATGGTATTTAATTAAGCACATGAATCTAATGGGAATATTTTGGTTGTTGACTTCTTATCAACCTGTAATTTAATAATATTCAAAAAGATATCGATTAATAATATTCCGAAATATATCTACAATTAAATTGAATTTTCAAGGATATGTGTAGTAATATGAGTTTTAAAAATAGTACGTATTTGTATATTCAGTTTCGGTATGGAATTAGTGAACAGATTTTAGCAAATCAGTATAAGAAAATGTATGTATTATTAAGTAATATACATACATATTAACGTTCAATGACACGCTTCAGAAAAATAAAACAAAACTCAAACAATAGAACACATCAATACAAAGATCATCTATCGATCACAGCATACTAATACCATCTACTACTTTCCAGCGGTCAAGAGAAAAATTAACTTATAAAATCCCTACTTGATAAAATATTTAATGTAAAGAAATATCTTTGTATATCAAATAAACTCATTAAAATTATTAAAAATATCGGATGTAAAAGTGATAGAAATAGTTAATGTTCCTGTCTTCCATGTATAGGTATAAGCCTTCAAATTAAAGAACAACAACCATGTAATAAGTATATTGATAGACCTTTCACCCTCAAAAATATAACCGTCGAATACTAAAATAAATTTTCTGAGTCATGAAAACCTTCCATGACTTCCTCCCAAAAAAATTAATCTTCTGGTCCTCGTGTAGAGCTCATTGTAAAACAATCACACAGAGTGATAAAAAATAGTGATGTACATGCACAACAACTACCACCATAAGCTCAAAACTATACAATCTTTATCTGTAAAGTTCAAATAATAAACAAAAATATCCAAGTCAGCAGAATTAAGAATACATAAAAAAAAATTTCAAAGAAAAATTAATATGTACAACATCAAAAAGAAATTTATATACATACATAAACAACAACCTACAAAACCGCAAAATTTATATAGATACTAGATCGATCACAACAGACATATGTATATCGTATACACACACTCAGCCCAACACACACCTACAAAAAAGTGATGACGTAATACTCATACACAAAAAGAACATATATGTAATAAAATTTCATACTATGTATTGTGCAATTTAAATTCCTTTGTCTAGCAATACGAAACACTGTTTCTTAAATATATAAACAAACGAAGGTGCCATAACGACACCTTCGTCTCACCAACGAATCAATAGTCGGACACACTAAACCCCATATAATCATAATGACACCTTAACATCTATCTACAATTGTTACATTAAAATAAAGAAATCAAAATATACATCACAAGTTCATTAACCCTATTCTAAAACTCTGGTTATGGTCCCAAAATATTGAACAACTAAAATGCACTTGTACATAAAAAAAACCTCTGCAAACAAAATACATATTTCAAATAAAATATATCAACATATTTATTAGCTACACGCAACTATAAATCCAAACGATCATGCGAATATTTTGCAACAAAAAAACAAAAGTTCTCACTTGAAAAAAATTAATACAAACATAGAGCAAACACTTATTTGTATGTATGTACATACATACATCAAATAAATTTGCAGATATGTACATAAGTATGTACACATATTGTCAAATTTCATACCCATGCGATTGCGTACTCAGAACATTTAGTAGAACTTAACACAGCTCCTCCTCCCCTCTCACACTTCCATAACCACATAATGAAAATTTACAAACCGTTTACCAACCGACTGACGTTGAGTCAAAAATGGACGGACACGCTTAAATAAATAGAAACAAAACATTTTAAAACTTTAAATATAAACAAATTGAATTTAACATACATAAAACAAAGATAAGATTGACAAAATAAAAAAATTTCATCGTCCATAGTATTATAAAACACAGATGTAATCAAACGGATTTTAGCATAAACATATAAAAAATAGGGAAGGTCACATACATGAGAACATTTTATACTACATATGTACATCACATGGCGCCTACAAAAAACAATTCAAACTATTTTAACAACGTACCTCCAAATCATGGACAGACTAAAATTCATACATTCAGACAAATAGAAACTCCCACAGACAGACAGAAATTCTCACGCGCCCCATACTTACACCAACAAATTAAAAAAACATCAAGCTATGAACATCTCACATACACAAATATATATTCTCACGGACAGACATCAATCCAGATGTAGAAATATGATTAAATTTATATACATAGCAACAGCAAGAATTCGCACGATCAGCACAAAATCAAGGGCAACACATTGTAAAATTCAAATTGCGTAATATTGTGAAATTCAAATTTTACCTATCAAACACAAAAATAATAAAAGAGAAAGAGATGTACATACATCCAGACGTAAAAACAACCTCACATATACCTACATATATAAACAACAACTCACAAACAACAAAATTTATACAGATACTAGATCGATCACAACGTACATACATCACATAGACACACTCACACAACACAGAAACAGACATACACATTTGTTTATTTAACAATTAAAATTTCAAATTTTAATTACCCAAATTTTAAAACTTCAAAGAAATATTTTGAGTGAATTTTGTGCAATGTCGCCCTACTGTGGGGTAGAATGTTCAAAGAAATATACAAGACGGGTAGACAACAATCCACATGTACAGACTCTTAATGTAAACACAACCTCTAACCAATCCCCACCAACAAACAAAAAATTAGGATGATGACTCATTCTCCAACACATCCACCTGAATAAACAAAGCCATAAACATGATTCTGCAAAACAAATAATCATACGGACATTTCAAATGATGACTCATTCTCAAAACATATTCAGCTGAATAAACAAAGCCATAAACATGATTCTGCAAACCAAGTAATGAAATTATTATCCCAAGAAATAAACAAGACGGACATTTGAAACGACATACACACATTCTTAACAAATCTAAAGATAAGAAAAAAGAAACACACACACACACTCACACACACCCCCATTCCCCACACATCCACAGCCATGCACAAAGTAAATGTAAACACAAGCACCACAAAAATTTATTAAGAACTAAAAAATAATAATAGCGACACAATAAACCCCGTAGGAACCCACGTCGACTTTTTTATCTACAAGTTTGGTGATGTTGTCACCAAACTTGTCTACACTCTTTATTTCCACATATAATCTAAAACACTACCCAATCTCTCAATATGACCCCATAAGAACCACATTGTCTATAGTAAGCCAATACTTTCAAGCTCCAAACTCACTACCCAATGTCTCAATATCACCCCATAAGAACCACATTGTCTATAGTAAGCCAATACTTTCAAGCTCCAAACTCACTACCCAATGTCTCAATATCACCCCATAACAACCATCTAGTCTATACTCAATCAATTGTTCCGCAACTGAAAACGTCCAGTGTCTATGGTAGATATCGAACCCCACTCACCACAGATACACCTATATCCGAAATTCATATAACACAAAACATTATCTATAATATAATTTCACACTAACACTTTAACTCAATAATAATTCATCACAATTTTTTACCAACATTTTACCTACAGGGTACTTTCATTTTTTTCCCACGGGTATCAAATTACACGTTTGTTTATTTAACAATTAAAATTTTAAAATTTCAAATTTTAATTACCCAAATTTTAAAATTTTAATTAGGCTCGCGGGAACAGTTCCCTACTACTTAGATGAAATATTGTAGTTGAAACAAAAACATTAAAAAATCATATTTAGTACAAATCTAATAATATAATTTTATAACGAGAGGAATAGGACAAAAATACATTACTTTTAGTGAATATTATAATAAAATTTACTGATTTGTAATCAGACAGCTATAATGGCAATTAGACTTACCATAATCTCTATTAAGTCGTTTAGTATTAGGAATAAAGATAATCATTGAAACAATTTTCTGTCTGAAGAACATATACAGCATTCAGATAAACTTTGTTTGTAGTTGTTGGACTGAAGTGTATATTGATGATAAGAGGTTTTTCTTATTAAAGTGTGTTAAAGGTATTTACATATATTTTGGGTACAAAAGGTTAAATCATTATGTTCAAGACTGATTAAATTTCAATAATTTTACTCTACAAATAAATTTTATTAAATCTGTTCATATCTTTTCGTTCATTTACTTATATATTTGATATACCACATACAGCAAGATAATAATAATATCTTAATTAGAATGTGTGATCTTATAGTGCTATAAGCACATAAATCAAATATTATAGATACTCGTACATATTGGCTGTTAGCGCCTATTTACATATATAAGCACATAATTCAGTTAAATTTGAGGCTCATCATGATCTACAATGTATCCCGAACCATTGTTTATATGAATATTTTTGATACTTGTATTATTTTTTCTAAAGGATAATTAGGAATATAACACAAATTTGTGAGTTAAAGTTGATTGAATAACTTAACAGATTATCAAAACTTTTTTGACTTTGTAAAATGTTTAAAGAAAAAACTTATATAATTTCATAATGCTGTGAAATTCAAATTCAAGAAATACACAAATCAAATCAAGATTATGTAGGATCTAACAGTACAGTTAAACTTATAAAAAAACAAAAATTTGCAAGTAAGCAAAAAACTTGAGACGAATGGTTTGGATTACATAAGAATTGTTTTCTCTGCTAGCAGAGCAGTTGCTCATGCTCAGACAACGTCAACGTTTTTTCTATTCGATGACGTCAGGTCTGTCTATAGACAAAGAGGGGTGTCTATAGTTTTTTAAATATTTGTTGGTGCAAAACAAACGTTGATGGTTCATGTTTAACAATAGATAATAAATTGGAAAAAAAATAAAACAAAGATTGTATTAGTTTTTTGTTATTAATAAATTTTTTTTATTATTATTATTTATTTTTTTTCTTTTTTTCATTATTAGAATTTTTAATAACAAACCAAATTTTCTTAGTGAGTAAACATTAATAACTAAAAATTAATAACTAAACATTAATAACTAAATATTTACATATAAACAGAAACAAATTACATTTAAGTAAAAAACTCATCATTCTTCTTGAAGCTTATCAATTTCTATTAGCAACATATCCAGTTCATATTCTGGATTTGTTTCCTCAATTCGATAATTATACCATGCTAATGTATTTATACCATCACATTGTATTCTTCTTTTATCATCTTGATAAGTAAGTACAACCTTATTTAGTTGGTTGGTATAAATTTGATGAACTTTTGACTTAAATGTTAACATATCATCATGAATAATAGACTTATTAAATAAACAATTTCTATACGCCTCTAAACTATATTTATCAAGAACACATTTCTTAACCCCCTTCGATTTTTTACATCATTTTCATTTTGCACTCTAAAAGAATAAATTTTTGACCGAAGTCCCACAAATTCTTTCATCAGTTTCCCACAATTCTCATCCCTCATCATACCCAGCACCTTTTTGTTTAAAAGAGGAATACCATATACGTTATCTTTTGGGTAATCAGAAGTGTCACATTCTTGTTCTATGTCAGATTTTATGTCGGCAGAAAAGTCGTCAGTTTTTATTGTATATATAAATGAGTCGGTGTCAATGTAATTTAAAGTTAAATTTGCTTTAAACTTGGGCTGCATGAATCCATAATGAAAATTATACATTTTCCATTTAGAAAGCTCCAAGACGCAAAATCCCAAGTATATGGGCTTGTTGTAATATGTTTTGACTCTATTCATTTCTATAGCTACCATATCTTCAGAAAATATAGATAAACTATGAAAATTGGATTTGGATATCCAATCTTGAGCCTCCAACTGGTTACAGTTTGTTCTATTCCAGTTGGTCACAATTCCACCATCTTTTCTTTTATCAACGTTCTCTATGGTCTTACCGTATACCGCGTTATTAAGTAATTTAAATAAAATTTTCAAATGCATTTTTTGCAGAAGCTCTATTTGCAGTATTCAAATCTATATTGTCTTTTAGCCATGGAGATTGTTAATTGCTAGAATACGATGCGTTTTCTTTAGAATCAAACCATATTCCAAACATTGCTTAAGAACTCTGTAATGTATTACATAAGAGTTTTTGGCGAAAAATCCGCAATTAATTTCTTATGGTTTGATTCTAAAGTTTTCTTGTTTTCAACACAGAAGGGAAGGTCATTTTGAGAGTCATGAAGATGTGAGGGATATTCCAAAGTGACTTCATATACATAATAAGAAGGTAACGTAGCAACAATTTTCCCACATTCCGTTTTGTGTTGATCCATAGTCCATTCATTGAGTGTATATTGTAGGCAGGTATTACAAAATTTTGAGATTTTCACAGTGCTTTGTTGTCTGACGCCATAATAATCTGTAAAAATAATAAATTTATATATATGTATATAGTTATTCACACACATGTATTTACTTGCTTACCTTGATATATATTTAATAAATATATAATGATGAATGTCTCCAGCTTCCAGCAGCATTAAATTAACATGCTTAATTTTTTCTTTTTGTGTATTGCATTCGAAATCTGCATATATAACGAATGGCACATCCATCTGCCGCTGGTGATCTTTAAACTTCAAAATACCATTTTCAGGAGAGAGTAACGCAGCAACAATTTTCCCACATTCCGTTTTGTGTTATTCCATAGTCCATTCATTGTGCGTATATTGTAGGCAGGTATTACAAAATTTGAGACTGTCATGGTGCTTTGTTGTCTGACGCCTTAATAATCTGTAAAAGGAATAAATTTATATATGTATATAGTTATTCAATCATAAATATGTATTTACTTACCTTGATATATCTTTAATAAAAATGTTATGGTGAATGTCTCCAGCTTCCAACAGCAATAAATTCACATGCTTTGTTTTTTCCTTTTGTGTATTGTAGAATGGTCCAATTATTTCATCCTTCTCATTATCGTACCCAAACACGTTCACACTTATACCATCATTCCTATCCTCAAATACTTTGATGTTTTTTAATGCCAATGGGAACTTTAAATTTGTAAAATCAACCACAATTCCATTTTGTAGGCAAATGACCTCAGCACTAATATCTTCGATGTTATATGAACTGCAACGTTCGTTATGCTTTATTATTGTGGTATCCAATGTGACAACTAAAGCCCATTTGAAACAGTAATCATCATTGTTTTCAATATTGATACAGGCCCGCTTTTTAGCTAGTTTGCATGGTGTTCTTATCCAATGTGATCCTTTTACCAGGGAACTTTTGTTTATGTTAATTTCAGCGCGAATAATTCTTATTAAAGTCCACCCAGAATCTCTTTCCTGGAATTCTAACATTTTATTATGAATGTCCTGGAATTGTTTTTCAATTAGCTCATCTACATTACTTCCCAGACACAAAAGATCCATTTTTGTTCTGTGAGAAATTTGACACAAGTCAGTTTCTTCCCCAACAATTTTTATGTACTCTCCAATAAGAGTTACACAGAATTTTAAAATATTATGTTTAACCAAAATTTTTTCAAGTCTTTCCTTGAAAATAGGTTTATTTTCTAGAACAAAGTCTTCAAATAGAAGATCATCTTTTTTGTTGGGAATTCCATATGTTGCAATATTTTTTTTTGAATGCACTGTTTATTTCATAATATTTTGGTTCTACATTCAAAGGAGTATTATCATATTTACCGCTGGGAGAATTTGAAGTATCCATGTCATCAAACACAATATTATCTAGTTGTTGCTGTTGTTGTTGTTGATGATGCTGCTGTTGTTGCTGTGGTTGTTGTTGCTGTTGATGTTGTGGCTGTGGTTGTTGTTGCTGTTGATATTGTTGCTGTGGTTGTTGTTGCTGTTGAGGATATCTGGAACTGTCCATCGTCAAGGCAAATTGATTATTCAAAACTGAAGGATAATAGTTGGGCATATTATATTGCTGCCATTGCATTGGTGATGTATATTGATAAGGAATAGGAAGATGATGTGGAATTTTTGTGGGTACCGAAAACTGATTATTCCATGACATTGGTATCGGATAGCTGGTAGACATACCGTATTGCTCATAATTCATTGGTAGTGGATATGGTTGGTACCGTAGAGAAGCTTGGTGCTGATGTTGTTGTTCTCCATTTGAGTCCTGATTGATGATCACTTGACCTGGTTGACCATGATTTCGGACGTGATCCAAGAACGCTTTTTGGTATTACATTGATATACAGAAGAACTCATTTTTTTATTTATTTATTTAATCAAATTTATTTAAATATTATATTTTATTTATTTAGTTCTATTGTAAAAACACTATGAAATTGTTTATTAATAATTTTTTTGAAAATGTTTTTTTATTATTTCGGCTTTCTAGTTCAATAATTGAATTAATGTAAATTCAAATTATTTTTATTAAGAGTGGAGTGCTGGAATATTCAAATCAGATTAGCAGAACGGATCAGTACTACTGATTTCGACGGCCGCTATGCTCGTCATCATCAGCGTTCTTGTTCGCTTTTACCACTTATGAAGGTGGATGCTTTTTTTTCAATGAAACATCAGCTATTTAACTAATTTTTGCCAGTAAATAGAATACAAGACTTATTTTCCATGGTAAATTCTTGCATTTTTATTTCAACTAAATTTAGTCAGCTTGAAATTTCACCTATCTGATTAATATCCAACACTACCACACTTATTGTTTTTCGCTTTTGATGAGTATTCTTTTTTAATACATTCACTCAAAGCTGTTTGTTTGGAAAAAAAGCATCCACCTTCATAAGTGGTAAAAGCGAACAAGAACGCTGATGATGACGAGCGTAGCGGCCGTCGAAATCAGTAGTACTGATCCGTTCTGCTAATCTGATTTGAATATTCCAGCACTCCACTCTTAATAAAAATAATTTGAATTTACATTAATTCAATTATTGAACTAGAAAGCCGAAATAATAAAAAAACATTTTCAGACTTTACCTATTAGTTCAAATAAAATAAAAATTACGTAAAATAATTACTATGCAATCGGCCCGTTGCAATAAGTTATATGCATGTGTTTACTTCTCGGTTGGCTGCCTAGAACTAAAAATCAAGACAAGCAACTGAAGACTGTTAAAGGCATGTATAATAACAAAAACCAAACAAACAGCTTTGAGTGAATGTATTAAAAAAGAATACTCATCAAAAGCGAAAAACAATAAGTGTGGTAGTGTTGGATATTAATCAGATAGGTGAAATTTCAAGCTGACTAAATTTAGTTGAAATAAAAATGCAAGAATTTACCATGGAAAATAAGTCTTGTATTCTATTTACTGGCAAAAATTAGTTAAATAGCTGATGTTTCATTGAAAAAAAAACATCCACCTTCATAAGTGGTAAAAGCGAACAAGAACGCTGATGATGACGAGCGTAGCGGCCGTCGAAATCAGTAGTACTGATCCGTTCTGCTAATCTGATTTGAATATTCCAGCACTCCACTCTTAATAAAAATAATTTGAATTTACATTAATTCAATTATTGAACTAGAAAGCCGAAATAATAAAAAAACATTTTCAGACTTTACCTATTAGTTCAAATAAAATAAAAATTACGTAAAATAATTTTTTTGTTTTCAAACTATTTATTTAATTAGTAACAATTAACTTTATTTAATTATTTTATTTACTTTATTTAGTTCTATTGTAAAAACACTATGAAATTGTTTATTAAAAATTTTTTTGCTTTCAACCGCACTTATTGAGATATCAGAATATACCGATGAAAATCTTCATTATTTCTTCTACTTATATACATCCTATGAGAATCGCGAAGTAGGCATCAAGTCTAATTTTTTATTGCTATTCCGAGATTGATGAAATCCATATGTATACATAGCAACAGCAAGAACTAGAACATAACATTGTGTAATATATTATTTTATATAAATGAAGACTAATGAAATTTGTTATCAAATGATGACTCTTTCTCAAAAAATGTGCAGCTGAATAAACAAAATCATAAACATGATTCTGCAAAACAAATAATCAGACGGACATTTCAAATGATGACTCATTCTCAAAACATGTGCAGCTGAATAAACAAAGTCATAAACATGATTCTGCAAAACAAATAATCAGACGGACATTTCAAATAATGACTCATTCTCAAAAAATGTGCAGCTGAATAAACAAAGCAATAAACACGATTCTGCAAAACAAATAATCAGACGGACATTTCAAATTATGACTCATTCTCAAAAAATGTGCAGCTGAATAAACAAAGCAATAAACATGATTCTGTTGAACAAATATTCAAATTATTATCCCAAGAAATAAACAAGACGGACATTTGAAACGACATACACACATTCTTCACAAATCTAAAGATAAGAAAAAAGAAACACACACACACAGACACACACACACATCCATCCCCCACACATCCACGCACCCACAGCCATGCACAAAGTAAATGTAAACATAAGCACCACAAAAAATTATCAAGAACAAAAAAATAATAATAGCGACACAATAAACCCCGTAGGAACCCACGTCGACTTTTTTATCTACAAGTTTGGTGACATTGTCACCAAACTTGTCTACACTCTTTATTTCCACATATAATCTAAAACACTACCCAATCTCTCAATATGACCCCATAAGAACCACACGGTCTATAGTAAGCCAAAACATTCAAGCTCCAAACTCACTACCCAATGTCTCAATATCATCCCATAAGAACAACATCCTAAATGTCTATAACATTAAAAAGCATTACCCACACTATTATTTTTCACAATCTTCACATTACACATTTTGCCTACTGGGCACTTTCATTTTTTTCCCCACGGGTATCAAATTGCACTTTTGTTTATTTAACAATTAAAATTTAAAATTTCAAATTTTAATTACCCAAATTTTAAAATTTCGGCAAAACTTCAAAGGAATATTTTGAGTGAATTTTGTGCAATGTCGGCCTACTGTGGGGCCATACATACAGTTCCCTACTACTTATCAACTATAGCTGACCTAATTATCTACCTAATAAGCTGATCTGATACCTAATAACCTGATCTGATAACCTGATCAGGTACCTAACAAGCTGATCTGATACCTAATAACCTGATCTGATAACCTGATCAGGTCCCTAATAAGCTGATCTGATACCTAATAAGCTGATCTGATACCTAATAGCCTGATCTGATAACCTGATCAGATACCTAATAAGCTGATCTGATACCTAATAAGCTGATCTGATACTTAATAACCTGATCTGATAACCTGATCAGGTACCCAATAAGCTCATCTGATACCTAATAACCTGATCTGATAACCTGATCAGGTACCTAATAAGCTGATCTGATACCTAATAAGCTGATCTGATACCAAATAACGTGATCTGATAACCTGATCAGGACCCTAATAACGTGATCTGATACCTAATAAGCTGATCTCATACCTAATAACCTGATCTGATAATCTGATCAGATACCTAATAAGCTGATCTGATACCTAATAAGCTGATCTGATAACCTGATCAGATACCTAATAAGCTGATCTGATAGCTAGAAAATGGATGAAAAAATTTTAAAAGAGATGGTTGCGACAAGAAATGTCTTGAAGAAAAAGCTTCGTAGTATAAAAACGGGCGAAATAGACACGCGTGAACAACTAAAAGATACATTTAAACCTATAACAGATCCTTTAAACAAATTTATAAATAATTCTAATAATATCAATGGAATTATCAAAAAAGAAAAGAATGAGATGAAAACAGAAATTGAATATAATAACAGTTCTAATCATCTTAAGAAACCATCAATTAAGTTGGAGACAAGTACACCAAAGAAACTTGCAGAAGAATCAATATTTGATACTAGCAATTCACTTGCTGATCCTAATGGTGAAAGTACTATTGATAATGATGATGATGATGATGACGATTTTTACTCTCAAAATTCAAATGCTGAAGAGAGTTACACTGACTTATCTGTTTTGGAAGGAAGAATTGAATTAGATACTAACTATGGTCCACATAAAGATTTCAATAATGAATGGAAATTTGGTGATAGTAAGCTCAAATTAAATGAAAACAAAATACATGTTGGTAGTCAAATATGGGCTCTAACACCAGGACTATTTTCTCTGATGTTTCATAAAATACCCAAAAACAAGATAAATATGAACTAGAACTCTACAAAAAAATTTTAATTAATACAAATGCGTACAGAAGAGATTATAAACCTGATGGACAAATCAAGGGAACGAAAGCCTATAAATATAAACATATTATTAAAAAGATGTTTAAAGAGAAAAACCAACAGACTTTATCAAAATCAATACCAAATAAGACAATATCTAATTATAAAGGTGATGGATTGATGCAGTTTAACCCTCATAAGCCAAACTATATATACTGGGATGGTCCAAATGAGATGGTAGATCGACTTCGACTAATGGTATCATCACAAGCTGCAGGTCATACTAATCATAATAACAAAATTGTATCAATTATTGAAGAACTTCGCGAAGCTAATATAATAGAATAATCTATATAAAGTATGCCTGTTGATAAGTTATGACATTATCTAAATGATACAAGCAATATAATTTCATTGAAAAATGCCCCTAAAATGTTCGGGTTCTTTATGGATGCGAACAACCACATCGATGTCCAAAACAAAAGAATCAAAAATGTGGCAAAAGCTGTGGAAGAAAACGATGTTATCAATAAATTGTTTATGCAAACTCAAATCGAAGAAATAGAACACAAGCTATTAAAATACTTTAAGGAAGATAACAACAATATTCATGACACTCTAAGAACTCAAATCGAAATGCTACAACATGCAATAATATTACAGTTGTAAGAGAATAAGAAAATGCAAGAAACAATTTCCAAATTCAAACAATCTTTGGAAGACGGATATCTACAAAAATTTGTTGAAAGTATACAAAAGAAAAGTTAATGAGAATATTTATAGATTTGAAAAATACATGCTTGTGTCAATAGCTAAAAGTGTATCAAATAGATCACAGCACATCGAAAATAATTCTTAATACTAAAAAATGACTTCAAAAAGAATTTCAGTAAATGAACTCCATAAACAAGCTCGAAAATCTTTTTTACGACGTAGAGTTGTGATGAAAGGAATAGATGATCTTTGGCAAGCTGATTTAGTTGAAATGGGAAATTATTCTATGGACAATAAAAATTATAGATTTTTGTTAACTGTAATTGACACATTCTCCAAATTTGCATGGGCAGTACCACTCAAAGCAAAAACTGCACTTGATACAACCCAAGCCATGTCAGATATTTTTCAATTGGGACGAGTACCAAAAAACCTACAAACAGATGATGGTAAAGAATTTTTCAATAAACACTTTGGAAAATTGATGGATAAGTACAAAATTAATCACTATTCAACGTATAGCAGAATGAAAGCATCAATAGTAGAACGATTTAATAGAACATTAAAAGGGATGATGTGGAAAGAATTTAGTTTTAATGGTACATTCAATTGGCTTGATATCTACAAAGATCTGTTAGAATCATATACATAACAGAAAAGTTCATCGTACCATTAAAATGGCTCCAATTAAAGTCAACTCTTCAAATGAGAAAAAAATTATTGAATACAGTATACAGTCATTTGAAAATGTATAAAATATCGAAATTTAATGTTGGTGATCATGTGCGCATAAGCAAATATAAGCATATTTTTGAAAAAGGCTATACTCCAAACTGGACAACAGAAATTTTTACAATTAAATCTATTCAAAATACATATCCCACAACATACATATTAGAAGATTGTCGTGGAAATCCTATTAAAGGTGGATTTTGTGCTAAAGAACTTTTAAAAACAAGATTTCCTAATATATATCTAGTTGAAAAGGTTATTAAAACTAGAGGAGCCAAAGCATTTGTTAAATGGTTAGGATTTAGTAACGATCACAATTCATGGATAAGTAAAGATGAAATATTATAGTTGAAGCATTATCAGCAATTATTGTACATACATACTTAGTACTTAAGATTATAATGTAAATTTAAAAAAAAAAAGATGAAATAAATATGTAAACCCTTTTTATAAAAAATTTTGTGTTGAACTTATTTATTCGTAATCAGACAGTCATGATGTCAATAACACTTACTCTAAGCTCCATCTCATCAGAGTTATCTGCTAATTACTTCCCACCTATTGATTTAAATGGGGCATATGAGTGTGCTCTAACTGATTTTCATTCATATAATAGCATCCCAAATATTGATGTCTACAACAATTTGTTTCATATAGGTGAAAATGTGATTGAAATACCAATTGGATCTTATGAATTGAATGATATAGTTGATTATATAGAGGAACAATATAAACGCTACAATCCAGAAAATAGAATTTTTATAGAAGCCAATAACAATATAATGCAAGTTAAAGTCAACAGCTCTAAGGATGCAATATATTTTAATAAAGAAAATACAATTGGAAAACTCTTGGGATTCAATAGTAAAATCCTAACTCCAAGCGTTGATCATTATTCTGATCTTCCAGTTA
The DNA here is from genome assembly GCA_956483635.1 of Panzeria rudis. Taxonomy (NCBI): domain Eukaryota; kingdom Metazoa; phylum Arthropoda; class Insecta; order Diptera; family Tachinidae; genus Panzeria; species Panzeria rudis. Next base: position 58,362,002 of record OY101451.1, read on the forward strand.
ATACTTTCAAGGTGAATCTGTTGCGAATTGAAAGTAGTATCGCTGTTAATACATATATGAATAATTCCAAGACGCATACACTACATGAATTTCCGATTAATGTGCCTCCAGGCTATAAAATAGATGAGATACCTCGAAATCTCATCTATTTACCGGTGAACGAATTCATTTAAGACCAACTAAATAATGCTAATATTCAACTCGAGTATATCACAGAATATAGCAACAACAACACCATCAGCATACGAACCTAAAATATTATCACGACCTAAACCACAATTAAAGAGGTCAATTCATCAAAAAACTCTAACGACAGCAAATAAAAATTTTCTCAAGTCATTGAATTTTAAATTGAAGGCAAAATAAGTTCAATAATAAATGTCTTAGATAAACCCTTATCTGATGAAAATATAATCAAAAAGGACTATCATACATAGGTGCCATACCTACAATCTTACAACAATAATGACGAAATTCGCATTTCAATTCAAAATCAAGATTTGTATGTGTTACCTAGTGAAAGTTATATATATGTCGAGGGATCTGTTGTAGATGAGAAAACCTCCACATCTACAGACAACTTTAAATTAAAAAACAACTTTGTTGCATATCTCTTTGATGAAATTCGTTATGAAGTTAATGGTATTGAAATTGATCATACAAGATATTTAGCAGGTACAAGTACCATAAAAAATTTGGTTTCTTTATCATCAACGGAAAGCATTGGAATGCAGAATGCTGGCTGGAATAAAATTGATGATTTGAAACTTGTTAATGGATATTTTAACTTTTATGTACCCTTAAAAATGCTTTTGAGTTTCGCTGAAGACTACAATAAAGACATACTAAATGGAAAACATGAACTGATACTCTTGCGTAATAAGAACGATGAAGATCTTGTATACTCGAGCGTTTCCACGGAAAAAGCAAAACTTTCAATTTCACTCATCTCATGGGTAATTAAAATTTGAAATTTTGAAATTTTAATTGTTAAATAAACAATCTGTAATTTGATACCCGTGGGAAAAAAATTAAAGTACCCTGTAGGCAAAATGTGTATAGTGAAGATGGTGAAAAATTATAGTGTGGGTAATGCTTTTTGGTGTTATAGAAATTTAGGGTGTTGTTCTAATGTGGTGATATTGAGACATTGGGTAGTGAGTTTGGAGCTTGAAAGTATTGGCTTAGTATAGACAATGCGGTTCTTATGGGGTGACATTGAGACATTGGGTAGTGCGTTTGGAGCTTTAAAGTATTGGCTTACTATAGACAATATGGTTCTTATGGGGTCATATTGAGAGATTATATGTGGAAATAAAGAGTGTAGACAAGTTTGGTGTCAACGTCACCAAACTTGTAGATAAAAAAGTCGACTTGGGTTCCTACGGGGTTTATTGTGTCGCTATTATTATTTTTTTGTTCTTGATAATTTTTTGTGGTGCTTGTGTTTACAGTTACTTTGTGCGTGGCTGTTTGTTTGTTTGTGTGTGTGTGTGTTTCTTTTTTCTTATCTTTAGATTTGTTAAGAATGTGTGTATGTCGTTTCAAATGTCCGTCTTGTTTATTTCTTGGGATAATAATTTGAATATTTGCTCTACAGAATCATATTTATTGCTTTGTTTATTCAGCTGCACATGATTTGAGAATGAGTCATCATTTGAAATGTTCGTCTGATTATTTGCTTTGCAGAATCACGTTTTTGGCTTTGTTCATTCAGCTGCACATATTTTGAGAATGAGTCATCATTTGAAATGTCCGTCTGATTATTTGCTTTGCAGAATCATGTTTAAGACTTTGTTTATTCAGCAGCATATTTTTTGAGAATGAGTTATCATTTGATAACAAAATTTCATTAGTCATCATTTAGTTGTGTTGTATTTGAAATAAAAAAACAGTTGTTTTAATTTTTTTCTATGCATTTAATTTTTATTAAATCGATTTAATCGATTTAATAATGAGAGTTCAAGAAAAAGCAATAAAGTTTCTTTGCTGTTAAAATCAATCGTGATGAAACTAAAATAAAAATAAATAAAGAAACAAATTCATACATACTATATGTACATATATATATATATATATATATATATATATATATATATATATATATATATATATATATATATATATATATATATATATATATATATATATATATATATATATATATATATATATATATATATATATATATATATATATATATATATATATATATATAATTATATATATATATAATTACAATTGAACAATATCTTGAGAGAAATAATTCAAAAAAACAGCGTCCAGTACCACCTGTAACTCCAACTAAAAAGAAGACGAAGGGCGGCAAAAAGAAGCGGCTCAATAGAGAAAAAGCGGAATTAAGGCGGCTAATAAGCCTTAGCAGCGGACCGCAAAAGAAACTCTTCTACAACCAATTAAAAGAGTTAGAAAAATAAAAGCAGCAAAAATTACATTTTATAATGATATTTTACATAAATAATTAAATTATTTCATTATTATGACTTAAAGTAGGCACAAAAATTGTTTTTTTTTTAAATTTACATATATTTATACAAAAATACATAAATAAAAACATCAAAATGGGTTGGTGGAGTAAAATTAGTAACGCAATTTTAGTAGCAATTGCTGGCTATGAATTAGGCAGCAATACTGAAAAACCCAAACACACTAATGATGAAAAACATTGGATTGTAGTATTATCTATAATTCTTATATTGTTTTTGATCATATGTATTTCAAAACTAAATAGTTATTATAAAAAATATGTCAATAAGAAAGTAAACAACAACATTGTTTAAAAAAAAAAAAAAAAAAAAAAAATTCTAAAATGTATTGTAAATGGACCAATTAATAGATAGATTGACTAGAATTATCATTAATTTGAGAAAATCGGGTAGCAGAGGATATACTGAAAAAACATTAATTTTAAAATTAGAAGAGGTAGAGTTAATTGAAAAACAATTTGTAGAATTTAGCATTGGTAAAGAAATAAAAGAAAAACTTATAGAGAAATTTTACAAACTTTATGAAAAAGCAAAGACACTGTTAAAGCAAAAATTAGATACAGAATCAACTCAAAGTATGTCAGATTCAGAAAGAGAGGCTGAAAATTCAAACGTATCTACTGAAAACTCAAACTTAACTCCTGAAAATTCAAGTTCAAGTTCAAATTCCACAGTTAAAATGGCATCATTCAATTTAGAACTATCATTGAAAAGTATACCAGAATTTTCTGGAAATTTCAAAGATTTAACATCATTTTTGAAAATAGTTGAAATAGTTTACAATTCTTTAACAACTGACGCGAAAATACAACTCATAGATTTTGTTATTAATGTGAAATTAACACCAAGCGTTAGAACTGCTATAAGTGCTACAGAAATTAGTGATTTCAATAACCTTAAAAATTCACTTCAATCAAGATATAAGTCTACAAAAACTATAGCTCAAATACAACTAACTTTGAGTAGATTCATGCAAAAGAACATGAAAATACAAACATATAACGAGAAGCTTTTAGAAATGATTGCTGAACTGAATGAACTGCAAATACACGAAATACCACAATGCAATGTTATACAGAAAAACACAATTATTTCTCTTAATAATACTTATGCATTGAATATATTCAAAAATGGCCTTAATGCAGATATTAAGCCAACAATTTTTGCTTCTAAGCCAAAGGACTTGAATGAAGCTGTACAACTTGCAATAGAACTAGAAAAAGACTTTTCTAGTAATGAAAATCAAGTATTATATTTTTATAATGGAAACAATTTAAATAAGCGGAATAATAAAAACAATAATAAAAATAATAACTTTAGAAATAATAATTATAACAGAAACAATATTTCGAACCAGAACAATAGAAATTCGAATTACAACAATAACAGAAATAATAGTAATAATATTCATAGAAATAATAATAATAATCATAGATATAATAATAATAGAAATTATAATAATAATACCTGGAATGATAAAAACCATTACAACTATAGACAAAACAACAATAATAATAATAGTAGACGAAACCGAAATAACAATGGAAATAGCGTACATGTAGTTCAGGAAAACACCGAAGGCCCGGAGATGAACAATCAAAATTTAATCATTCATCCTCCGGAGCAGTATTAAATAAAATTTTTTCTATTTCTAAAAACACTACCAATTATATAGAATTAGACATAGGAACAAAAACTAGCTTAACATTTTTGATAGATACAGGGGCTGATATTTCATTATGTAAATTAGAAAAATTAAATGAAGACCTTTTTATTGATAAAACACAATCATGTTCATTTTCTGGTATAACGAACGAAAAGATAAGATCTATTGGAATCACAGAATTAAATTTTAAATTATATGATAACCAATCAAAACACAATTTCAACATAGTCGACGATAATTTTCCAATACCAACGGACGGAATCTTGGGAAGAGACTTTTTCACAACATTTTTATGCAAAATTGATTATGAAACATTCACGATTTCATTAACTCTACAAGAAACAGAAATTACAATTCCCATGAAATCTACAATAAATAGAGATTACTACATTAAAATAGAGAAACGATCTGAATTAATATGTCCTGCACAATTAAATCTAACGGAAGATAGTATTATTTTAAGTAAAGAATTAGAGTCAGGAATTTTTATAGGGAATACAATAGTTCCAGGAACAGGCATTACTCATGTTAAATTTCTAAATACAACAGATGGAGATGTAATATTAAAAAATGTTGATTTCGAAATTGAACCATTAAATAAATACGTTTTTCTCACTAAATCCCAAAACAATAAAAACAGATTTAGCAAACTATTACAAACGTTAAAAATTGACAATACTGACAGTAAAGCAACGGATGAATTGATAAACATTTTTAAAGACTATCAAGACATATTTCACTTAGAAGGCGACGTTTTAACAGCAAATAACTTTTATACACAACATCTTAATTTAACTGATAAAACACCAGTTTACATCAAAAACTATAGACTTCCACAAACTCAAATAGAAGAAATCGATCAACAAGTTCAAAAATTATTTGATGACGATATTATTGAACATTCAACCAGTCCTTACAACTCACCATTACTTGTTGTACCAAAGAAAAGCAATGGAGACAAAGAGAAATGGCGACTTGTAGTAGATTTTAGACAATTAAATAAGAAAATAGTTAATGATAAATTTCCACTTACAAGAATTGAAGATGTATTGGATAAATTGGGAAGAGCAAAATATTTTTCAACTCTGGATATGACAAACTCGTTTCATCAGATTAACTTAGATAAAGAATCAAGAAAACCAACTGCATTTTCCACATCAAACGGTCACTATCAGTTTAAACGACTACCTTTTGGTCTTAAAATTTCATCAAATAGTTTCCAACGTATGCTAACTATAGCACTTTCAGGTCTCGATAGTAAAGCATTTTTATATGTGGACGACATCATAATTTTTGGATGTAGTTTGAAACATCACAATGACAATCTGAGACAGGTATTTGAACGTTTATCAAAATACAATTTAAAATTGAACGCAAGAAAATGTGTATTTTTAAAGTCGGAAGTTGTTTATTTAGGTCATCTAATAACAAAAGAAGGTATCAAAACAGACCCAGCAAAACACAAGGCAATACAAAATTATCCAATACCGAAAGATGCTAACGAGGTAAAACGATTTGTAGCTTTCTGTAATTACTATAGACGTTTTATAAAAAATTTCGCTACATTAACAAAATGTCTGAATGATCAAACAAAGAAAGGAAAAACATTTGAATGGACAGATGAATGTCAACAAACTTTTAACATATTAAGACAAAAATTAATTAGTTCACCAATACTACAATATCCGGATTTTGAAAAACCTTTCATTCTAACAACAGATGCTTCAAATTATGCTTTAGGTGCAATCTTATCACAGGGAGAAATAGGAACAGATTTGCCAATAACCTATGCTAGCAGAACTTTGAATAAACACGAAATTAATAAACCGGTGATAGAAAAAGAATTACTTGCTATACATTGGGGCATTGAATACTTTAGACCATATTTATATGGTAGAAGATTTATAGTAGTAACTGACCACAGACCTCTTGTTTCACTTTTCACTCATAAAAACCCCTCTTCTAAATTAACAAGAGTACGGATTGATTTATCAGATTATGACTTTGAAATTATATACAAAAAAGGAAAAATAAATACAAATGCTGATGCATTATCTAGAATTAAGATAGATTCTGATATGCTAAAAAACATGATTCCAATAGAAGACGATTATTCCAAACCAACAAAAATTTTAGCAATTACGCGTGGAATGAACGCAAAGGACAAAACAACTGAAAACAACACAGATGAGAAAAACATATCCCAACAGCAAAAATATACAAACATATGGGAATGTACTTCACTACAGGATATTAAAAATGTGCACAAATTGAAATTTAAAATTATCAATGATGATAAATTAAATGGTACCATTGACTGTATAAATAATAGCTATCATATGAATATTAGTGATGATCTTGCAAAATACGTTTTGTTTCTAGAGAAGCTGATAATCTATATGCATAAGCAGAATATTAAAGATCTCGCATTAGCTAGCGACGATGAAATTTTCAAACTGATATCAGTAGAATATATGAAAAGAATTTATGATGAGGTATACCAAAGATTGACAAAATCTAAAAAATATAAAAACATTAACTTAAATATCATCTTGTATAATCCTTTGCAGTACATTAAAAATAAGAAATTACAAAACAAATTAATTGAAGAATTCCACAACTCACCATTATCAGGACACTTAGGCATTCGAAAGACTGTACTAAAACTCAAACAAAGATATGTTTGGAAAAATATGAGAAAAATGGTAAGAGATTACGTTGTAAATTGCGATAAATGTTTAAGAAATAAGCAAACAAAACATATTAGAGAGGAAATGAATATCACCGAAACCCCAAATACTAGTTTTGAAATAATAGAAATAGATACAGTAGGACCATTAAGAATTTCTAATAATTATAGATATATACTAACAATGCAATGCGAGCTAACAAAGTATGTTGTAGCATACCCTATGGAAACAAAAGAAGCGAAAAATATAGCTAAAACTCTAGTAGAACAGTTTATTTTAAAATATGGTTGCTTTAAAGTATTAAAATCAGATAGAGGCACTGAATTCAAAAATGAATTAATGAATGAAGTATGCAAACTATTAAATATAGACCAGAAATTCTCAGCACCATATCACCATCAGTCTATAGGAACACTGGAAAGAAATCACAGAGTATTAAATGAATATATGTTAAATTTTGTTGAGGATTTAGAGTGGGACAAGTGGATACCTTATTATACATTTGCGTATAATACCACACCTCACGTAAATAGCAATTATTCTCCATACCAGTTGATTTTTGGTAAATTACCAACTCTGCCCACAGACGCATTATGCACTAACATTAAAGTTTATGATTTGGAAAATTATGCTAATGAACTTAGGACTAGGATTAAGAGAGCATTAGATAACGCAAAAAATTTAATAAATATGGCAAAAGAAAAATCAAAATTAGAATATGATAAGAAAATTATAAAAAGTTTATTTGATGTAGGAGACTTAGTATTAGTAAAACTGGAAATTAGAAAGAAAAATCAGAGTCCCTACATTGGTCCATATAGAATACTAGAAAGACAAAATTGTAATTCAATACTAGAAATAAATAATAAAAAACGAATATTCCATAATAACTCATTAAAATTATACAAAAAAAAATCATGAAATAAAGTAGATATAAGTATATATTCTTATTCATAATACTTACTAAAAATGCATTAACAAAAAAAAAAAAAAAAAAAACAAAATTTTTTTAAAACTATTAATTTGTATTCAGATTTAAATTTATTCAAAATCTCATAAATTTTATCTTAAGGGTAAGGGTGTGGTGTACACTTATTTTTCATTTCCACAAGAGCATCACACAATAATTTTGTAAGAAAAATAACAGAAAATATTAATTGTAAACGACCATATCAATGACACACAAACATTATGACACATGTGGTAAACAAATGCTTGCACTTCATACGTATACCAAAATACCTACAGCGAAGTGAAACATGAGTATTTTCATTTGCTCCACTTATAGTTTATTGCTTTAGGTACTTGACCGTACTTAAGGGGTAACAATCGAAAATCAAATTTCTTTTTATTTCTTTTTATTTTATTTTAAATACCTTAAATAGGAGAAATGTAATTTGTTTAAAATTAATGACTGTGCTGATTGGTCAGTCGATCAGTAAATGCATTTTTGTAACATGAACAAAAAGTTGAACACCATGTTACATTGGGCATTTTGGATGTATGAATGAAATGCAAGATATGTCAGATAAATTTTAGATAATGTGTAAATTAGTATATAAGTTAGAAAATTTGTAAATAAAGGCTAGTCTCAGTTTGGACACAAGAATTCATTCTTCTTTTCACTGAACTCAAATAAAGGGCATCATTTGCTCGTCTGCCGAGTTTTAAAGCCTCGCTCTACAAACCAAGGCTTTCTATTGCATTAGTCGCGACTCTATGCTAATGTAATAGTATAGATTTGCAATTGTTTTGAATATTTAAAAACCATACATATCAAACATATTATATAGTGATATATGAACAAATTTTTTTTTTCAGCTAGTATATATATTTTTTTTGTTTTTAAAAGGATTAATGAGGATATTAAATTGGGTAGTACATAAGTAACTACAAATGGTCACCTTGCTTGTAATTTCTAATGCAATTAAGATTATCAGTAAATCGTTAGTTAAATACATACATATGTATATGATTGTACCTCAGGATTGGTTTTGTTAATGGTAAGACCGGGTTAGATTATGGGATATTAGGTTATATTAGAATGAAACCCTGTTTTTTTAAACATTAAAGAAAGCTTGTGTTAAATTTTTTTCCATTTAGAATAGATTTGGTATCAACACAAAAAAAAATTGCTTGTAGTTAGTAGTGAGCGTTTTCTAGATTAGAGTAGGGTTAGAATTAGTTTTAGGTTATTAATAAAGAACAGCTTAAAGCCGTAAAGATTTATGGGACGAAGCAGTGTAGACTTTTATTGGGGTTTCAATAGAGCATGTCCAATCCCATAATGGCAGATGATGATGGTGGGAATTTTATATTTTCAGTTATCCGAAGGTAGTTACTGTTATAGTTTTGGAACTCCTGCTAGTTTCTGTATTCTGGTTAGCCGGAGATTTTTCTAAAAGGTTACTCTCGAGTGGACACCCTGCCACGTGACCCTTAATATGTCACTCAAGTCGGGATCCAGGTAATTAACGTCACTCGAGAGTGTTAGGTTACAACTTCTATAGAGAAATATTAGATAGATATTGACACTTTTAAACTATTTCACTTTACAATAGTTACCTCAAGTATTTTCTATGGATTTTAATAAAAAAATTACCTTTTTAGGGATCCCTCCCCTGTTGTCCACAAAAATATTAATATTATTTATCCACTGATCAAGGAGTTTTATTTATTTGTTTATTGCTTCACGTTAATATATTTTAATTTTATGAAATATTACTTAATTTAATGGATTAAAGGCGTATTATATACGAGTTACACAATACCACGTTGTAATTGATAGCTCCTATATCCATTTTATATAAAGGTGCAAAGTGAACTTTATTCGTAGCGTTCAAAATATCAAAAGATCGTGCTGCAGTTTTTCATTTGATGCCAGACCTCTTTTGTTCAAAAGTTAAAACTTTTGGTGGTAAAATATACATGATTTTTTTATTAGTATATGTATATTAAAAGCTTTGGTTTGTTCCCAATCAAACCGAACGAAAAAAACAGAGACAAATAGTTGAAAGGTCTCAGCATCTCTCTCATCATGTATGACGAAAGGTGTTGACTAAAGCAAAGTACAATAAACTGAATTGATAAAATACAATTGTAATTAATGTTGTACTTGTACTTGTGGGTACTGACAAATGTGATTAACTTTCAAGTGAATAATCCTTGTTGACATGAAGCAAAAATAAATAAATTATAAAAAAATAAAAAAAGCAATGTCAACAAAGAAAATTTATGCATTACAAAACAGCATTTGGTGAGCGGTTACAGTGAAACGGAAGCTGAAGACCATCCCAACAATCATCGAGTTAATTAAATATTTAGCTATTTTCTGTGTTAAATTTTTATATACTTGGCATGAAATTTGCCTAATGGTTTACCTGTCATATCTTCTAGTTCATAATAACACGAACCGTATTTAGCTTTTACTCTGGCCTTTTCGAATTGGTTTGCAAGTTTGCTGCTGAAATGTTCTGCCGCTTTCGATTGTGAAAACTTTCTTCTATATACGACTTGTCCAATTTCGAAACTTACAGGTCGAGCGCTAAGATAATAATATTTGACATTCCTGTCGTAGGTCTTACGAATATTTTCACGTGCCTTTTCTCTCAAAAGTTCTAACTTCTCATCATTTCGTAAGTCTACTGGTGTTTGTAAAAGGTTTAGATTTCGTAGCACGGAATACGATTTGCCATTTGTGAGCATGTTCTGCCCAAACACGAGAAAATAAGGCGAGAATCCCGTAGTGACATGCACCGGACTCCGTAACGCACAACTAATCGACGATAATTTTTCGTCCCAATCTTTTTGCGAAGGTTTCACATAAGCCCTGATTGCGGCCAGCACTTATCTATTTACACGCTCACTGGCGTTTGCTTGGGGTGTGTAAATAGCAGTTAAATTATGTACAAGAGTCCAGAAACGCTTTAAATACGTTTGACTTGAACTGTACGCCATTGTCGGTAGTGATCTTTTCAGGCACACCAAAGATGTGAAAAATCCTCTTTTCTAAAAATTCTATAATGACATTGGAGGTAAATTTTTTTATTGGTTCCAGAAAATGAAATTTGGATAGATGGTCCAAGACTATGATAATCCCTACATTTCCTGAGGAAGATCTAGGATACGGTCCTAACATATCTAGATATAAATTTTGAAATATGCGGTCAGATGAGGATGGTTGTCCCATGGGTGGCCGTAACGTTCTATTTGGAGCTTTTGGTTGTTTACATGTCTCGCAAGACAATATATATTCTGTGATTTGTTTTGCCATTTTAGGCCAAAAATAAAAAGTTTTTAACTTGCGTAGCGTTTTACCAACCCCACCATGAGCGCAAAGCGGATGGTTGTGTGCTTTTTTTATTAGATGTGCGGTCATCGATGTGGGGACCCATAGTTTCCAAGAGGTTTGTTCTTGTAATTCGTCACCAGTTGCGTATTCACATCGTTTATAAATAATCCCATCTATTATTTTGAAATCCGGAAGCAAAGCAATTTTGGACTTAAGTTTTTCAATTAATGACAGATATTGAGGAGATTGGAATTCTGTGGATTCCAAGTCAATTTCTACCGAATTTTCTATTTCTGATAAAATTTGGTTGTCAATGCCTACCATACTAATCTCATCGTTATTCTCAGAATGAATTCTTGACAAAGTGTCAGGGACTACATTTTGGCTACCTTTTATGTGTCGAATAGTGAAGTTGAAACCTTGTAATTTTAAGGCCCATCGAGCCAGTCGTCCGTGTAAATCGGTCTGATTCAGGAGCCATTTAAGCGACGCGTGGTCAGTGATAACTTCAAATTCCTGACCTTCCACATAGGCACGAAACTTCTTAGCAGCTAGACATTCCTGTTCTGAGACAGAATAGTTTCTTTGGGCACGCGTCAATTTATGACTCATGAATGCGATGGGTACTTCTTCCAAGTCATCATTTGTCTGGGCGAGAACAGCCCCGATCCCATATTGGCTCGCATCACACTGGATGGAGAATGGCCGCAAGAAATCAGGATTATGGAGTACAGGTGCTGAGCAAAGAGAGTCTTTAAGCTCTTCAAATGAAGATTTAGCTTCATCGGACCATGAAAACTTTTTGTTTTTCTGTAACAGGTCAGTCAAAGGTGTTGTCAGGGTTGCGAAATTGCGAACAAAACGTCGGTACCACCCGCACACACATAAAAATCTTCGAAGTTGTCGTACGGGTGTAGGCAATGGAAAATCTCGGACAGACTGTACCTTGTCCGGGTCTGTTTTAATCATACCATGACCGATTATGTGGCCCAAATACTTCACTTCTTTTAAAAGGAATTTGCTCTTCTCTATGTTAATAGCTAAGTTAGCTTTTCTAATGCAAATAGCTACTTCCTGCAAAAGTAAAATATGCTCGTCAAAAGTTTCCGTGATAAGTAGCAAGTCATCCAAATAAACAAAGACTTTTGTACGGAAATGAGGAGGAATTACTTTGTCCATAAGCCGGCTCATCGTCTGAGGCGCGTTGCACAAGCCGAAGGGCATAGTTACAAAGTGGTACAAAGGCCGACCCGGTACAGTAAAAGCTGTCTTCTCCCTTGACCTGTCATCCAATGGAATTTGCCAGAAGGCGTCCTTCAAGTCCAGACTCGTTATGAATCTGGCCTTTGGAAGCCTACTGAGAATTCCATCGATCAAACGTAAAGGGTAAGCATCTTTCACTGTAACACTGTTGAGCTTCCGGGCGTCAAAACACAGTCTGACTTTTCCCGGCTTCTGCACCAGAGCCACAGGCGATGACCACGGACTCTGCGACTCTTCAATGACTCCTAATTGTAACATTCGATCGACCTCACAATATAAGAGTTTTTCGACCGCAGGCGAAACGGAGAAATATCTTTGTTTAATGGGCTTACTGTCTGTAGTATCGATGCTATGAGTAACTAGTGAGGTTCTACCTAGTCCTTCTTTTGAGTATGAGGGAAAAGCATTAATGGCAGCATCTAGCCGAATCTTTTGACTCTTATCTATGTCATGAAAATCATTATCTATACCAACCTCATCGATTTTTGAGTTTGACTTGAAGTTAACATTTTCTGTGAATAAATCCTTGCCTAACCCAAAAGCTTTGACAAAATCGACACCTAGATATAAATTTTGTGTAAAATGAGGAATAATTAGAAAAGTTAAAGTTTTTCTTTCATCTCTAAAAGTAATTAGTGTTGTCACACTTCCCACAGCCGAATGTTCCTTGCCGTCTGCAGTTTTCAAAATAATTTTAAATTTTTTATAATTATGTTTGCCTTTGTCTAGAAACTCTCTAGCATACTCTCCGGCAATACATGAAATGGTAGCGCCAGTATCAATTAGACCAACAACATTTTCATTAAAAATTTGCACTGTCGTAAAAGGTCTTATATCAAAATGAGTGACATTAGATAAAATTGCAGAACACAAGAAATTGCGATTTCTAATTAATTTCTTCCAATAGTCTCTTAATCTTTTAGTACTTCTCTTAATCTTTCTGGTTACTTTTGTTTGAGTAACTGCTTCATTGAATATTCTTTCTCTCGCTACTTGATACTCTTTCAGTCTAATGTGGTATGGCTTAAAATATTTAGGGCTAAATTTTGTTTCTTTAGATGTTGTAGTAACACTTTTTATTAAGTATGGATCTGTTTGGCATCCAACAACCTTTAAATTTGTGTTGATTTTGACTGAAACTGTTCTTTTTCGGTTGTTGGTCGAATAGTTTTTTGAAAATTTATTGCAATTTACACAATTTGGTTTGAACATATTCGGTGTTCCGCAACCGTAACAAAAAACTCTACGTTCCCCTAGACATTCCTCAAAACGGTGACCTTGCTCTGAACATGGCCTAAGTTTTCATCTTCTGTATCTTCTGGGATAATTTCTGAAACTGTTTTACGAGAAGTTGGATTTCTGGCAGATCTACGGGAGTCCAGTTCTTCTTCAAGAATCTCATGTTTTTGTACGAACTCTTTCAGTTGCGAAATGGATCTAATTTCAAAATGTAGCAATTCTTTACGAATATCCAGTTTTAGATTACGCTTAATTATTTCTATCAGTTCAGACTGATCAATTGGGCTTTGTAAACGATCCGTAATTTGTAAAATTGAATCATAATTCGTGTCGAACTTTTCACCAAATCTCTGTTTGCGACTTCGTATTTGTTCTTTCAAATTGAAGTCAGTTCTTCGATCGCGAAACTGGTTTTTCAATTCTACACACAATGTTTCCCAATCTAAATTATTATTAATTCTGTGTACTCGCCAGAACCAATCCACTGCTTTTCCGCTAAATAGTAAATGAATATTACTACATAGAACGTTGAAATCACCACGAAGACTTTGGACTGTAAGAGCCTGAACTCTGTAGATAAAGTTGTCCACAGACAAACCATCTTCATTTTGACCAGAAAATTTAATATGCCAACCTGACATAATGTTGGAAACTTTGTCGGGGGTTAAATCTAAATTTTGGTTATATAGTCTTCTAGGGTCTTGATTAATTGAATTTCTATTAAAATTGTTATTAACATTACGGTTGCCACTATACGGTCTAGAGTGATTAGCATTATAATTAAAATTTTGTGAATTTCGATTCCCAAAACTGTTTCTAGAAATTTGATCTAGATCTAGCGATGCTATCTGATTCCTAACAGCCTCATTTATAAAATACTGCAGATTATTATCTGTATTATTAATCAGTGGTGCATCGCGAGAAATAGTATTGTGTATACTATTGAATAAACTATCTAAAGACTTTATCTGATTGTCATCCTGAACTAAACCAGGTATATTGTCAAGCAAACTTCGTCTGGTTGTCTTATGTTTAGCAGGGGCTTTTCGTATCGCACCCTAACTAATATTTAAATTAATATTAGCCGGAGCTGGTGTAGCAGCAGTGGTAGCAGCAGTAGCAGCTTTTCCAGCACCTGCCAGTATATTGTGTGATTTTAGTTTAGTCTGCCTACACGCTTTTTCACAAACAGGACAACTTTGTGTTTCCTTTAGTATATTTACAATACATTCTTTGTGAAAAATATGAGAACACGGTGTAGAGACAATGATATCATCGATCTCGTATTCTTTTTTGCAAACAAAGCATTGACGGGATATGTTATCGTCAACACAAGCAATTAAATTTTCGTTACTATGAACGATAGATATTTTTAAGGACGTTTGTTTAATTTATATAATATTATATCGGTAGAACTTCTCGAAGGAATCTTAAGATAAGGTCTGATGGAAATAAAAATAGTAATAATTTAATTTAAAAAAAAAGTAATTAAGTAGAAAAATAAAAGAAATACAAAGAAAGTCAAGGTTTGTCAAATTCGATAACGGAATCAACAAAAATCATAAAATATATTCCCAATACAAAGTGGACGACTTTTGCAAATATTATCGCAACAGAATCGTAAATCCAAAGCTTTGTCCTAGGAACAACTCCATGTATTCTATCAAAACATTAAACGCATCCTAAGAAATATTTTTTTTTATATTCCACTAAACATACAGGAATGAATAAAAACCTGTGCAAACGATGGATTATGCAAAATTTTGAAGTAACTCTACATAATATTTCCAACCGTGCAATGGCAGTATTTCATTCTTGGTCTAAACCAAATAAAGTATAACAAACACAATGCGAAATAGGAAAAAAACATCTATTATACATATGTATTTTTTTATGCTAAACGTAATGATGTTATTGTGTGGAGATCCCAAAACAAAATACTAATATAGATTAACGAGGTGTAAAAATTGTTATAAGTTTAAAAGGTCTTGTTACTGGGGGCCTCACGTTGGGCGCCATTTTTCTATTGTAACGAATAATTTTCGATTCGGCCAGTATTTTTAAATACTTAAATTTGTAGCTCTTCGTGAATTTTTTTGTTTTTGGTCGAATTTGGGGAACGGTACGCACGTACTTGCAAGCTAGCTAGATAGGTAGTGATGGGCGGGGTTGTTGTTCCATATGACCATTGCCGTACAAGTAGAAAAAAATATTACGTGCGATTTGAGATGCCCTTATTTGTTAGCAAGAAGATACATTTATATACATATATGTCTTAACTTTTAAATACATAGTTTCTCTTGATTACTTCCTTTCTTTCATTTTTTATCTGGTATAAGCTTAGATATTACCGCTTACCACCTCTAAAACCCACCCAACCTTGGTTCTTTCAGTTGGCATGATTTTGAAAAGAACCCCTACTTTAAAATGACCTTACCTCAGACCCTGAATTTTCTACCGAATAAATGAAATCTCTAGCCAAGCATTATGTGGTAATTCAAATCATATATATGTACGTATATTTAAAACAAGGCATATGTACAAATAACTTTTAACTCAATATTGAGTATTATTACATGTTCACTTTACAGTAGAGTAACCTTTATTATGTTAGGTAAGTATGTACTAACAGCAAAGAAAGCTTAGAGCACGAATCGATTTAATAATGAGAGTTCAAGAAAAAGCAATAAAATTTCTTTCCTGTTAAAATCAATCGTGATGAAACTAAAATAAATAAAGAAACAAATTCATACATACTATACATATATATATATATATATATATATATATATATATATATATATATATATATATATATATATATATATATATATATATATATATATATATATATATATATATATATATATATATATATATATATATATATATATATATATATATATATATATATATATATATATATATATATATATATATATATATATATATATATATATATATATATATATATATATATATATATATATATATATATATAATATATATATATATATATAGATATATAATGGGTGATTTTATAAGAACTATCGGAAAGTAAAAAAGAAAAAAACACATAAAATTCAGAAAAATGCATGAAATATTTATTTGGATCGATAGTTGGGTCGATATAATTTAATGTTTGAAGATTATTTCATGCAAATGTTGGCCGCGGATGCGCCTCAAATGGTCCATCCGCTTAGTCCAATTTTGGCATACTCTTTCCAACATTTCGGCCGGTATCTCACGAATAATGTTGGCAATGTTGGCTTCCAGTGCGTCAATCGAAGCGGGCTTGTCGCTATAGACATTAGCCTTAACATAGCCCCACAAAAAATAGTCTAGAGGCGTTAAATCGCACGATCTGGGCGGCCAATTGACTGGTCCCAAGCGTGAAATAAACTGTTCACCGAACTCGCCTCTCAATTGGTCCATTGTTTCTCGTGCTGTGTGGCATGTGGCACCGTCTTGTTGAAACCACATGTCATGCAAGTCAAGCTCTTCCATTTTGGGCAGAAAAAAGTTTGTTATCATCGCACGGTAGCGCTCACCATTCACAGTAACGTTGTGATTCGCATCATCTTTGAAGAAATACGGCCCAATGATGCCGCCAGCCCATAATCCGCACCAAACGGTTGTTTTTTGTGGATGCATTGGTAGCTCTTGCAATGCTTCTGGCTGCTCTTCACTCCAAATACGGCAGTTTTACTTGTTCACGTATCCATTCAACCAGAAATGAGCCTCGTCGCTGAACACAATTCTTCGATAAAAAAGTGGATATTCATCTAACTTAACAGAGCACGCATTTTGGTAGTAAAATTATATAATTTGCAAGCGTTGTTCGTTTGTAAGACGATTCATGATTAAATTATAGACCAAACTGAAGATGTTTGACAGTGACACAAGATACAAAACGTGCGTGAGCTGTCAAAACTAGTGTTGCCAAAAAGATAATAGCAAAAAAATCACTCGTTATATATATATATATATATATATATATATATATATATATATATATATATATATATATATATATATATATATATATATATATATATATATATATATATATATATATATATAAATATATATATATATATATATATATATATATATATATATATATACATAGCTCTATATATATATATATATATATATATATATATATATATATATATATATATATATATATATACATATGTAACGCAAAGAGAATATACAACAATAATTAGAAAAAAATAAAAAAAAATTTATGAATGAAGTCGTAAAAAGAATCTACGAAATTTGTTCTGTATGAAAATGTGTATGTTCAATAATAATGATAGTAAAGAATAGATTTAAAATGATGATTTACAGTCAAGTCTCGATTCCCACGTTGCTGAAGGCCTTCGCTCGAGGTGATTGGACTTGATGTATGTGTAATAATGCTACAATTTCTTTTTTAAGCGATCATGTTTTTCAGCTAGTATATTTTTTTTCATTTTTGTTTTTAAAAGGGTTAATGAGGATATTAAATTGGGTAGTACATAAGTAACTACAAATGGTCACCTTTCTTGTAATTTCTAATGCAATTAAGATAAGCAGAAAATTGTTAGTTAAATACATACATATTGTTACGTTTTTATTCCTTTACATAAAAACGGTTTTATTATTTTCACAGGATTCGTTGTATTGCAATAAAATAAAACACGGATATTTATTTTACAAATAAATTCTCAGTAACACTTTATTTATTACTTTAAAAACACGTACAACTAGCGCGATGTACACACTAACTATTCTTGGCGATGTTTACTCGTCTAAGTTTAAAAACACACTCCTTTGGTCGTCTGGCAGCCTCCCCTTATATAGTCGATTATAAAACCTTCTGGTAGCTTCGCTAACTTTCTGGAATGTAGTTGTCTCTTTTTATCTTTAAGTATACGGCATGATCATTTGGTCTTGCTATGGAGTAGTGTATGTGCGTGTGTGGATGCATGAGATTTTTCTTCTGTTTGTTTATCTTCGCACACACACATACTCTAATGTTTGCAACTTAACAAATTACGCTGTCATCAAGTTTACATCTCTTGCAGTTTAAGTTTAATGTCACTGTTTGTAATTGCAATTAAGCAGTCTCGAATAATCTTGTAGGTTCTAACTACCGTTTCCTGAAGATTCCGGATATTTCCATTTTCCGTTATTTTGATTTATTCTAACGGCTATCCAAAAAGTGTTGCCAATGCTTTATTTTGACATTGCATAGGCAGTGTTGTATTTAGTGGTACAAAATCCAGATTATATTCACAGCTGTTATTATTATGTCGTTATATTTGAATCTGCATTTTTCATTTCGTAACACTGCCGCCCACTTAAGCCTGTTCGTCCCGAATAGGCACACAATTACCTTTTCTATAGTTGTTTTGGTGCTCCAGTGGTTCAAACTTAATTTTTGTCTTCCGTCCAATGTACTGCTCTATCATGTGCACGACGTCATTCATCCTTTCGATGATACCACGGATCTCTGCTTCCAACTTGTAGTTATCCCATGACGATTTCTTTTCCGTGCTATAAGCCTGTGTACCACTTCCACTGGGTACTGCTCGATTATAATTATTAGCTGAGTACATGTGACTATTCCTGTTGTAACCTGTTCCTTTGCCGGTAGATGAACTGAAGACTTCTTTATTTGTACCGGGCGAAGTGTAGCTGTAACTACTTCCTTTACGCGCTGATCTTGCAGAGGCTGGAGTGTCATCAAATCTCATCGGAGAGTGTGCATCGTCATACCCTGGGACTTTATTACCTTTACGTTCATTAATACAGCACTCATAGGCACCACGTTGTCTTATACCTTTTATGAAACCAGCACGCGCCGCAGAAATTTGCATTTGTTGACGTTTAATTTCTCGAAGCTCTATTTCTAGCTTCTCACGCTCTAATTTTTGGCGCTCACGTTCCAGGCGTAATGATTCAGCCTCTCGTTGTAATCGTTTTCGTTCCACAGCCAATTTCGTACGCTCGTCAGTTAGTCGGGCTTCCTTCAGGCGCAGACGCTCTATTATTTCTTTATGCCGTCTGTCTTCGTTACGTGCTTCACGTTGATGACACTGCTCCTGTTGTCGCTCTTGATGACAGCCATCACAACGAGACTTTTGATGGCTCTTCCATTTATTATTCCATGATGGCGAGACAGATTTTGCTTTCTTCCTTGTTGCGTTGCAGTTGCGCTGGGTATGGCCTTTCTCTCCGCAGCTATAGCATTTTATTCGCACTTTGTTTTTATTTAAAGCCAATGATTGCACTACTGCCTCTTTGATGTCCTTTTCCCAATTAGCTTCTTTCTCGGTAATCACCTCCAGATTTCAAACCATATACGCTTGCGGCTTAGAAATTAGCCTTGCGGTCTCTTGTGCTAAAGCATATGCCACAGTTTCTATAAAAGTAGGTTTCGGTGTCGCATATACTGCATACCTCACGTCGGGATCACTAATGCCACGCAATAAGGAATCAATTTTCAGCTGCTCCAGCAATGGGTGATTTTCGCCAGGATAAGATAGTTGCACCAACCGTTCGATTTCCATTGCGAAATCTTGTAGGGACTCATTGGGCTTCTGTCCTCTACATCGCAATTCCATGCGGTATATATCTCGCTTATGTTCGCCACCATATTTCCGCTGCAGTGCCGCCATTATGTCATCAAAATTATTTCTGCAGCTCCCTGGTACGGTTTCAAGTACTTCTGCTGCGGCTCCTTTTAAGGCCAAAATTAGCTCTATGGCCTTTTCTTCACTGTTCCAACCATTTTTGCTGGCAACTGTTTCGAACTGGAACTTGAAGATGTTCAAAGGTGCGCTGCCATCGAAATAAGGCGTCTTTACTCTGCTGGAAGCCTTTGGAATAAATCGCACTGGTCCGCCTTGGCACCGGAGATTACTCACTGTTATTTGTAGCTCATGGAGTTTCTCATTTACATCTCTTTCTAAGTCTGAGAGTTTTCCGTCAAATTTGTTGACTTGTACTTCAATGCCATCTACTCTTCTATTTATAGCCTCAGAAATTTCTTGAAGTTTCTCATTTGTGGCCTTAGATGTTTCATGAAGTTTCTCATTTGTGGCCTTAGATGTTTCTTCAAATTTGTCACTTGTGGTTTTAGATGTTTCTTCAAGTTTTTGCATCATAGCGGCGAACATTGTACTTAAGTCCATGCTGCTTGTCGTGGCACGAGTACATACCTCTATTTCCTCTTTATCCTCAAATTCGTATGTCCGGATGTCGATGCCACGCTGCTTGAACTCATCTATCAGCCTCTTCTGAAGTTCCACTTTATTGCCCGTTGTTGGCAGTTCCAGCTTACTCAGCTCCTTCTTCAGCTGCTCCACTTTTAGCTCTTCAAACTTCATGGCTATTATTTTTTTAATGTCCTTTTTTTATTGTCCTTTTTATTTTATTTAGCAATTTTACTTCTGACACCAATTGTTACGTTTTTAGTCCTTTACATAAAAACGGTTTTATTATTTTCACAGGATTCGCTGAATTGCAATAAAATAAAACACGGATATTTATTTTACAAATAAATTCTCAGTAACACTTTATTTATTACTTTAAAAACACGTACAACTAAACGCGATGTACACACTAACTATTCTTGGCGATGTTTACTCGTCTAAGTTTAAAAACACACTCCTTTGGTCGTCTGGCAGCCTCCCCTTATATAGTCGATTATAAAACCTTCTGGTAGCTTCGCTAACTTTCTGGAATGTAGTTGTCTCTTTTTATCTTTAAGTATACGGCATGATCATTTGGTCTTGCTATGGAGTAGTGTATGTGCGTGTGTAGATGCATGAGATTTTTCTTCTGTTTGTTTATCTTCGCACACACACATACTCTAATGTTTGCAACTTAACAAATTACGCTGTCATCAAGTTTACATCTCTTGCAGTTTAAGTTTAATGTCACTGTTTGTAATTGCAATTAAGCAGTCTCGAATAATCTTGTAGGTTCTAACTACCGTTTCCTGAAGATTCCGGATATTTCCATTTTCCGTTATTTTGATTTATTCTAACGGCTATCCAAAAAGTGCTGCCAATGCTTTATTTTGACATTGCATAGGCAGTGTTGTATTTAGTGGTACAAAATCCAGATTATCATCACAGCTGTTATTATTATGTCGTTATATTTGAATCTGCATTTTTCATTTCGTAACACTGCCGCCCACTTAAGCCTGTTCGTCCCGAATAGGCACACAATTACCTTTTCTATAGTTGTTTTGGTGCTCCAGTGGTTCAAACTTAATTTTTGTCTTCCGTCCAATGTACTGCTCTATCATGTGCACGACGTCATTCATCCTTTCGATAATACCACGGATCTCTGCTTCCAACTTGTAGTTATCCCATGACGATCTCTTTTCCGTGCTATAAGCCTGTGTACCACTTCCACTGGGTACTGCTCGATTATAATTATTAGCTGAGTACATGTGACTATTCCTGTTGTAACCTGTTCCTTTGCCGGTAGATGAACTGAAGACTTCTTTATTTGTACCGGGCGAAGTGTAGCTGTAACTACTTCCTTTACGCGCAGATCTTGCAGAGGCTAGAGTGGCATCAAATCTCATCGGAGAGTGTGCATCGTCATACCCTGGGACTTTATTACCTTTACGTTCATTAATACAGCACTCATAGGCACCACGTTGTCTTATACCTTTTATGAAACCATCACGCGCCGCAGAAATTTGCATTTGTTGACGTTTAATTTCTCGAAGCTCTATTTCTAGCTTCTCACGCTCTAATTTTTGGCGCTCACGTTCCAGGCGTAATGATTCAGCCTCTCGTTGTAATCGTTTTCGTTCCACAGCCAATTTCGTACGCTCGTCAGTTAGTCGGGCTTCCTTCAGGCGCAGACGCTCTATTATTTCTTTATGCCGTCTGTCTTCGTTACGTGCTTCACGTTGATGACACTGCTCCTGTTGTCGCTCTTGATGACAGCCATCACAACGAGACTTTTGATGGCTCTTCCATTTATTATTCCATGATGGCGAGACAGATTTTGCTTTCTTCCTTGTTGCGTTGCAGTTGCGCTGGGTATGGCCTTTCTCTCCGCAGCTATAGCATTTTATTCGCACTTTGTTTTTATTTAAAGCCAATGATTGCACTACTGCCTCTTTGATGTCCTTTTCCCAATTAGCTTCTTTCTCGGTAATCACCTCCAGATTTCAAACCATATACGCTTGCGGCTTAGAAATTAGCCTTGCGGTCTCTTGTGCTAAAGCATATGCCACAGTTTCTATAAAAGTAGGTTTCGGTGTCGCATATACTGCATACCTCACGTCGGGATCACTAATGCCACGCAATAAGGAATCAATTTTCAGCTGCTCCAGCAATGGGTGATTTTCGCCAGGATAAGATAGTTGCACCAACCGTTCGATTTCCATTGCGAAATCTTGTAGGGACTCATTGGGCTTCTGTCCTCTACATCGCAATTCCATGCGGTATATATCTCGCTTATGTTCGCCACCATATTTCCGCTGCAGTGCCGCCATTATGTCATCAAAATTATTTCTGCAGCTCCCTGGTACGGTTTCAAGTACTTCTGCTGCGGCTCCTTTTAAGGCCAAAATTAGCTCTATGGCCTTTTCTTCACTGTTCCAACCATTTTTGCTGGCAACTGTTTCGAACTGGAACTTGAAGATGTTCAAAGGTGCGCTGCCATCGAAATAAGGCGTCTTTACTCTGCTGGAAGCCTTTGGAATAAATCGCACTGGTCCGCCTTGGCACCGGAGATTACTCACTGTTATTTGTAGCTCATGGAGTTTCTCATTTACATCTCTTTCTAAGTCTGAGAGTTTTCCGTCAAATTTGTTGACTTGTACTTCAATGCCATCTACTCTTCTATTTATAGCCTCAGAAATTTCTTGAAGTTTCTCATTTGTGGCCTTAGATGTTTCATGAAGTTTCTCATTTGTGGCCTTAGATGTTTCTTCAAATTTGTCACTTGTGGTTTTAGATGTTTCTTCAAGTTTTTGCATCATAGCGGCGAACATTGTACTTAAGTCCATGCTGCTTGTCGTGGCACGAGTACATACCTCTATTTCCTCTTTATCCTCAAATTCGTATGTCCGGATGTCGATGCCACGCTGCTTGAACTCATCTATCAGCCTCTTCTGAAGTTCCACTTTATTGCCCGTTGTTGGCAGTTCCAGCTTACTCAGCTCCTTCTTCAGCTGCTCCACTTTTAGCTCTTCAAACTTCATGGCTATTATTTTTTTAATGTCCTTTTTTTATTGTCCTTTTTATTTTATTTAGCAATTTTACTTCTGACACCAATTGTTACGTTTTTAGTCCTTTACATAAAAACGGTTTTATTATTTTCACAGGATTCGCTGAATTGCAATAAAATAAAACACGGATATTTATTTTACAAATAAATTCTCAGTAACACTTTATTTATTACTTTAAAAACACGTACAACTAAACGCGATGTACACACTAACTATTCTTGGCGATGTTTACTCGTCTAAGTTTAAAAACACACTCCTTTGGTCGTCTGGCAGCCTCCCCTTATATAGTCGATTATAAAACCTTCTGGTAGCTTCGCTAACTTTCTGGAATGTAGTTGTCTCTTTTTATCTTTAAGTATACGGCATGATCATTTGGTCTTGCTATGGAGTAGTGTATGTGCGTGTGTAGATGCATGAGATTTTTCTTCTGTTTGTTTATCTTCGCACACACACATACTCTAATGTTTGCAACTTAACAAATTACGCTGTCATCAAGTTTACATCTCTTGCAGTTTAAGTTTAATGTCACTGTTTGTAATTGCAATTAAGCAGTCTCGAATAATCTTGTAGGTTCTAACTACCGTTTCCTGAAGATTCCGGATATTTCCATTTTCCGTTATTTTGATTTATTCTAACGGCTATCCAAAAAGTGCTGCCAATGCTTTATTTTGACATTGCATAGGCAGTGTTGTATTTAGTGGTACAAAATCCAGATTATCATCACAGCTGTTATTATTATGTCGTTATATTTGAATCTGCATTTTTCATTTCGTAACACTGCCGCCCACTTAAGCCTGTTCGTCCCGAATAGGCACACAATTACCTTTTCTATAGTTGTTTTGGTGCTCCAGTGGTTCAAACTTAATTTTTGTCTTCCGTCCAATGTACTGCTCTATCATGTGCACGACGTCATTCATCCTTTCGATAATACCACGGATCTCTGCTTCCAACTTGTAGTTATCCCATGACGATCTCTTTTCCGTGCTATAAGCCTGTGTACCACTTCCACTGGGTACTGCTCGATTATAATTATTAGCTGAGTACATGTGACTATTCCTGTTGTAACCTGTTCCTTTGCCGGTAGATGAACTGAAGACTTCTTTATTTGTACCGGGCGAAGTGTAGCTGTAACTACTTCCTTTACGCGCAGATCTTGCAGAGGCTAGAGTGGCATCAAATCTCATCGGAGAGTGTGCATCGTCATACCCTGGGACTTTATTACCTTTACGTTCATTAATACAGCACTCATAGGCACCACGTTGTCTTATACCTTTTATGAAACCATCACGCGCCGCAGAAATTTGCATTTGTTGACGTTTAATTTCTCGAAGCTCTATTTCTAGCTTCTCACGCTCTAATTTTTGGCGCTCACGTTCCAGGCGTAATGATTCAGCCTCTCGTTGTAATCGTTTTCGTTCCACAGCCAATTTCGTACGCTCGTCAGCTAGTCGGGCTTCCTTCAGGCGCAGATGCTCTATTATTTCTTTATGCCGTCTGTCTTCGTTACGTGCTTCACGTTGATGACACTGCTCCTGTTGTCGCTCTTGATGACAGCCATCACAACGAGACTTTTGATGGCTCTTCCATTTATTATTCCATGATGGCGAGACAGATTTTGCTTTCTTCCTTGTTGCGTTGCAGCTACGCTGGGTATGGACTTTCTCTCCGCAGCTATAGCATTTTATTCGCACTTTGTTTTTATTTAAAGCCAATGCTTGCACTACTGCCTCTTTGATGTCCTTTGCCCAATTAGCTTCTTTCTCGGTAATCACCTCCAGATTTCAAACCATATACGCTTGCGGCTTAGAAATTAGCCTTGCAGTCTCTTGTGCTAAAGCATATGCAAGCAAATTACGCTGTCATCAAGTTTACATCTCTTGCAGATTAAGTTTAATGTCACTGTTTTTAATTGCAATTAAGCAGTCTTGAACAGTCTTATAGGTTCTAACTACCGTTTCCCGAAGATTCCGGATATTTCCATTTTCCGTTATTTTGATTTATTCTAACGGCTATCCAAAAAGTGCTGCCAATGCTTTATTTTGACATTGCATAGGCAGTGTTGTATTTAGTGGTACAAAATCCAAATTATCATCACAGCTGTTATTATTATGTCGTTATATTTGAATCTGCATTTTTCATTTCGTAACAATATGTATATGATTGTACCTCAGGATAGGTTTTGTTAATGGTAAGACCGGATTAGATTATGGGATATTAGGTTATATTAGAATGAAACCCTGTTTTTTTAACATTAAAGAAAGCTTGTGTTGAATTTTTTTCCATTTAGAATAGATTTGGTATCAAGACAAAAAAAATTGCTTGTAGTTAGTAGTAAGCGTTTTCTAGATTAGAGTAGGGTTAGAATTAGTTTTAGGTTATTAATAAAAAACAACTTAAAGCCGTAAAGATTTATGGGACGAAGCAGTGTAGACTTTTATTGGTGTTTCAATAGAGCATGTCCAATCCCATAATGGCAGATGATGATGTTAGAAATTTTATATTTTCAGTTATCCAAAGGTAGTTACTGTTATAGTTTTGGAACTCCTGCTAGTTTCTGTATTCTGGTTAGCCGGAGATTTTTCTAAAAGGTTACTCTCGAGTGGACACCCTGCCACGTGACCCTTAATATGCCACTCAAGTCGGGATCCAGGTAATTTACGTCACTCGAGAGTGTTAGGTTACAATTTCTATAGAGAAATATTAGATAGATATTGACACTTTTAAACTATTTCACTTTACAATAGTTACCTCAAGTATTTTCGATGGATTTTAATTAAAAAAACTACCTTTTTAGGGATCCCTCCCCTGTTGTCCACAAAAATATTAATATTATTTATCCACTGATCGAGGAGTTTTATTTTTTTGTTTATTGCTTCACGTTAATATATTTTAATTTTATGAAATATTACTTAATTTAATGGATTAAAGGCGTATTATATACGAGTTACACAATACCACGTTGTAATTGATAGCTCCTATATCCATTTTATATAAAGGTGCAAAGTGAACTTTATTCGTAGCGTTCAAAATATCAAAAGATCGTGCTGCAGTTTTTCATTTGATGCCGGACCTCTTTTGTTCAAAAGTTAAAACTTTTGGTGGTAAAATATACATGATTTTTTTATTAGTATATGTATATTAAAAGCTTTCGTTTGTTCCCAATCAAACCGAACGAAAAAAACAGCGACAAATAGTTGTAAGGTCTCAGCATCTCTCTCATCATGTATATCGGTTTTGAGAAGAGTGGTATACATGACGAAAGGTGTTGACTAAAGCAAAGTACAATAAACTGAATTGATAAAATACAATTGTAATTAATGTTGTACTTGTACTTGTGGGTACTGACAAATGTGATTAACTTTCAAGTGAAGAATCCTTGTTCACATGAAGCAAAAAGAAATAAATTATAAAAAAATAAAAAAAGCAATGTCAACAAAGAAAATTTATGCATTACAGGGTTCTATAATGAAATTTATGGCTTCATTGTTGTTGTTGTTGAAAAAGATCGCTACTTCTTTTGCGATGAAATCATTTGAATCGCTTTTGAATCCTTGCATATCTATACAAACTATATTATCATCCATATTGTTTAATTTATAAGACTTTTCGGACTTTTCCTTTTATGAGTACATATTCAATTATGCGATCACGAATAAGAATGCAGTAACCTGATGTCTTTGAGGCAATATTTGTAGCTGTTTCAAATTCAATTTTTATATCAATTGGTCCGTTATTGAGCGATTCATTTTGATGGCTGACATCTACAATAATCGGTGCATTATTTTTAAATTCTTGAGCAGCTAGAAGCTGTTGAGATTCTCTCATGTAATAGCTCTGTTGAAATCTTAGATACATATCATATGGAATTGCAAAGCGTTCATTCTTAAATTTTATATTTAGGTCATCATATGGATATGATACTGAATTTAAATGTACTTTTAAATTTGTTAGGTCACAATGAACACACTTATTTTCTTGTTGAAAAGCAATCAATACAAAACGGGGTCGTTCTCTATGATATGACTTGTTCCTGTATTGTATGTATGACAGTCCCAACTACGGTATGCCATCGGTATAGAAGCACCATTGTTAATAATTTTTATCATATTCAACTTGCTAAAATCTGATAATTGTACATGTGGAATTCTCCATGAGATGAGTGAAATTGAAAGTTTTGCTTTTTCCGTGGAAACGCTCGAGTATACAAGATCTTCATCGTTCTTATTACGCAAGAGTATCAATTCATGTTTTCCATTTAGTATGACTTTATTGTAGTCTTCAGCGAAACTCAAAAGCATTGTTAAGGGTACATAAGAGTTAAAATATCCATTAACAAGTTTCAAATCATCAATTTTATTCCAGCCAGCATTCTGCATTCCAGTGCTTTCCGTTGATGATAAAGAAACCAAATTTTTTTATGGTACTTGTACCTGCTAAATATCTTGTATGATCAATTTCAATACCATTAACTTCATAACGAATTTCATCAAAGAGATATGCAACAAAGTTGTTTTTTAATTTAAAGTTGTCTGTAGATGTGGAGGTTTTCTCATCTACAACAGATCCCTCAACATATATATAACTTTCACTAGGTAACACATACAAATCTTGATTTTGAATAGAAATGCGAATTTCATCATTATTGTTGTAAGATTGTAGGTATGGCACGTATGTATGATAGTCCTTTTTGATTATATTTTCATCAGATAAGGGTTTATCTAAGACATTTATTATTGAACTTATTTTGCCTTCAATTTAAAATTCAATGACTTGAGAAAATTTTTATTTGCTGTCGTTAGAGTTTTTTGATGAATTGACCTCTTTAATTGTGGTTTAGGTCGTGATAATATTTTAGGTTCGTATGCTGATGGTGTTGTTGTTGTTGCTATATTCTGTGATATACTCGAGTTGAATATTAGCATTATTTAGTTGGTCTTAAATGAATTCGTATTGTTATTTCCTCTCCTCGGAAATTATTTAAACCACCGTGCTGATCAACTACTCGTAGAGCTAGTGAACTTATCTCTCTGGAGTTCACCGGTAAATAGATGAGATTTCGAGGTATCTCATCTATTTTATAGCCTGGAGGCACATTAATTGGAAATTCATGTAGTGTATGCGTCTTGGAATTATTCATATATGTATTAACAGCGATACTACTTTCAATTCGCAACAGATTCACCTTGAAAGTATTAACTGGAAGATCAGAATAATGATCAACGCTTGGAGTTAGGATTTTACTATTGAATCCCAAGAGTTTTCCAATTGTATTTTCTTTATTAAAATATATTGCATCCTTAGAGCTGTTGACTTTAACTTGCATTGTATTGTTATTGGCTTCTATAAAAATTCTATTTTCTGGATTGTAGCGTTTATATTGTTCCTCTATATAATCAACTATATCATTCAATTCATAAGATCCAATTGGTATTTCAATCACATTTTCACCTATATGAAACAAATTGTTGTAGACATCAACATTTGGGATGCTAATATATGAATGAAAATCAGTTAGAGCACACTCATATGCCCCATTTAAATCAATAGGTGGGAAGTAATTAGCAGATAACTCTGATGAGTTGGAGCTTAGAGTAAGTGTTATTGACATTACGACTGTCTGATTACGAATAAATAAGTTCAACACAAAATTGTTTATAAAAAGGATTTACATATTTATTTCATCTTTTTTATTTTAAATTTACATTACAATCTTAAGTACTAAGTATGTATGTATAATAATTGCTGATATTGTTTAAACTATAATATTTCATCTTTACTTGTCCATGAATTGTGATCGTTACTAAATCCCAACCATTTAACAAATGCTTTGGCTCCTCTGGTTTTAATAATCTTTTCAACTAGATATGTATTAGGAAATCTTGTTTTTAAAAGTTTATCATAAAATCCACCTTTAATAGGATTTCCACGATAATCTTCTAATATGTATGTTGTGGGATATATATTTTGAATAGATTTAATTGTGGAAATTTCTGTTGTCCAATTTGGAGTATAACCTTTTTCAAAAATATGCTTATATTTGCTTATGCGCACATGATCACCAATATTAAATTTCGATATTTTATACATTTTCAAATGACTGTATACTGTATTCAATAATTTTTTCTCATTTGAAGAGTTGACTTTAATTGGAGCCATTTTAATGGTACGATGAACTTTTCTGTTATATGATTCTAATAGATCTTTGTAGATATCAAGCCAATTGTATGTACCATTAAAACTAAATTCTTTCCACATCATCCCTTTTAATGTTCTATTAAATCGTTCTACTATTGATGCTTTCATTCTGCTATACGTTGAATAGTGATTAATTTTGTACTTATCCTTCAATTTTCCAAAGTGTTTATTGAAAAATTCTTTACCATCATCTGTTTGTAGGTTTTTTTGTACTCGTCCCAATCGAAAAATATCTGACATGGCTTGGGTTGTTTCAAGTGCAGTTTTTGTTTTAAGTAGTACTGCCCATGCAAATTTGGGGAATGTGTCAATTATAGTTAACAAAAATCTATAATTTGTATTGTCCATACAATAATTTCCCATTTCAACTAAATCAGCTTGCCAAAGATCATCTATTCCTTTCCTCACAACTCTACGACGTAAAAAAGATTTTCGAGCTTGTTTATGGAGTTCATTTACTAAAATTCTTTTTGAAGTAATTTTTTTAGTATTAAGAATTATTTTCGATGTGTTGTGATCTATTTGATACACTTTTAGCTATTGACACAAACATGTAATTTTCAAATCTATAAATCTTCTCATTAACTTTTCTTTTGTATACTTTCAACAAATTTTTGTAGATATCCGTCTTCCACAAATTTTTTGATTTTGGAAATAGTTTCTTGCTTTTTTTATTCTCTTCCAACTGTAATATTATTGCATCTTGTAGCATTTCGATTTGCGTTCTTAGAGTATCATGAATATTGTTGTTATCTTCCTTAAAGTATTTTAATAGCTGGTGTTCTATTTCTTCGATTTGAGTTTGCAGAAACAATTTATTGATAAAATCGTTTTCTTCCACAGCTTTTGCCACATTTTTGATTCTTTTGTTTTGGACATCGATGTTGTTGTTCGCATCCATAAAGAACCCCAACATTTTAGGGGCATTTTTCAATGAAATTATA
Organism: Panzeria rudis; assembly: GCA_956483635.1. NCBI lineage: Eukaryota > Metazoa > Arthropoda > Insecta > Diptera > Tachinidae > Panzeria > Panzeria rudis. Next base: position 58,393,052 of record OY101451.1, read on the forward strand.
TTGCTTGTATCGTTTAGATAATGTCCAAACTTATCAACAGACATACTTTATATAGATTATTCTATTATATTAGCTTCGCGAAGTTCTGCAATAATTGATACAATTTCGTTATTATGATTAGTATGACCTGCAGCTTGTGATGATACCAGTAGTCGAAGTCGATCTACCATCTCATTTGGATCATCCCAGTATATATAGTTTTGCTTATGAGGGTTAAACTGCATCAATCCATCACGTTTATAATTAGATATGGTCTTATTTTTTGATAAAGTCTGTTGGTTTTTCTCTTTAAACATCTTTTTAATAATATGTTTATATTTATAGGCTTTCGTTCCCTTGATTTGTCCATCTGGTTTACAGTCTCTTCTGTACTCATTTGTATTAATTAAAATTTTTTGTAGAGTTCTAGTTCATATTTATCATAGTTTTTTGGTATTTTATGAAACATTAGAGAAAATAGTCCTGGTGTTAGAGCCCATATTTGACTACCAACATGTATTTTGTTTTCATTTAATTTGAGCTTACTATCACCAAATTTCCATTCATTATTCAAATCTTTATGTGGACCATAGTTAGTATCTAATTCATTTCTTCGTTCCAAAACAGATAAGTCAGTGTAAGTCTCTTCAGCATTTGAGTTTTGAGAGTAAAAATCGTCATCATCGTCATCATCATTATCAATAGTACTTTCACCATTAGGATCAGCAAGTGAATTGCTGGTATCAAATATTGATTCTTCCACAAGTTTCTTTGGTGTACTTGTATCCAACTTAATTGATGGTTTCTTAAGATGATTAGAACTGTTATTATATTCAATTTCTGTTTTCATTCTTTTCTTTTTTGATAATTCCATTGATATTATTAGAATTATTTATAAATTTGTTTAAAGGATCTGTTATAGGTTGAAATGTATCTTTTAGTTGTTCACATGTGTCTATTTCGCCCGTTTTTATACTAGGAAGCTTTTTCTTCAAGACATTTCTTGTCGCAACCAGCTCTTTTAAAATTTTTTCATCCATTTTCCAGCTATCAGATCAGCTTATTAGGTATCTGATCAGGTTATCAGATCAGCTTATTAGGTACCTGATCAGGTTAACAGATCAGGGTATTATGTATCAGATCAGCTTATTAGGTATCAGATCAGATCAGTTTATTGGGTAGATAATTAGATCAGGAATAGTTCATATTTCAAGAGCTATGTAGATGTATTATGGTTAAAGCCAGATTATATACTAAAGTTTTTCTTTTATGTAGAGCAATTTATATAGTTATGAAATAATCGAATAATTTTCTGTAGCGCCCATTGTTTAATTCATTATCTTTGCTTATTATCAAAAATCCATATTTATCCTTCCAGCACAATCGACAAATTTCATGAAACTTTGCATAACTCATATCGCTGGCAACATGATCCCTATAAACATGTTTCATATTTGTCTCATCTTGTTTAATCATTATAATCATATTCGCATTGTCTCTTATTAAATGCTTGGGAATTCTGGTATAAGTTTGGCACAACTAGAATGAATCAACATCCCTATGTCGTCCCATACAAAAATAATCACGTATATTATTCTGCTTCTCACATGCAACATCATTAAATATCATAATTGAATTAGTTTTAGCTTTGTCAGGGGGAATAACTGATTCATTTTCGGTGAATGTGTAATATCCCATTCCTTTAATAGGTGTAATTAATCTCTTAAAGTATTCATATTTCGGCTGATATAGAGATTTTGAGTATAAATAGATGTTTTCAAACTTTAGTCCATTAGGACTTTCTAGTAAGCCAATCATAACATTAGTCTTTCCACAATTTGATGGTCCCACTATTAGAGCACGAATAGAACTTGGTAAGAGTGAACTATGTCTTATTTTTGAACTGATGTTCGATGAATCATCAATGTTTCGAACTAAAATATTTTTATGTTGTTTTACTAACTGCATTTTTATAACTAAATGCAATTCACGTTTGTTACCTTTTATTATAGAAAAAATAAATAAATAAGATGGTTATACATTATCAAAAGTCATTTAGTCATAAAAACACCTTCGTTGGAGCAGGTTTACTAGATAAAATAATAAACTCTCTTCCTGTTGAACTGCATCTTCCTGGATATCAATACTGTGGACCTGGAACTAAACTACAAAAACGTTTAAATCGAGGTGGTAAAGGAATCAATTTATTGGACTCTGTTTTATCAAAAGATAGCAGTCTTGCAGAAAAATCATTTGCAAATATGGTTACTAACGCTATGAAAGCCAAAACAAAATTTGGTATGGGTGTGGAGAAACAAAAATTTGAAGAAACCTAAATTAAATGGTAAAAAATAGTTTAGTTCATAAATTAGAGCTGCAACAAAAATACTAAAGGAGAAAAAACCTTTAGACATTAACAATGCTATTAGAATAGCACGTAAAACGATCAAAAAAAACATAAAAAGACAGAAATAATACCTCGCATAATAAATGTACCAAAAATTGGTGGTTTTTTACCACTGATACCGATTTTAACTGCTCTGGGTGCAATTGGAAGTCTAACGACTGGAGGTGCTGCTATAGCTAAGGCTGTAAATGCGACAAAGAATGCTAAAAATCAGCTTGATGAAGCAATTCGACATAATAAAGCGATGGAATCTATAGCTGTTGGGAAAGGACTTTACCTAAAACCATATAAAAAGGGTTATGGTTTAGCTTATAAAGAGCAGAGAAAAAACTCTTAGAAATGCTACCTAATAGACGACTATCAGAAGTCGACTTGAGAAATTTTTCAAACAAAATTCCACATTTTAGAGGAGTTTTCATGTTGGACTCACTACCAAAACGACAAAAGAAAAAAGAATGTGGCATAATCAATTTGGATATATCAACAGGACCTGGTACACATTGGGTAGCATATTATAAAAACATCAATGAAAAAGAATATTTCGATAGTTTTGGAAACTTACAACCTCCTTCGGAAGTACTCAAATATCTGGGCACAAATATAAAATACAACTATAATCAACATCAGAATTTTAATACATTTTCCTGTGGTCATTTATGTCTTAAGTTTCTTTATGAAATAACTGCAAATATTAAATAAAAAACACAATTGTATATATATATATATATATATATATATATATATATATATATATATATATATATATATATATATATATATATATATATATATATATATATGTATATATGTATATATATATATATATATATATATATATATATATATATATATATATATATATATATATATATATATATATATATATATATATATATATATATATATATATATATATATATATATATATATATATATATATATATATATATATATATATATATATATATATATATATATATATATATATATATATATATATATATATATTTCACAAAACTCTTTAATGCATTTTTATTTATTTATTTATAATTTACTATACAGAATTATTTTTTTATTTTTTTTATTCCCAAATGGGATATTGAACATTTTGAATCAAAAATTCGTCCATCTCACTCTCTGCGTACTTGAAATATTCCACTCGAGAGATCCTTAATTTCATCATCTGTCAGAGTATAATATCTTTTAGGTAGAAACGTTATATTTTTTTCCATCTCAACTCTTAGTGTTGGTCCATATTTTGTTGTTACCCGTGTAATATTTAGAACCGGATATTTAGCAGCTACATCTAGATGCTTTATATGAATTACGCTTTTGTTGTTTAGTGAATTAAATTTTGATATTAAATTTTTTGAGGAGCTCATTTTTTAAATAGATCTTGTCACTTTGAATCTTTAATAGAAATTGATCTTGAAAGTAGTGATGATGAGTCCAATAAGCCTAACCGAAAATATTTATTGTGAGAAGGTTAATATGTATATGTGGAGAAATAGTGCTAGAGAGATAGGGATAGATATATAGGAATATTAATATGAATGTTCCTTCTTTTAATGTTTTAATAGTCTCTTTGAAAATGAGTTGGAAAGAGAAATATGTATATTCTATACCCTCTATTCTAGAAGGATTTTAGGAAAATGGAGAAGTATATAAGAGGAGGAAAATATAATATTGAATTTTATTCACTTTGTAGCTAAATATTTAGGAAAAAAATTATCAGTATCGACGAATCCTTTGAAAAAGTAAGCAGCAACAAAATTAATACGGAATATTAACAAAAATGAGTCAAATAAGAAGGAGTCTTAATAAATTTATATCGGATTTTGATAACTTTAGACTATACGATCATTGGGAAATGATCATATTTTTTCAAAATATGCTGGACGAGAATGATGAATTTGATATTATGGAAGATGAAGACAACACAGAAGGACATTTCAAATGCTGTCCCTGGTATGATCCGAATTGTGAGGAAGGACCTGATACATGTAGGTGCTCGATATACTTTCTACGGAAAGCTATATTAGAAAATTTAATGGAATCTTATTATACAATGTTTCAACCATCATAATAAAATTTAATAAATAAAATAGTATTATTAAAATAAAATATTCACTGTCTTGTATTATTTTTTCTAAAGGATAATTGGGAAAATTAAAGAAATTTTTAAGTTAAAAATTTAATGAATAATTTATGAGATTATCCAACCTTTTTTTTTACTCTTTAAAATGATGAAATAATTAATTTTAATACAATTTCATAATGTTGTGAAATTCAAATTCAAGAAATAAACAAATCAAATCAAGATTATGCAGGATTTAAGAGTACAGTTAAACTTATAAACAAACAAAAATTTGCAAGTAAGCAAAAAACAAGACAATAATTGTTTTGATCCAACAAAAATTGTTTTCTCTGCTAGCAGCAAGACGTGTGTGCACAGTCAACGTCAGCGTTTTTTCAATTTGATGATAATATCATGGCTGAACAAGAAAATAAAACAAAGATTGTTTAATTTTTTTGATATTATTAAGATTTTTTTTATTATTATTTAATTTTTTTCTTATTTTATTATTATTTTATTTTTTTTTTAATAACAAACCAAATTTTCTTAATAACTAAACCATCACATTGTATTTTTCTTTTATCATCTTGATAACTAAGTACAACCATATTTAGTTGGTTGGTATAAATTTGATGAACTTTTGACTTAAATGTTAACATATCATCATAAACAATAGACTTATTAAATAAACAATTTCTATACGCCTCTAAACTATATTTATCAAGAACACATTTCTTAACCCCTTCAATTTTTACATCATTTTCATATTGCATGCTAAAAGAATACATTTTTGACCGAAGTCCCACAAATTCTTGCATAACTTTACCACAATTATCATCCTTCATCATACCCAGCACCTTTTTGTTTAAAAGAGGAATACCATATACGTTATATTTTGGGTAATCGGAAGTGTCAAATTCTTGTTCTATGTCAGATTTTATGTCGGCATAAAAGGCGTTAGTTTTTATTGTATATATATATGAGTCGGTGTCCATGTAATTTAAAGATAAATTTGCTTTAAACTTGGGCTGCATGAATCCATAATAGAAATTATACATTTTCCATTTAAAAAGCTCCAAGACACAAAATCCCAAGTATATGGGCTTGTTGTAATATGTTTTGACTCTATTCATTTCTATAGCTACCATATCTTCAGAAAATATAGATAAACTATGAAAATTGGATTTAGATATCCAATCTTGAGCCCCCAAATGGTTACAGTTTGTTCTGTTCCAGTTGGTTACAATTTTCACATCTCTCCTCTTGTCCACATTCTCCATTGTTTTGCCATACACAGTATTATTGAGTAATTTGAAAAAAATTTTTTCAAAAGCATTTTTAGCAGTGGCTCTGTGTTTGGTATTTAAGTCAATATAACCTTTTAACCATGGAGATTGTTTAAATGCTAGAATACGATGCGTTTTCTTTAGAATCAAACCATATTCCAAACATTGCTTCAGAACTCTGTAATGTATTACATAAGAGTTTTTTGGTCAAAAGTCCGCAATTAATTTCTTATGGTGTGATTCTAAAGTTTTCTTGTTTTCAACACAGAAGGGAAGGTCATTGTGAGAGTCATACAGATGTGAACGATATTCTAAAGTGACCTCATATACATAACCATCTTGTGAGTTATCATCTATGCTTTTCGCATCCAGATTCAGCTCATCACTTGTCAGCCATCGGAATCCTCCATAAGGAAGATACTCAGACATCGCCCAATCGTAAAGGTTATTTGCGTCTAAATATATTAGAAATTCTGAAGGCTTGTCTTCATCAAAATCATCTAAATATTTATTATTTGCTTTGGAATATCGCTTACTGCACTGTAACATTCCACCGCGTATTCCCTTTTTAAAGAAGTTATACATGTCAATGTCTGTTAATAACTCTAATTCTATTTGTGTGTTTTAACATGGAATCCCATGATAGTCCTGGAGCAGTATAGTACTGACACGGATCTAGATTATAAATCCCCTTACAGACTTTTCGAAAATTTTCGAATGTGTCTGCTAACAAAAGCACATCTGTTTTGAGATATAATTCCATATAATCTCACAGGGTTTTGCAATTAAAGGTATGCCAAATCTTTATTGCATGCTCATAATCTTCAATTGAGCATTCCTTGTTATTTAATTTATTAAAAAAATGTTCTCTTGATGCAAGCTGACCATCATCCAATTTTTCAAATGAATCAAGATATTCATAAGGGAAAACACCCTTTCTTCGTACAAGGTCAAATTCTGTCTTTCTGTTAAAGTGTGCCCTAACCGTATGGAAATCATTGTCCGTTAGATTATTAGCTAAGGATTCTAAGCTATCAGCCATAAAACGAATAGTATCTAAAAATCGGAGTTCAAGATTGCAATTGTCAGTCATTTTTGTAAATGTGGATAGTGAAATGTGCAGTTCTTTGTTCAGTGGTAGGACTTTTATGTTGTCAGACTTTTTACCTAATTCTTTAACAAAGAGGTGCGAGTCATAAGATGAATAATTATGAAAATATTTAGTATGAACTTCGGAATTTGGTACTTTAAGTTGCAAATATTGTGAGCTGCACCTCGATATTTACCACTTATATGACAATGATCTCTTACACGATCTTTACATGTCACATATGTGACATGTGACAATTTATTGAATTTTGAAAACTGTATATTTCCGAAAGGGTCAAGCTGTTCATTTTTGTCTTACTGGTGAGGAACTGATTGCAAATATCTTCACAATCGTCAATTAACCAGTCAACAAATTTTACAGATGCGTCCTCACCAGTATATATCTTAAATTTATCTAAACTATTATTACCTACACATTTTATATAATAACTAAAGGCACAAGGAATGTGCCTCTTTATAACTTGAGTTTTGTCACTTACAGTAGTTTGGATATCTTCTAGTATGCATTCGAAATCTGCATATATAACGAATGGCACATCCATCTGCCGCTGGTGATCTTTAAACTTCAAAATACCATTTTCAGGAGAGAGTAACGCAGCAACAATTTTCCCACATTCCGTTTTGTGTTATTCCATAGTCCATTCATTGTGCGTATATTGTAGGCAGGTATTACAAAATTTGAGACTGTCATGGTGCTTTGTTGTCTGACGCCTTAATAATCTGTAAAAGGAATAAATTTATATATGTATATAGTTATTCAATCATAAATATGTATTTACTTACCTTGATATATCTTTATTTGTTTTTTTTTATTTATTTGTATGTTCAAATCCTCTACAACAAGAGTTAATCTTATATTTAGAGTACAGAAAGTAGTATCAATAAGTTAAAGCGGCAAACATAAGTATACAAATTTAGACAAAATTAACTACAAATTATTTATATATTATGTATGTTTTCCTATTGTGAAAAATAATTAAATAAGAAGAGCTTAAAGCTAGTTGCTTTGCTATTAAGTTGTTGTGTTTGTGGAAGAACATTCCAGAGACGCGCCGCATGTATGAAAAACTGCCATTCGGAAACAAGAAAACGCTGTAAAGGAATTATAATATTTTTTCCCCTGACGACGGATCTGGCAAACCGGATTTTATCAATAAGATATTGTGGCATTTCAGAATAAATGATTTTATGCAAAAATAAGAGCACACGTATGTTAAGAAGGTTGTTGAACGTAACGCCATAAAATTTCGTGGCAAATTGAGAAACATGATCATATCTTTTCAATCCGTATACATATCTAATAATATTGTTGTATAAAACGTTTAGCTTTCTTTTGCTAACAGAGTCACAGCTTGCAAAAAGTTCACAACCGTAGATTACACCAGGAACAAAATAAGCTTTTGCAAGAAGTTGTCTTATGTTGAAAGGAGTATAATACTGTGACGACCAAAGACACTTCAGCTTAGAGTAAGTCTGACCCACAAGTGTGTTAATATGGTTTGTCCAAGTAAGACCGTTATTAAAAATTAATCCCAGGTTTTTGGCAGCATTAACAATAGTGATTTTTTCTCCATTTATTAAAACATGGAAATCTGCAATATGAGTAATTGTTTTCTTGCGAATTATGATACACTTTGATTTGCAAGGGTTTAGACAAAGTCCATTTGCACTTGCCAAGCAATAAACTCTATTCAGATCTGCATTAAGTCTTGCAATATTTTCAGCAACGGAAATGACTGGGCTACTTAAATACAACTGCACATCATCTGCGTACATTTGAATTTGGCTATGTAAAAGTTGTTTTGGCAAGTCATTTACATAAATGGAAAAAAGGAGTGGCCCAAGGATTGACTCAAGGGTCAATCCTTGAGCCACACCCCTAGATAAATCTAATACCGAAGATTGATTATTTTTCGAATACACAAATTGCTGACGACTAGAAAGAGTATGAATATATCAGTCGTGTGGAAGTTAAAGAGAAATTAAAGAAGTGTCGAAGTTTCATGCAGAGCATGCTATGGTCAACCGTGTCAAAGGCTTTAGAATGATCAAGAAGAACCAAGAAATTGATTTTTCCTTCGTCCAGTTCACGTCGTATATTTTCAGTTACGTTAAGTAAGGCAGAAACACAGCTATGATTTTGGCGAAAACCAGATTGCTTATCAGACAACAAATTATGATTTTTAATATATTGCGACATTTGATTATAAAGAATTTTTTCAAGAGCCTTAGATAGATAGCACAGTATGGCAATTGGCCTGAACTCTGAGTCGTTTTTCGGTATTGGCACTATTTTTGCGTATTTCCACTTCAACGGAAAATTGCTAGTCATTATAATGGTATTGAATAAATGTGTTATATATGGTAAGAGGACCGGCAACAATATCTTTACAAATTTAGGGTGAATGTTATCAGAGCCCACCGCATTTGACTTAATTAGATTGAAGCTTAAATAGACTTCAGATTGGCTTATACAAGTGAATTGGAACACATTACTATTGACTTTGTGAGCATTAGAAATTATACTAGAAGAGTTATAAAAAGTATAATCTGTAGGTAGTAGAGGTATACTTGTGAAAGTTCTATTAAGCTCTTCGACATCGACATGACAACTGCTTGAACTCTCAGATCTACCAACCCCTATCTCACGAATGTATTTCCAAGTTTCCCTAGAACCTATTGCAGAGCCAAAGCGGCTATAATAATACTCAGTTTTTGCAATTCTTATTCCAATATTAACGTTTCTTCTTGCAGTTTTAAATTCAGCTTTCAACTCTGAGGCTCTAAATCGCTTCCACCTTGAGTAAGCACAGTCTCTCTTAGCTATTAGAAGTTTTATATTGGCAGAAAACCAAGGCTTTTCCCTACCAGATATTGTTTTAGATTTTACTGGAACTGTTTCATCAAATAGACGTTGAATATTGTTTTCAAAAAATGCTACTTGCTCATCGACTGAGGGCATGTAGTACATATGAGACATATCAATACTAGAGACGCTTTCGCGGAGCACATTGTAGTTCAAGCTTTTGAAGTCGCGGTAATAGACTGTATGTTCTGACAAAGGAATTCTAAAGTTGTAAGTTAAAAACATTAAAGCATGCTTTGAAAAACACGGGGCTAACAATTGTTCATACAACATTACATTTACAGTATTCGCAACAAAAACAACGTCAAGCAATGTTCTGTTAGTTGCTGTATGATGAGTTGGGTTAACTGAGTTCGTGGGAGTTAGTCCAAAGGATAGCATATTGTCAGTTAATTCTGATTCCAAAAGTAGGTTAGAATTAAAATCACCTGCAATAATTATATCGTCATAAGCAGCGGCAAGAGTTTCCATCGCACAGAAAAAATTTGTAAAGGATATTCGTTTATTCGGCCTGTAAACACACCCTACCAACATCTTCTTACTGTCAGAGACTATTTCAATAAAGATAAATTCAACATATTTATCATTTAATGGTAAATTTGTTGAAGACTTTAAACAAAGTTTACAAGATATATCGTTCTTCACAAACATAGCTACACCGCCAGCATTACCCTCGCGATCCTCTCTAAACACTTTATAACCACTAAGGCAAATTAATCTATCCGGAGTCCCCGACGAAAGCCAGGTTTCGGAAACGCAGACAATATCAGTGTTGGAATTTTCAAAAACAAATCTAAATTCATCAATTTTATTGTTTAGGCTTTGGCCATTGATATGGGTTAGCGTTAGCCCTTTCTTGTAATTGGCAAGGATTTTAACCATGCTCATTGTTGTTTCCCTGGAATTTCCTCCCGCAGCATCACCATTATCCGTGATCATGGTCAAATATATATTGAAAATCCCTAATAGCAACGCAAAATACAATAATATTGTTTTTAAGAAAAATAATGGTTAGACATTGAAATAAAAAATACTGATGACATGATCTAAACAAAAGGTAAAAGAGTTTCAAAAACACATTTATAAAAATTAAAAAATAAGAAAATGTAAAATTGATCTTCTACTCGAAAGAATTTTTGCAATTGGTCAGGAAAATCGATTTTAATAGGGTCATCATTTTCATATACTTTTACATGCACGATTCCACGTTGTGTAAATACAGCTTTCAAGCAATTCCTCTTTTTCAAATTTAGCGCTGATTTAAATATCCCATAGTTGTACGGAGTTAAGTTTTCGTTGATAAAGAAAGGCATGTTACTATCAAAGCCTGCATTCCGCAGACGTAGTGGTGATTTGTGTTGACGACAATAATCGGCAGCGTTTTTGAGGAATAAATTTCTCTCGTATGGAGAGTTCATTTTAATAATAATTGGAGGGCCTCTCACATCACGTATATGCTTAAAGTGCTTAACACGAAAAATAACTTTGTGTGTTGGCACACTTATGCTTAACGCGCCACAAATATTTTCAAATATACCAGATAAGTTTTCATTGTCGTGAAACGGTATACCAGTGATTCTGATGTCTGACGCTACTACCGAATTATCGTGTTCTAGTACTTTTAAATTAAGACTATGGACATCCTCTCTTAATTTATTAATTTCATAGCTGTCAGTTTCTAATTTAGTAACCCTATCGTTCAATTGTTGAATTTCTGTTTTTACCTCATTTACTATCTCATTTCGTAAATCACTGAACTTCTTTTCAATTTCAGTCATTAGGCAACTCTTATTGTTTTCAATAATTGTTTTTATTTTATCAGATTGCTCTTGCATATATTCATTTTGCTTTGTGAATTTATTATGCAACCAGTTCCACAAACGAGAGCGAATAGTTGGATCATTAGAGTTTGAAAAAAAGAGATCAGATAATTCAGTACTGATGTTTGTCGGCACGTCATTTGCTGCTGCTTTGTTTACATTTTTTTTGGTTCTGCGTGAACTCATGATTGTTGTTAATATTTTGTTTTAGTATTGTTGATATTAATATAATTTTATGTTTATTTTGTTATGCTTTCGCTATGTTTTAAATGTTGCAATAATATATGTATGTATGTATATTTCAACTTGTTTTGTTATTGTTTCCACTAAAATAAACGTAACAGTTTTATATTATAAAGAAAACAAGTTTTATCTTCTTGTATGTTAATGTTGTAGAATTATCACTTGTTTTTGTTGTAGGCTAACATTTTGCTTTAAAATTTTGTTATTGTATTATTGTGTAAGATTTATTTTTAAGTTGTTTATATTTAAGTTTGTTTATTTTATATTTAAAGAAAAGTTTTTAAATAAAATCTCAAGTTCGGTTCGTACTAAAGACAGTGCACCAAGAATTGTATATAAAGTTAATTACTATTTCAGTTTTTGTATAAATTATTATGTATTATTAATTATTTTATTGCCATAAGAAATATTAACTGCGAAGCTCTCAAAAAACACGTCCGATCACGTCGAAACAAAACAGGCACAATTTCATTGTGCAAGCAAATGACATCAGCGCTAATGTCCTCGATGTTATATGAGCTGTAATATTCTTTATGATTTGTTATTGTGGTATCTAATGCAGCAACTAAACCCTATTTAAAACAATAATCATCATTGTTTTCAATGTTGAAACAGCCCTGCTTTTTAGCTAGTTTCAATGGGGTGCTTATCCAATGAGATCCTTTTACTAGAGAACTTTTGTTTATGTTAATTTCAGCGCGAATAATTCTTATTAAAGTCCACCCAGAATCTCTTTCCTGGAATTCTGACATTTGATTATGAATGTTCTGGAATTGTTTTTCAATTAGGTCATCAACATTACTTCCCAGGCACAATAAATCCATTTTTGCTCTGTGTGAAATTTGACACAAATCAATTTCTTCACCAACAATTTTTATGTACTCTCCAATTAGAGTTACACAGAATTTTAAAATATTATGTTTAACCAAACTTTTTTCAAGTCTTTCCTTGAAAATAGGTTTATTTTCCAGAACAAAGTCTTCAAATAGAAGATCATCTTTTTTGTTGGGAATTCCATATGTTGCAATTTTTTTTTTGAATGCACTGTTTATTTCATAATATTTTGGTTCTACATTCAAAGGAGTATTATCATATTTACCGCTGGGAGAATTTGAAGTATCCATGTCATCAAACACAATATTATCTAGTTGTTGATGCTTTTGCTGTTGTTGTTGATGCTGCTGTTGTTGCTGTGGTTGTTGTTGGTGTTGTGGCTGTGGTTTTTGTTGCTGTTGATATTGTTGCTGTGGTTGTTGTTGCTGTTGAGGATATCTGGAACTGTCCATTGTCAAGACAAATTGATTATTCAAAACTGAAGGATAATAGTTGGGCATATTATATTGCTGCCATTGCATTGGTGATGTATATTGATAAGGAATAGGAAGATGATGTGGAATTTTTGTGGGTACTGAAAACTGATTATTCCATGACATTGGTATCGGATAGCTGGTAGACATACCGTATTGCTCATAATTCATTGGTAGTGGATATCGTTCGTACCGTAGAGAAGCTTGGTGCTGATGTTGTTGTTCTCCATTTGAGTCCTGATTGATGATTACTTGACCTGGTTGACCATGATTTCGGACGTGATCCAAGAACGCTTTTTGGTATTTGTATACCTTATTACACAAATTACATTGATATACAGAAGAACTAATTTTTTTTTATTTATTTATTAAATCAAATTTATTTAATTATTTTATTTTATTTATTTAGTCCTTTTTTCAAAAACACTATAAACTTCTTTATTAATAAATTTTTTGTTTTTCCTATTTATTTAATTAGTAACAATTAACTTTATTTAATTATTTTATTTAATTTATTTAGTTCTATTGTAAAAACACAATGAAATTGTTTATTAATAAATTTTTTGATTTCAACCGCACTTATTGAGTTATCAGAATATACCGATGAAAATCTTCATTATTTCTTCTACTTATATACATCCTATGAGAATCGCGTAGTAGGCATCAAGTCTAACTTTTTATTGATATTACGAGATTGATGAAGTTCATATGTATACATAGCAACAGCAAGAACTAGAACATAACATTGTGTAATATTTTATTTTATATAAATGATGACTCATGAAATTTTGTTATCAAATGATGACTCATTCTAAAAACATGTGCAACTGAATAAACAAAGTCATAAACATGATTCTGTAAAACAAATAATCAGACGGACATTTCAAATGATGACTCATTCTCAAAACATGTGCAGCTGAATAAACAAAGCAATAAACATGATTCTGCAAACCAAATAATGAGACGGACATTTTAAATGATGACTCATTCTCAAAAAATGCGCAGCTGAATAAACAAAGCAATAAACACGATTCTGTAGAACAAATATTCAAATTATTATCCCAAGAAATAAACGAGACGGACATTTGAAACGACATACACACATTCTTCACAAATCTAAAGATAAGAAAAAAGAAACACACACACACACCCCCATCCCCCACACATCCACGCACACACAGCCATGCACAAAGTAAATGTAAACACAAGCATCACAAAAAAATTATCAAGAACAAAAAAATAATAACAGCGACACAATAAACCCTGTAGAAACCCAAGTCGACTTTTTTATCTACAAGTTTGGTGACGTTGTCACCACTACCCAATGTCTCAATATCACCCCATTAGAACCACATTGTCTATACTAAACCAATACTTTCAAGCTCCACACTCACTACCCAATGTCTCAATATCACCCCATTAGAACCACATTGTCTATACTCAGCCCATACTTTCAAGCTCCAAACTCACTACCCAATGTCTCAATATCACCCCATAAGAACAACACCCTAAATTTCTATAACACCAAAAAGCATTACTCACACTATAATTTTTCACAATCTTCACTTTACACATTTTGCCTACTGGGCACTTTCATTTTTTTCCCCACGAGTATCAAATTACACTTTTGTTTATTTATACAAACTACTTATACAAACTATATTATCATCCATATTGTTTAAGTTATAAGACTTTTCGCACTTGTCCTTTTATGGGTACATATTCAATTATGCAATCATGAATAAGAATGCAGTAAGCTGATGTCTTTGATGCAATATTTGTAGCTGTTTCAAATTCAATTTTTATATCAATTGGTCCGTTATTGAGCGATTCGTTTTGATGGCTGACATCTACTACATTAATCGGTGCATTATTTTTAAAATCTTGAGCCGTTAGAAGCGGTTGAGATTCTCTCATGTAATAGCTCTGTTGAAATCTTAGATACATATCATATAGAATTGCATAGCGTTCATTCTTAAATTTGATATTTAGGTCATCATATGGATATGACACTGAATTTAAATGTACTTTTAAATTTGTCAGGTCACAATGAACAAACTTATTTTCTTGTTGAAAGGCAATCAATACAAAAAGGGGTCGTTCTCTACTTGCAGCTAATTTAACATTCCAGATATGACTTGTTCCTGTATTAAGTTGTGGATTAACATGACAATCCCAACTACGGAATGCCATCGGTATAGAAGCACCATTGTTAATAATTTTTATCATATTCAACTTGCTAAAATCAGATAATTGTACATGTGGAATTCTCCATGAGATGAGTGAAATTGAAAGTTTTGCTTTTTCTGTGGAAACGCTCGAGTGCACAAGATCTTCATCGTTCTTATTACGCAAGAGTATCAATTCATGTTTTCCATTTAGTATGACTTTGCTGTAGTCTTCAGCGAAACCCAAAAGCATTTTTAAGGGTACATAAAAGTTAAAATATCCATTAACAAGTTTTAAATCATCAATTTTATTCCAGCCAGCATTCTGCATTACAGTGCTTTCCGTTGGTGATAAAGAAACCAAATTTTTTATGGTACTTGTACCTCCAAAATATCTTGTATGATCAATTTCAATACCATTAAGTTCATAACGAATTTCATCAAAGAGATATGCAACAAAGTTGTTTTTTAATTTAAAGTTGTCTGTAGATGTGGAGGTTTTATAATCTACAACAGATCCCTCAGCATATATATAACTTTCACTAGGTAACACATACAAATCTTGATTTTGAATTGAAATGCGAATTTCATCATTATTGTTGTAAGATTGTAGGTATGGCACGTATGTATGATAGTCCTTTTTGATTATATTTTCATCAGATAAGGGTTTATATAAGACATTTATTATTGAACTCATTTTGCCTTCAATTTAAAATTCAATGACTTGAGAAAATTGTTATTTGCTGTCGTTAGAGTTTTTTGATGAATTGACCTCTTTAATTGTGGTTTAGGTCGTGATAATATTTTAGGTACGTATGCTGATGGTGTTGTTGTTGTTGCTATATTATGTGATATACTCGAGTTGAATATTAGCATTATTTAGTTGGTCTTAAATGAATTCGTATTGTTATTTCCTCTCCTCGGAAATTAATTAAATCACCGTGCTGATCAACTACTCGTAGAGCTAGTGAACTTATCTCTTCACCGGTAAATAGATGAGATTTCGAGGTATCTCATCTATTTTATAGCCTGGAGGCACATTAATCTGAAATTCATGTAGTGTATGCGCCTTGGAATTATTCATATATGTATTAACAGCGATACTATTTGAATCACATTTTCACCTATATGAAACAAATTGTTGTAGACATCAACATTTGGGATGCTAATATATGAATGAAAATCAGTTAGAGCACACTCATATGCCCCATTTAAATCAATAGGTGGGAAGTAATTAGCAGATAACTCTGATGAGTTGGAGCTTAGAGTAAGTGTTATTGACATTACGACTGTCTGATTACGAATAAATAAGTTCAACACAAAATTGTTTATAAAAAGGATTTACATATTTATTTCATCTTTTTTATTTTAAATTTACATTACAATCTTAAGTACTAAGTATGTATGTATTATAATTTCTGATATTGTTTAAATTATAATATTTCATCTTTACTTATCCATGAATTGTGATCGTTACTAAATCCCAACCATTTAACAAATGCTTTGGCTCCTCTGGTTTTAATAATCTTTTCAACTAGATATGTATTAGGAAATCTTGTTTTTAAAAGTTTATCATATAATCCACCTTTAATAGGATTTCCACGATAATCTTCTAATATGTATGTTGTGGGATATATATTTTGAATAGATTTAATTGTGGAAATTTCTGTTGTCCAATTTGGAGTATAACCTTTTTCAAAAATATGCTTATATTTGCTTATGCGCACATGATCACCAATATTAAATTTCGATATTTTATACATTTTCAAATGACTGTATACTGTATTCAATAATTTTTTCTCATTTGAAGAGTTGCCTTTAATTGGAGCCATTTTAATGGTACGATGAACTTTTCTGTTATATGATTCTAATAGATCTTTGTAGATATCAAGCCAATTGTATGTACCATTAAAACTAAATTCTTTCCACATCATCCCTTTTAATGTTCTATTAAATCGTTCTACTATTGATGCTTTCATTCTGCTATACGTTGAATAGTGATTAATTTTGTACTTATCCTTCAATTTTCCAAAGTGTTTATTGAAAAATTCTTTACCATCATCTGTTTGTAGGTTTTTTTGTACTCGTCCCAATTGAAAAATATCTAACATGGCTTGGGTTGTTTCAAGTGCAGTTTTTTTAAGTGGTACTGCCCAGGCGAATTTGGAGAATGTGTCAATTACAGTTAACAAAAATCTATAACTTTTATTTTCCATAGAATAATTTCCCATTTCAACTAAATCAGCTTGCCAAAGATCATCTTTTCCTTTCATCACAACTCTACGACGTAATAAAGATTTTCGAGCTTGTGCACTCCATACATTTACTAAAATTCTTTTTGAAGTAATTTTTTTAGTATTAAGAATTATTTTCGATGTGTTGTGATCCTTAAAGTATTTTAATATACTACGAAGCTTTTTCTTCAGGACATTTCTTGTCGCAACCAACTCTTTTAAAATTTTTTCATGCATTTTCCAGCTATCGGGTCAGCTTATTAGGTACCTGATCAGGTTATCAGATCATAATATTATTGCATGTTGTAGCATTTCGATTTGAGTTCTTAGAGTATCATGAATATTGTTGTTATCTTCCTTAAAGTATTTTAATATACTACGAAGCTTTTTCTTCAGGACATTTCTTGTCGCAACCAACTCTTTTAAAATTTTTTCATGCATTTTCCAGCTATCGGATCAGCTTATTAGGTACCTGATCAGGTTATCAGATCAGGTTATTAGGTATCAGATCAGCTTATTAGGTAACTGATCAGGTTATCAGATCAGCTTATTAGGTACCTGATCAGGTTATCAGATCAGTTTATTAGGTATCAGATTAGATCAGCTTATTAGGTAGATAATTAGACCAGGTATAGCTGATATTTCAAGAGCTATGTAGATGTATTATGGTTAAAGCCAGATTGTATACTAAAGTTTTTCTTTTATGTAGAGCAATTTATATTGTTATGAAATAATCGAATAATTTTCTGTAGCGCCCATTGTTTAAATCATTATCTTTGCTTATTATCAAAAATCCATATTTATCCTTCCAGCACAATCGACAAATTTCATGAAACTTTGCATAACTCATATCGCTGGCACCATGATCCCTATAAACATGTTTTTCTTTTATGTAGAGCAATTTATATTGTTATGAAATAATCGAATAATTTTCTGTAGCGCCCGTTGTTTAAATCATTATCTTTGCTTATTATCAAAAATCCATATTTATCCTTCCAGCACAATCGACAAATTTCATGAAACTTTGCATAACTCATATCGCTGGCAACATGATCCCTATAAACATGTTTTATATTTGTCTCATCTTGTTTAAACATTATAATCATATTCGCATTGTCTCTTATTAAACGCTTTGGAATTCTGGTATAAGTTTGACACAAGTAGAATGAATCAACATCCCTATGTCGTCCCATACAAAAATAAGCTCGTATATTATTCTGCTTCTCACATGCAACATCATCAAATATCATAATTGAATTAGTTTTAGCTTTGTCAGGGGGAATAACTGATTCATTTTCGGTGAATGTGTAATATCCCATTCCTTTAATAGGTGTAATTAATCTCTTCAAGTATTCATATTTCGGCTGATATAGAGATTTTGAGTATAAATAGATGTTTTCAAACTTTAGTCCATTAGGAATTTTTCTACTTAATTAATTTTTTTTTAAATTAAATTATTACTATTTTTATTTCCATCAGACCTTATCTTAAGATTCCTTCGAGAAGTTCTACCGATATAATATTATATAAATTAAACAAACGTCCTTAAAAATATCTATCGTTCATAGTAACGAAAATTTAATTGCTTGTGTTGACGATAACATATCCCGTCAATGCTTTGTTTGCAAAAAAGAATACGAGATCGATGATATCATTGTCTCTACACCGTGTTCTCATATTTTTCACAAAGAATGTATTGTAAATATACTAAAGGAAACACAAAGTTGTCCTGTTTGTGAAAAAGCGTGTAGGCAGACTAAACTAAAATCACACAATATACTGGCAGGTGCTGGAAAAGCTGCTACTGCTGCTACCACTGCTGCTACACCAGCTCCGGCTAATATTAATTTAAATATAAATAAGGGTGCGATACGAAAAGCCCCTGCTCAACAAAAGACAACCAGACGTAGTTTGCTTGACAATATACTTGGTTTAGTTCAGGATGACAATCAGATAAAGTCTTTAGATAGTTTATTCAATAATACACACAATACTATTTCTCGCGATGCACCACTGATTAATAATACAGATAATAATCTGCAGTATTTTATAAATGAGGCTGTTAGGAATCAGATAGCATCGCTAGATCTAGATCAAATTTCTAGAAACAGTTTTGGGAATCGAAATTCACAAAATTTTAATTATAATGCTAATCACTCTAGACCGTATAGTGGCAACCGTAATGTTAATAACAATTTTAATAGAAATTCAATTAATCAAGACCCTAGAAGACTATATAACCAAAATTTAGATTTAACCCCCGACAAAGTTTCCAACATTATGTCAGGTTGGCATATTAAATTTTCTGGTCAAAATGAAGATGGTTTGTCTGTGGACAACTTTATCTACAGAGTTCAGGCTCTTACAGTCCAAAGTCTTCGTGGTGATTTCAACGTTCTATGTAGTAATATTCATTTACTATTTAGCGGAAAAGCAGTGGATTGGTTCTGGCGAGTACACAGAATTAATAATAATTTAGATTGGGAAACATTGTGTGTAGAATTGAAAAACCAGTTTCGCGATCGAAGAACTGACTTCAATTTGAAAGAACAAATACGAAGTCGCAAACAGAGATTTGGTGAAAAGTTCGACACGAATTATGATTCAATTTTACAAATTACGGATCGTTTACAAAGCCCAATTGATCAGTCTGAACTGATAGAAATAATTAAGCGTAATCTAAAACTGGATATTCGTAAAGAATTGCTACATTTTGAAATTAGATCCATTTCGCAACTGAAAGAGTTCGTACAAAAACATGAGATTCTTGAAGAAGAACTGGACTCCCGTAGATCTGCCAGAAATCCAACTTCTCGTAAAACAGTTTCAGAAATTATCCCAGAAGATACAGAAGATGAAAACTTAGGCCATGTTCAGAGCAAGGTCACCGTTTTGAGGAATGTCTAGGGGAACGTAGAGTTTTTTGTTACGGTTGCGGAACACCGAATATGTTCAAACCAAATTGTGTAAATTGCAATAAATTTTCAAAAAACTATTCGACCAACAACCGAAAAAGAACAGTTTCAGTCAAAATCAACACAAATTTAAAGGTTGTTGGATGCCAAACAGATCCATACTTAATAAAAAGTGTTACTACAACATCTAAAGAAACAAAATTTAGCCCTAAATATTTTAAGCCATACCACATTAGACTGAAAGAGTATCAAGTAGCGAGAGAAAGAATATTCAATGAAGCAGTTACTCAAACAAAAGTAACCAGAAAGATTAAGAGAAGTACTAAAAGATTAAGAGACTATTGGAAGAAATTAATTAGAAATCGCAATTTCTTGTGTTCTGCAATTTTATCTAATGTCACTCATTTTGATATAAGACCTTTTACGACAGTGCAAATTTTTAATGAAAATGTTGTTGGTCTAATTGATACTGGCGCTACCATTTCATGTATTGCCGGAGAGTATGCTAGAGAGTTTCTAGACAAAGGCAAACATAATTATAAAAAATTTAAAATTATTTTGAAAACTGCAGACGGCAAGGAACATTCGGCTGTGGGAAGTGTGACAACACTAATTACTTTTAGAGATGAAAGAAAAACTTTAACTTTTCTAATTATTCCTCATTTTACACAAAATTTATATCTAGGTGTCGATTTTGTCAAAGCTTTTGGGTTAGGCAAGGATTTATTCACAGAAAATGTTAACTTCAAGTCAAACTCAAAAATCGATGAGGTTGGTATAGATAATGATTTTCATGACATAGATAAGAGTCAAAAGATTCGGCTAGATGCTGCCATTAATGCTTTTCCCTCAAAAGAAGGACTAGGTAGAACCTCACTAGTTACTCATAGCATCGATACTACAGACAGTAAGCCCATTAAACAAAGATATTTCTCCGTTTCGCCTGCGGTCGAAAAACTCTTATATTGTGAGGTCGATCGAATGTTACAATTAGGAGTCATTGAAGAGTCGCAGAGTCCGTGGTCATCGCCTGTGGCTCTGGTGCAGAAGCCGGGAAAAGTCAGACTGTGTTTTGACGCCCGGAAGCTCAACAGTGTTACAGTGAAAGATGCTTACCCTTTACGTTTGATCGATGGAATTCTCAGTAGGCTTCCAAAGGCCAGATTCATAACGAGTCTGGACTTGAAGGACGCCTTCTGGCAAATTCCATTGGATGACAGGTCAAGGGAGAAGACAGCTTTTACTGTACCGGGTCGGCCTTTGTACCACTTTGTAACTATGCCCTCCGGCTTGTGCAACGCGCCTCAGACGATGAGCCGGCTTATGGACAAAGTAATTCCTCCTCATTTCCGTACAAAAGTCTTTGTTTATTTGGATGACTTGCTACTTATCACGGAAACTTTTGACGAGCATATTTTACTTTTGCAGGAAGTAGCTATTTGCATTAGAAAAGCTAACTTAGCTATTAACATAGAGAAGAGCAAATTCCTGTTAAAAGAAGTGAAGTATTTGGGCCACATAATCGGTCATGGTATGATTAAAACAGACCCGGACAAGGTACAGTCTGTCCGAGATTTTCCATTGCCTACACCCGTACGACAACTTCGAAGATTTTTATGTGTGTGCGGGTGGTACCGACGTTTTGTTCGCAATTTCGCAACCCTGACAACACCTTTGACTGACCTGTTACAGAAAAGTCAGACTGTGTTTTGACGCCCGGAAGCTCAACAGTGTTACAGTGAAAGATGCTTACCCTTTACGTTTGATCGATGGAATTCTCAGTAGGCTTCCAAAGGCCAGATTCATAACGAGTCTGGACTTGAAGGACGCCTTCTGGCAAATTCCATTGGATGACAGGTCAAGGGAGAAGACAGCTTTTACTGTACCGGGTCGGCCTTTGTACCACTTTGTAACTATGCCCTTCGGCTTGTGCAACGCGCCTCAGACGATGAGCCGGCTTATGGACAAAGTAATTCCTCCTCATTTCCGTACAAAAGTCTTTGTTTATTTGGATGACTTGCTACTTATCACGGAAACTTTTGACGAGCATATTTTACTTTTGCAGGAAGTAGCTATTTGCATTAGAAAAGCTAACTTAGCTATTAACATAGAGAAGAGCAAATTCCTTTTAAAAGAAGTGAAGTATTTGGGCCACATAATCGGTCATGGTATGATTAAAACAGACCCGGACAAGGTACAGTCTGTCCGAGATTTTCCATTGCCTACACCCGTACGACAACTTCGAAGATTTTTAGGTGTGTGCGGGTGGTACCGACGTTTTGTTCGCAATTTCGCAACCCTGACAACACCTTTGACTGACCTGTTACAGAAAAACAAAAAGTTTTCATGGTCCGATGAAGCTAAATCTTCATTTGAAGAGCTTAAAGACTCTCTTTGCTCAGCACCTGTACTCCATAATCCTGACTTCTTGCGGCCATTCTCCATCCAGTGTGATGCGAGCCAATATGGGATCGGGGCTGTTCTCGCCCAGACAAATGATGACTTGGAAGAAGTACCCATCGCATTCATGAGTCATAAATTGACGCGTGCCCAAAGAAACTATTCTGTCTCAGAACAGGAATGTCTAGCTGCTAAGAAGTTTCGTGCCTATGTGGAAGGTCAGGAATTTGAAGTTATCACTGACCACGCGTCGCTTAAATGGCTCCTGAATCAGACCGATTTACACGACGACTGGCTCGATGGGCCTTAAAATTACAAGGTTTCAACTTCACTATTCGACACAGAAAAGGTAGCCAAAATGTAGTCCCTGACACTTTGTCAAGAATTCATTCTGAGAATAACGATGAGATTAGTATGGTAGGCATTGACAACCAAATTTTATCAGAAATAGAAAATTCGGTAGAAATTGACTTGGAATCCACAGAATTCCAATCTCCTCAATATCTGTCATTAATTGAAAAACTTAAGTCCAAAATTGCTTTGCTTCCGGATTTCAAAATAATAGATGGGATTATTTATAAACGATGTGAATACGCAACTGGTGACGAATTACAAGAACAAACCTCTTGGAAACTATGGGTCCCCACATCGATGACCGCACATCTAATAAAAAAAAAAGCACACAACCATCCGCTTTGCGCTCATGGTGGGGTTGGTAAAACGCTACGCAAGTTAAAAACTTTTTATTTTTGCCTTAAATGGCAAAACAAATCACAGAATATATATTGTCTTGCGAGACATGTAAACAAACAAAAGCTCCAAATAGAACGTTACGGCCACCCATGGGACAACCATCCTCATCTGACCGCATATTTCAAAATTTATATCTAGATATGTTAGGACCGTATCCTAGATCTTCCTCAGGAAATGTAGGGATTATCATAGTCTTGGACCAACTATCCAAATTTCATTTTCTGGAACCAATAAAAAAAATTACCTCCAATATCTAAACCTTTTACAAACACCAGTAGACTTACGAAATGATGAGAAGTTAGAACTTTTGAGAGAAAAGGCACTTGAAAATATTCGTAAGACCTACGACAGGAATGTCAAATATTATTATCTTAGAGCTCGACCTGTAAGTTTCGAAATTGGACAAGTCGTATATAGAAGAAAGTTTTCACAATCGAAAGCGGCAGAACATTTCAGCAGCAAACTTGCAAACCAATTCGAAAAGGCCAGAGTAAAAGCTAAATACGGTTCGTGTTATTATGAACTAGAAGATATGACAGGTAAACCATTAGGCAAATTTCATGCCAAGTATATAAAAATTTAACACAGAAAATAGCTAAATATTTAACTAACTCGATGATTGTTGGGATGGTCTTCAGCTTCCGTTTCACTGTAACCGCTCACCAAATGCTGTTTTGTAATGCATAAATTTTCTTTGTTGACATTGCTTTTTTTATTTTTTTATAATTTATTTATTTTTGCTTCATGTCAACAAGGATTATTCACTTGAAAGTTAATCACATTTGTCAGTACCCACAAGTACAAGTACAACATTAATTACAATTGTATTTTATCAATTCAGTTTATTGTACTTTGCTTTAGTCAACACCTTTCGTCATGTATACCACTCTTCTCAAAACCGATATACATGATGAGAGAGATGCTGAGACCTTTCAACTATTTGTCTCTGTTTTTTTCGTTCGGTTTGATTGGGAACAAACCAAAGCTTTTAATATACATATACTAATAAAAAAATCATGTATATTTTACCACCAAAAGTTTTAACTTTTGAACAAAAGAGGTCTGGCATCAAATGAAAAACTGCAGCACGATCTTTTGATATTTTGAACGCTACGAATAAAGTTCACTTTGCACCTTTATATAAAATGGATATAGGAGCTATCAATTACAACGTGGTATTGTGTAACTCGTATATAATACGCCTTTAATCCATTAAATTAAGTAATATTTCATAAAATTAAAATATATTAACGTGAAGCAATAAACAAATAAATAAAACTCCTTGATCAATGGATAAATAATATTAATATTTTTGTGGACAACAGGGGAGGGATCCCTAAAAAGGTAATTTTTTTATTAAAATCCATCGAAAATACTTGAGGTAACTATTGTAAAGTGAAATAGTTTAAAAGTGTCAATATCTATCTAATATTTCTCTATAGAAGTTGTAACCTAACACTCTCGAGTGACGTTAATTACCTGGATCCCGACTTGAGTGACATATTAAGGGTCACGTGGCAGGGTGTCCACTCGAGAGTAACCTTTTAGAAAAATCTCCGGCTAACCAGAATACAGAAACTAGCAGGAGTTCCAAAACTATAACAGTAACTACCTTTGGATAACTGAAAATATAAAATTTCCACCATCATCATCTGCCATTATGGGATTGGACATGCTCTATTGAAACACCAATAAAAGTCTACACTGCTTCGTCCCATAAATCTTTACGGCTTTAAGTTGTTCTTTATTAATAACCTAAAACTAATTCTAACCCTACTCTAATCTAGAAAACGCTCACTACTAACTATAAGCAATTTTTTTTTGTGTTGATACCAAATCTATTCTAAATGGAAAAAAATTTAACACAAGCTTTCTTTAATGTTAAAAAAAAACAGGGTTTCATTCTAATATAACCTAATATCCCATAATCTAATCCGGTCTTACCATTAACAAAACCAATCCTGAGGTACAATCATATACATATGTATGTATTTAACTAACAATTTACTGATAATCTTAATTGCATTAGAAATTACAAGCAAGGTGACCATTTGTAGTTACTTATGTACTACCCAATTTAATATCCTCATTAACCCTTTTAAAAACAAAAAAAATATATATATATACTAGCTGAAAAAAAAAATTTGTTCATATTTCACTAACATGATCGCTTAAAAAAGAAATTGTAGCATTATTACACATACCAATCACCTCGAGCGAAGGCCTTCAGCAACGTGGGAATCGAGACCTGACTGTAAGTCATCATTTTAAATCTTTTCTTTACTATCATTATTATTGAACATACACATTTTCATACAGAACAAATTTCGTAGATTCTTGTTACGACTTCATTCATAAATTTTTTTTATTTTTTTCTTATTATTGTTATATATTCTCTTTGCGCTACATATGTATATATATATAGAACTATGTATATATATATATATATATATATATATATATATATATATATATATATATATATATATATATATATATATATATATATATATATATATATATATATATATATATATATATATATATATATATATATATATATATATATATATATATATATATATATATATATATATATATATATATATATATATATATATATATATATATATATATATATATATATATATATATATATATATATATATATATATATATATATATATATATATATATATATATATATATATATATATATATATATATATATATATATATATATATATATATATATATATATATATATATATATATATATATATATATATATATATATATATATATATATATATATATATATATATATATATATATATATATATATATATATATATATATATATATATATATATATATATATATATATATATATATATATATATATATATATGTACATATAGTATGTATGAATTTGTTTCTTTATTTATTTTAGTTTCATCAGGATTGATTTTAACAGCAAAGAAACTTTATTGCTTTTTCTTGAACTCTCATTATTAAATCGATTCGTGCTCTAAGCTTTCTTTGCTGTTAGTACATACTTACCTAACATAATAAAAGTTACTCTACTGTAAAGTTAACATGTAATAATACTCAATATTGAGTTAAAAGTTATTTGTACATATGCCTTGTTTTAAATATACGTACATATATATGATTTGAATTACCACATAATGCTTGGCTAGAGATTTCATTTATTCGGTAGAAACTTCAGGGTCTGAGGTAAGGTCATTTTAAAGTAGGGGTTCTTTTCAAAATCATGCCAACTGAAAGAACCAAGGTTGGGTGGGTTTTAGAGGTGGTAAGCGGTAATATCTAAGCTTATACCAGAGAAAAAATGAAAGAAAGGAAGTAATCAAGAGAAACATTTGTTCAATTCACAAGCTCAGTCGTATGTCTTATCGTTTAAAAAAGACGACATTTGTTTATGTGCTTGTGAACAGACAAATTTGTTGTATCGTTATTTTGTCGTATCTTAAATGTCAAGGCAAGGCGAATTAATACCAGGTGGCCTTGAGAGATCAGGTGACTAAGAAAATGTTTCTATATTTGAACTATCAACAGCGTTAATATATCAGCTTTTTGACATTCCACATATAAATTCGCCGTGTAGAATATATATTTTTACTGTCAAAAAAGCCGATACATTAACCCTCAAATCTGGTAAACAATTCGTAGTCACCTGATCTCTCGAGGCCATCTGGTATTAATTTACATTGATACCATGAAATGAAACCAGGCATGTGAGTTTTAGTTTGACGCGAAATAGAATAACTTTTTTCGCGACAAGCAATTTTGATTAAAATAGTTTGAAAATTAAATTGAAATAAATCAATTATATATTTATCATTAAGAAGAATGTATATTCTGGTGTTACTTATCACATATATAATAGATTTTTACAAATTTATCTAACAAATAGAATATTCCCAGACCTGGCCTCGATACAACTATTTGAAGAACATATAAAATTCAATCGTATAATTATAACGCACTTTTGTATGAAAATTACCAACAACAAAAATACAATATTGTATAATTAGACGATTACATAACACATACGACGTTAATACGAGCTTGTGAATTGAACATATGTATTTAAAAGTTAAGACATATATGTATATAAATGTATCTTCTTGCTACCAAATAAGGGCATCTCAAATCGCACGTAATATTTTTTTCTACTTGTACGGCAATGGTCATATGGAACAACAACCCCGCCCATCACTACCTATCTAGCTAGCTTGCAAGTACGTGCGTACCCAAATTCGACCAAAAACAAAAAAATTCACGAAGAGCTACAAATTTAAGTATTTAAATATACTGGCCGAAACGAAAATTATTCGTTACAACCCCCTTTGATTTTAAATGTCTATCGCCAAAGAAGCAAAAAGAAGTAAACTGGTTAACAAAGAAGTATCATCACCTAAAGTGGAACGTTGGATCAGTCACATTTCAAAGCGTCTGCAAGTTTTTAAAAGCTAATGTACGCTATTCTAAAATATATGTTAAAGGAGAAGAAAACAGACAATGGCTAGAAAAAATACTTTAAAAAAGAGTTTTTAATATCGAGGACTTTGGATGCATCAACTTTAAACAAATGGAAATTAAATATCCCGATTATTTATATTGTAATTATCATACATATGGTGTTTGCGCATTAAGAAATGCTCTTTTACTAACAAAAGAAATATCTTGTTTAAAATAATTTATATATACAAATTATTATTATTATTATTGTCTTAAAATTAACAATTTTAAAACTTTTTAATCACTTAAATATATTTAATAAAAATTAAATGCATAGAAAAAAATTAAAACAACTGTTTTTTTATTTCAAATACAACACAACTAAATGATGACTAATGAAATTTTGTTATCAAATGATAACTCATTCTCAAAAAATGTGCTGCTGAATAAACAAAGTCTTAAACATGATTCTGCAAAGCAAATAATCAGACGGACATTTCAAATGATGACTCATTCTCAAAATATGTGCAGCTGAATAAACAAAGCAATAAATATGATTCTGTAGAGCAAATATTCAAATTATTATCCCAAGAAATAAACAAGACGGACATTTGAAACGACATACACACATTCTTAACAAATCTAAAGATAAGAAAAAAGAAACACACACAAACAAACAAACAGCCACGCACAAAGTAACTGTAAACACAAGCACCACAAAAAATTATCAAGAACAAAAAAATAATAATAGCGACACAATAAACCCCGTAGGAACCCAAGTCGACTTTTTTATCTACAGGTTTGGTGACGTTGACACCAAACTTGTCTACACTCTTTATTTCCACATATAATCTCTCAATATGACCCCATAAGAACCATATTGTCTATAGTAAGCCAATACTTTCAAGCTCCAAACTCACTACCCAATGTCTCAATGTCACCCCATAAGAACCGCATTGTCTATACTAAGCCAATACTTTCAAGCTCCAAACTCACTACCCAATGTCTCAATATCACCCCATTAGAACAACACCCTAAATTTCTATAACACCAAAAAGCATTACCCACACTATAATTTTTGACAATCTTCACTATACACATTTTGCCTACAGGGCACCTTAATTTTTTTCCCACGGGTATCAAATTACAGATTGTTTATTTAACAATTAAAATTTCAAATTTTAATTACCCATGAGATGAGTGAAATTGAAAGTTTTGCTTTTTCCGTGGAAACGCTCGAGTATACAAGATCTTCATCGTTCTTATTACGCAAGAGTATCAATTCATGTTTTCCATTTAGTATGACTTTATTGTAGTCTTCAGCGAAACTCAAAAGCATTTTTAAGGGTACATAAAAGTTAAAATATCCATTAACAAGTTTCAAATCATCAATTTTATTCCAGCCAGCATTCTGCATTCCAGTGCTTTCCGTTGATGATAAAGAAACCAAATTTTTTATGTTACTTGTACCTGCTAAATATCTTGTATGATCAATTTCAATACCATTAACTTCATAACGAATTTCATCAAAGAGATATGCAACAAAGTTGTTTTTTAATTTAAAGTTGTCTGTAGATGTTTAGGTTTTCTCATCTACAACAGATCCCTCGACATATATATAACTTTCACTAGGTAACACATACAAATCTTGATTTTGAATTGAAATGCGAATTTCATCATTATTGTTGTAAGATTGTAGGTATGGCACGTATGTATGATAGTCCTTTTTGATTATATTTTCATCAGATAAGGGTTTATCTAAGACATTTATTACTGAACTCATTTTGCTTTCAATTTAAAATTCAATGACTTGAGAAAATTTTTATTTGCTGTCGTTAGAGTTTTTTGATGAATTGACCTCTTTAATTGTGGTTTAGGTCGTGATAATATTTTAGGTTCGTATACTGATGGTGTTGTTGTTGTTGCTATATTCTGTGATATACTCGAGTTGAATATTAGCATTATTTAGTTGGTCTTAAATGAATTCGTATTGTTATTTCCTCTCCTCGGAAATTATTTAAACCACCGTGCTGATCAACTACTCGTAGAGCTAGTGAACTTATCTCTCTGGAGTTCACCGGTAAATAGATGAGATTTCGAGGTATCTCATCTATTTTATAGCCTGGAGGCACATTAATCGGAAATTCATGTAGTGTATGCGTCTTGGAATTATTCATATATGTATTAACAGCGATACTACTTTCAATTCGCAACAGATTCACCTTGAAAGTATTAACTGGAAGATCAGAATAATGATCAACGCTTGGAGTTAGGATTTTACTATTGAATCCCAAGAGTTTTCCAATTGTATTTTCTTTATTAAAATATATTGCATCCTTAGAGCTGTTGACTTTAACTTGCATTGTATTGTTATTGGCTTCTATAAAAATTCTATTTTCTGGATTGTAGCGTTTATATTGTTCCTCTATATAATCAACTATATCATTCAATTCATAAGATCCAATTGGTATTTCAATCACATTTTCACCTATATGAAACAAATTGTTGTAGACATCAACATTTGGGATGCTATTATATGAATGAAAATCAGTTGGAGCACACTCATATGCCCCATTTAAATCAATAGGTGGGAAGTAATTAGCAGATAACTCTGATGAGATGGAGCTTAGAGTAAGTGTTATTGACATCATGACTGTCTGATTACGAATAAATAAGTTCAACACAAAATTTTTTATAAAAAGGATTTACATATTTATTTCATCTTTTTTTTTAAATTTACATTATAATCTTAAGTACTAAGTATGTATGTATAATAATTGCTGATAATGCTTCAACTATAATATTTCATCTTTACTTATCCATGAATTGTGATCGTTACTAAATCCTAACCATTTAACAAATGCTTTGGCTCCTCTGGTTTTAATAACCTTTTCAACTAGATATATATTAGGAAATCTTGTTTTTAAAAGTTCTTTTTCATAAAATCCACCTTTAATAGGATTTCAACGACAATCTTCTAATATGTATGTTGTGGGATATGTATTTTGAATAGATTTAATTGTAAAAATTTCTGTTGTCCAGTTTGGAGTACAGCCTTTTTCAAAAATATGCTTATATTTGCTTGTGCCCACATGATCACCAACATTAAATTTCGATATTTTATACATCTTTAAATGACTGTATACTGTATTCAATAATTTTTTCTCATTTGAAGAGTTGACTTTAATTGGAGCCACTTTCTGTTATATGATTCTAACAGATCTTTGTAGATATCAAGCCAATTGTATGTACCATTAAAACTAAATTCTTTCCACATCATCCCTTCTAATGTTCTATTAAATCGTTCTACTATTGATGCTTTCATTCTGCTATACGTTGAATAGTGATTAATTTTGTACTTATCCATCAATTTTCCAAAGTGTTTATTGAAAAATTCTTTACCATCATCTGTTTGTAGGTTTTTTGGTACTCGTCCCAATTGAAAAATATCTGACATGGCTTGGGTTGTATCAAGAGCAGTTTTTGCTTTAAGTGGTACTGCCCATGCAAATTTGGAGAATGTGTCAATTACAGTTAACAAAAATCTTTAATTTTTATTGTCCATAGAATAATTTCCCACTTCAACTAAATCAGCTTGCCAAAGATCATCTATTCCTTTCATCACAACTCTACGTCGTAAAAAAGATTTTCGAGCTTGTTTATGGAGTTCATTTACTAAAATTCTTTTTGAAGTCATTTTTTAGTATTAAGAATTATTTTCGATGTGTTGTTATCTATTTGATACACTTTTAGCTATTGACACAAACATATAATTTTCAAATCTATAAATCTTCTGATTAACTTTTCTTTTGTATACTTTCAACAAATTTTTGTAGATATCCGTCTTCCAAAAATTGTTTGATTTTGGAAATAGTTTCTTGCATTTTCTTATTCTCTTCCAACTGTAATATTATTGCATGTTGTAGCATTTCGATTTGAGTTCTTAGAGTATCATGAATATTGTTGTTATCTTCCTTAAAGTATTTTAATAGCTTGTGCTCTATTTCTTCGATTTGAGTTTGCATAAACAATTTATTGATAAGATCGTTTTCTTCCACAGCTTTTGCCACATTTTTGATTATTTTGTTTTGGACATCGATGTTGTTGTTCGTATCCATAAAGAACCCCAACATTTTAGGGGCATTTTTCAATGAAATTATATTGCTTGCATCGTTGAGATAATCTCCAAACTTATCAACAGACATACTTTATATAGATTATTCTATTATATTAGCTTCGCGAAGTTCTTCAATAATTGATACAATTTCGTTATTATGATTAGTATGACCTGCAGCTTGTGATGATACCATTAGTCGAAGTCGATCTACCATCTCATTTGGATCATCCCAGTATATATAGTTTGGCTTATGAGGGTTAAACTGCATCAATCCATCACCTTTATAATTAGATATTGTCTTATTTGGTATTGATTTTGA
Organism: Panzeria rudis; assembly: GCA_956483635.1. Lineage (NCBI taxonomy): Eukaryota > Metazoa > Arthropoda > Insecta > Diptera > Tachinidae > Panzeria > Panzeria rudis. Next base: position 58,425,541 of record OY101451.1, read on the forward strand.
TAAAGTCTGTTGGTTTTTCTCTTTAAACATTTTTTTAATAATATGTTTATATTTATATGCTTTCGTTCCCTTGATTTGTCCATCAGGTTTATAGTCTCTTCTGTACGCATTTGTATTAATTAAAATTTTTTTGTAGAGTTATAGTTCATATTTATCATAGTTTTTTGGTATTTTATGAAACAGTAGAAAAAATAGTCCTGGTGTTAGAGCCCATATTTGACTACCAACATGTATTTTGTTTTCATTTAATTTGAGCTTACTATCACCAAATGTCCATTCATTATTGAAATCTTTATGTGGACCATAGTTAGCATATAATTCATTTCTTCCTTCCAAAACAGAGAAGTCAGTGTAACTCTCTTCAGCATTTGAATTTTGAGAGTAAAAATCGTCATCATCATAATCAATAGTACTTTCACCATTAGGATCAGCAAGTGAATTTGAATGCAAAAATCACGACATAGCTTATTCTAAAAATAAAGATTTAAATATTAGACATCAAACTGATAAAATTCTTTAAAATTCAGCTTGGGATCGAGTTTTATCAAAAGATAGCAGTCTTGCAGAAAAATCATTTGCATATATGGTTACTAACGCTATGAAAGCCAAAACAAAATTTGGTATGGGTGTGGAGAAAAAGAAAAATGTTAAGAAACCTAAATTAAATGGTAAAAATTTGTTCAGTTCATCAATTAGAGCTGCAACAAAAATACTAAAGGAGAAAAAACCTTTAGACATTAACAATGATATTAGAATAGCACGTAAAACGACCAACAAAACATTAAAAGGCAGAAAATTCCAAGTTATAATACCTCGCATAATAAATGTACAAAAAATTGGTGGTTTTTTACCACTAATTGCGATTTTAACTGCTCTGGGTGCACTTGGAAGTCTAACGACTGGAGGTGCTGCTATAGCTAAGGCTGTAAATGCGACAAAGAATGCAAAAAATCAGCTTGATGAAACAACTCGCCATAATAAAGCGATGGAATCTATAGCTGTTGGGAAAGGGCTTTACCTAAAACCATATAAAAAGGGTTATGCTTTAGTTTATAAAGAGCAGACATAAAACTCTTAAAAATGCTACCTAATAGACCACTATCAGAAGTCGACTTGAGAAATTTTTCAAACAAATTTCCACATTTTAGAGGAGTTTTCATGTTGGACTCACTACCAAAACGACCAAAG
>OY101451.1:58429228-58439228 GCA_956483635.1 Panzeria rudis
CATGACATGACAAGCCGACATGATTGTTAACTACTACTTGTTCCTGTAAGCCTTTGGGTAACCATAAACGCCATAAGGAGTCTTCTTCGTCAGGTTCACCTTTTCTGAACTTTACCCTCTGGTATATAAAGTCTTCTGATACAACCGTGTCTGGGTAGTTTTCTGGTTTACTACTTATCACTGACTTTAGCTCATTATAATCATCTGCCTTAAAGAAAACTGAGCTTAGATCTATTTCGGAGGTTAAGGGTGCTACATCTGATATTTCATCAATATCTAGCCTCGATAAAGCGTCCGGAACTACATTAGCAGAACCTTTTCTATATTCGATTTGAAAATCGAATGACTGCAGTTTTAAGCTCCAACGCTCTAATCTACCAACTAAGTCTTTTTGAGACATTAGCCACTTTAAACTAGAGTGGTCTGTAACAATCTTAAATGGTAACCCTTTGACAAATGGACGAAATCTTTTCAGACAAATTATTGCGGCTAAACACTCTAATTCAGTTACAGTGTAATTTTTTTGATTTTTGTTTAGCTTCTGTGTTAGCTTAAAAACTTTTGATTTTTTTTAGGCAATCAGTAAGAGGTGACGCTAAGTCAGAAAAATTTGGTATAAATTGCCTATAATAGCCAGTCATACCCATATATCTCCTAATTTGCCTAGGGCTTCTAGGCATGGGGAAGTTTTCTATTGCTTCTATCTTCGATTTGTCTGTTTTTAAGCAACCTTGGCCTACTATATAGCCCAGAAACTTAATTTCCTTCTGACAAAACTTGCTCTTTTCTACATTTATGGTTAGGTTTGCCACCCTCAAACAACTAGCAACATCTCGCAGAATTCTCATATGACTCTCAAAGTCTGAAGTACAGATCAATAAATCGTTCAAATAGATGAAAACATTTTCACGGATTCGACTAGGAATTACCTTATCCATCAAACGGCTCATCCTCTGTGCGGCGTTGCACAGCCCGAAAGGCATAACTGTAAATTGATACAGTGGCCGACCAGGTACTGCAAATGCCGTTTTTTCTTTCGAAGACTCATCTAAAGGTATTTGCCAAAATGCATCTTTTAGGTCAATACCTGTGATGAAATGAGTATCCTGAAGTCTACTAAGAAGTCCGTTAATATGGGGCAATGGATAGGCGTCTTTTTTTGTCAGTTGATTTAACTTACGTGAGTCAAGACAAAGTCTAACTTTCCCTGGTTTCCTAACCAATACCACCGGGCTACAATAGGGACTGTTACTTTCTTCAATTACACCTAACCCTAGCATACGATCAAGTTCATTATAAGCCTCCTGCTGACGTGGGGGTGAAAGTGGGTAGTGCTTAATTTTAAAGGGCTCTAAGTCTCCTGTGTCGATCTTATGTGATTCTAATGTTGTTCTACCAAGACCAGATTTACTAAATGATGGAAATTCCCCTATTACTTGCGTTAATCTTGCGAGTTCAGGTGGATTTAAGTTGTGAAAATTTCCTTTAGAAAAGGTTTCGGGATCTAAAGTAATTTCAGATACAAACAATTGTGGCGCTATATTAAAATCTTTCCAGAAATTTATACCCAAATGAACTTCCTGCTTCAAGTTTGGTGATAGATAAAACAGCACCTTTTTTGATAATTCACCATACTTTACTGGAATGAAGGCGAATCCTATCACCTGCTGTTGTCCCCCATCTGCCGTTTTTAATGAGCTAGCAACTTTTGTATAATCAATCTGAAGATCACGGAGCAAATTTAAACAATTTTTGCCTAGAACGCTTATAGAAGCACCTGAATCCAATAAAGCAAAAACTTCCATACTGCCAAGACGTATTTTCGCATATGGTCTGTTATCATTTAGATCATTAATTATAGTAGATTCTATAATTTTGCTAAAATTTTTTCTTTTCTGAAATCGTTCTCTGCATTTCTTAATTTTTTTAGATAAATAATTTTTGCTTAAATTTTGAAGGATGACTGCTTCTTGCTGTAATTTTCTTCTATGTAATGATGAGTTATTACTAATAATATGAAACTTATTACTACTATTTTTTGAATTCAATGCGAGTTCTATTTTATTTGGTTTTTTTACCACTTTATTAATGCTTGTTGAAGGATTTACTGCAAAGAACGAGTTACCCTCGTCTACTCGTTCAGAGAACTGTTTCCCGTATGTTTTTTGCATTCAGGTGTAGACACATTCTTTTGTCCACACTTAAAACAGAAAAGACTTCTCTTATCTGAGGGACAATCGTAAAACGAATGGCCTATTTGGTCACAGTTCCAACATTTGTATTTACTAGTATCAAGTTTCTTTTTAAACCTTTGCTGAAAACTTCTGTGCTGCTGTATTGCAGCTACGTCACCTTCAACATTTTCTATCTCATCATCTTCTACCGGTTCAATCTCAGAAACAAATCTTTTCTGCCTCAATTGGTATTGTTTAGCCAAAAACTTCTCAGCTTTTCTTGCTGCATCTCTCAGATGATCTAAGCTGAATAAGTCATATGCGAAAAGTAGTGTTGCTAGAGACTCTCAACGTTACTCTTTATAAGATCTATCATTTTATTGTCGCTCAATGGTTGCGATAACCTAGAATTCATACCTATCATTTCTGTATAATAGTCATCAAACGTTTCCTTTGGCATTTGCCTTCTTTCTATCATACTGACTATTTTATCGCACTCATTTTCAATTTGACCAAATTGTTTCATAAGGGCTGCTTTAAGTTGATCATATGTTGTGTTGGAGTTTTTTCTAAGATAGGACCAATACCAGGTTTCAGCTTTTCCTTTCAGGAGCGTATGAAAGCTTGCCACAACCTGTTCTGATGGACAATTCCATCGATTCTTAAGTGTGTCTATTTTAAATATAAAATCACCTACATCTTGGGAACCATCATAAGTAATGTTCCACTTATCTATTCTACAAGAATTACTAGTTGAAGAATTATTAACAGAATCTTCATTTAAACGTCTACTGGGGAATGAGTCTCTTTCTAAGCGATGGCTGTTATTATTATTAAGCGATTGACGAACATTAATGGCATTATTTTGTACTACGTTAGTATCACCTGCATTTCTGTTTAGATTTGCTAGCAGAACTTGCTTTAAACTTGATAATTCATTCATCAAAAATGTCTGGTTTAAGCTTAAAGAATTTTCTAGCACATTAGTAAAAATTTCCATATTGATATTATTGTCCGTGCTATCAGAACTGCTCTGATGAATACCTGCACCTAACACATTACGATCTGCACTATTTTCTTCCATATCTACCTCTGTTTGCGATGGCAAAGCTAATGGGCGAGATTTTCTTGTAGGGCTTTTGTTTATTTTCGACTTAGACTTAAATGGGTTTTCTGTAAGCTCATCAAAATTATAATCAATTTGTTTATCACTGTTAGAAGGATCTTGACTTTCATCTGATTCTTTTCTTGACGCCATTACTTAAATTTTATTATTTGTTTAAATATTATTTTGTTTTAACAAATTTTTTTTTACTACGTGTAAAACTGGGTTTATATTTACATTTATTTTGGGAATGTCGATTTCAGCGAGAGACAAAAATATATCAAAAGACTAAATTTAGCTATGGATAGAATACTGCCTCCCTTATTATTAAAATCTTGGTGCCATACATAGTCGCAAATAAAAAATTCTATTTAAACAGAATAAATTATGACTTACTACAGCAGAAACCAAGTCTATTGAAACTAAATAATTCAAAAAACTTATATTGCTTTAAGTAACAAAGTATTTAACTATTTTTGACAATTAATTACTGACTTACTTGAACAATATCACTGTGGACTTATGAAAACTCATTATTGCAAAAAAAAGGACAATCATGTTGCAAACGTTTATGACTAATAAATAAGTTCAAACTGATTTCATTTATACAGAGTTGTAGCTGCTACTTAACTGAAAACAGAAATCAGAAAAGGACTAACTACTCTGCAGTGAAAATTAGTGAAAAAGTTTAAAACTTTATCAACGAAAAAAGCTAGGACAAGTAAATTTTGCCTATCTCGTTGGGCGCCATTTCTATTTGTGTTGCGTTTCCTTTTGCTGCTAAGGCATGATACAAAAAGTATACTTTCAAGTTTAACATCTAGTAATGGTCGTTGCTTGGAAAGCTTGAAGAAGGCTACGCTCGTCGGATTTGGGGAGGTTCTTGACCATACTAAATTACCAATACAACACAATAGATAAAGAAACTACTCTTTCCAAGACTTAAAGAAAGTTGTGATATATCACATTAGGCTATTGAAACTACAAACCAGTACTCTTGTCATAGGATTTCAATTTTGATGTCGTTATGTTCCTTTTTTTTAAATTCAGCTCATTGGTGTTAATTTGATTGAGACTGAATCTTTACCCTTAATATTTTTCTTATACATCCGTCTCTGCCCGATTATCAACATTCCCAAAATTTAACTATCTATTCAAATTTCATAGTTTTATTAAATTTTAAATTCCTTCTTAATTTAATTACTAGCTTTTACAAGCGATTGTTCATATAAACACTTAATGTTAAAATTACTCCTAACCATAAACAAATGCATGTATATATTAATAATGATTTTGTATATTATTATCACTCACTGTTAAAAACTCCTTGGAAATCACTTTCCAACGACTGGTTCGTACGTCTTCTAAATGTCACTGATGGTTTGAGCTCAAATCACCGGAAATGCTGTAATTCAAAATCTCAGTTAGCAAGAAATATATATAGTACAATAATATACAAACATTTTAGTATCTGGCGATTCTAAACATTATATAATATAACATGCTGTATAATTAAGAATTTAAGATTTAACATACATATATCCCAACCAACGAATGCACCTTATATTTCAATAATACAATAAAAATGTTTTCATTACAACGATCGAGAGAGACATTCATGGGTTGAAATCATACGATATAAAATATAGTTAATAAAGAGTTATATAAAGAATAGTGCTTATCTCAAGATTTGCATGTATATAATATTTAGAAAAAATGATTATCTTAAATGAAATTATTATTTAAAGCTTTACTTAAACAAATTCGATGTACATGCATATATTTACAATATATTTATGTACATATGTACATGTAGTAAAGATTTAACATTAGCAAAAACTGTAATGCATGTGCATTTTAGATTAACATGGTTAGTGTTAATAACATTACCATAATTAAAATTAACATATAAAAATTATACTCATCAGTCAGTTAATTTCGTGTATTTTGTAATTTGCTTCTTTTTTATATTGGGCACCTTACAGTGGCACCTAACAAAACAGGACAATTTCCACATCAATGCAAAGCCACTCGATAGCTTATATATTTCCCATTAATTTGGTTTTAAATTATTACATCCAAAATTTTTTGCAGCAATTAGTAGCTATAATAATGCACATTGCCATTGATTACTTAAAAAGTGAGGTTATGTATGTGACCTCATGGTACTTCCGCGACGATAGATTCGATTCTAACTATTCACTAAAACCCTATAACATAAAATATAGGATAAGTTAAATAATCTTAACTCATAAGCTAAATTATTAAATTTAATTCTTACCAATTTAAATTGGTTTTGGAATGCAACTTGTCTCACTATTAAAGTTGTCCCTGGTGTCGAACATACACGATATGTTTCAAAGAAACACGCAAATTTAATTTAAAGGCAAGTTTGTTCTCGTCACTTGTTAGATTTTATTTATTTTTGTTAATAACTAACCAATTATTACATAAAGAAAATGTATATATATATATATATATATATATATATATATATATATATATATATATATATATATATATATATATATATATATATATATATATATATATATATATACATTTTCTTTATGTAATAATTGGTTAGTTATTAACAAAAATAAATAAAATCTAACAAGTGACGAGAACAAACTTGCCTTTAAATTAAATTTGCGTGTTTCTTTGAAACATATCGTGTATGTTCGACACCAGGGACAACTTTAATAGTGAGACAAGTTGCATTCCAAAACCAATTTAAATTGGTAAGAATTAACTTTAATAATTTAGCTTATGAGTTAAGATTATTTAACTTATCCTATATTTTATGTTATAGGGTTTTAGTGAATAGTTAGAATCGAATCTATCGTCGCGGAAGTACCATGAGGTCACATACATAACCTCACTTTTTAAGTTATCAATGGCAATGTGCATTATTATAGCTACTAATTGCTGCAAAAAATTTTGGATGTAATAATTTAAAACCAAATTAATGGGAAATATATAAGCTATCGAGTGGCTTTGCATTGATGTGGAAATTGTCCTGTTTTGTTAGGTGCCACTGTAAGGTGCCCAATATAAAAAAGAAGCAAATTACAAAATACACGAAATTAACTGACTGATGAGTATAATTTTTATATGTTAATTTTAATTATGGTAATGTTATTAACACTAACCATGTTAATCTAAAATGCACATGCATTACAGTTTTTGCTAATGTTAAATCTTTACTACATGTACATATGTACATAAATATATTGTAAATATATGCATGTACATCGAATTTGCTTAAGTAAAGCTTTAAATAATAATTTCATTTAAGATAATCATTTTTTCTAAATATTATATACATGCAAATCTTGAGATAAGCACTATTCTTTATATAACTCTTTATTAACTATATTTTATATCGTATGATTTCAACCCATGAATGTCTCTCTCGATCGTTGTAATGAAAACATTTTTATTGTATTATTGAAATATAAGGTGCATTCGTTGGTTGGGATATATGTATGTTAAATCTTAAATTCTTAATTATACAGCATGTTATATTATATAATGTTTAGAATCGCCAGATACTAAAATGTTTGTATATTATTGTACTATATATATTTCTTGCTAACTGAGATTTTGAATTACAGCATTTCCGGTGATTTGAGCTCAAACCATCAGTGACATTTAGAAGACGTACGAACCAGTCGTTGGAAAGTGATTTCCAAGGAGTTTTTAACAGTGAGTGATAATAATATACAAAATCATTATTAATATATACATGCATTTGTTTATGGTTAGGAGTAATTTTAACATTAAGTGTTTATATGAACAATCGCTTGTAAAAGCTAGTAATTAAATTAAGAAGGAATTTAAAATTTAATAAAACTATGAAATTTGAATAGATAGTTAAATTTTGGGAATGTTGATAATCGGGCAGAGACGGATGTATAAGAAAAATATTAAGGGTAAAGATTCAGTCTCAATCAAATTAACACCAATAAGCTGAATTTAAAAAAAAGGAACATAACGACATCAAAATTGAAATCCTATGACAAGAGTACTGGTTTGTAGTTTCAATAGCCTAATGTGATATATCCCAACTTTCTTTAAGTCTTGGAAAGAGTAGTTTCTTTATCTATTGTGTTGTATTGGTAATTTAGTATGGTCAAGAACCTCCCCAAATCCGACGAGCGTAGCCTTCTTCAAGCTTTCCAAGCAACGACCATTACTAGATGTTAAACATGAAAGTATACTTTTTGTATCATGCCTTAGCAGCAAAAGGAAACGCAACACAAATAGAAATGGCGCCCAACGAGATAGGCAAAATTTACTTGTCCTAGCTTTTTTCGTTGATAAAGTTTTAAACTTTTTCACTAATTTTCACTGCAGAGTAGTTAGTCCTTTTCTGATTTCTGTTTTCAGTTAAGTAGCAGCTACAACTCTGTATAAATGAAATCAGTTTGAACTTATTTATTAGTCATAAACGTTTGCAACATGATTGTCCTTTTTTTTGCAATAATGAGTTTTCATAAGTCCACAATGATATTGTTCAAGTAAGTCAGTAATTAATTGTCAAAAATAGTTAAATACTTTGTTACTTAAAGCAATATAAGTTTTTTGAATTATTTAGTTTCAATAGACTTGGTTTCTGCTGTAGTAAGTCATAATTTATTCTGTTTAAATAGAATTTTTTATTTGCGACTATGTATGGCACCAAGATTTTAATAATAAGGGAGGCAGTATTCTATCCATAGCTAAATTTAGTCTTTTGATATATTTTTGTCTCTCGCTGAAATCGACATTCCCAAAATAAATGTAAATATAAACCCAGTTTTACACGTAGTAAAAAAAAAATTTGTTAAAACAAAATAATATTTAAACAAATAATAAAATTTAAGTAATGGCGTCAAGAAAAGAATCAGATGAAAGTCAAGATCCTTCTAACAGTGATAAACAAATTGATTATAATTTTGATGAGCTTACAGAAAACCCATTTAAGTCTAAGTCGAAAATAAACAAAAGCCCTACAACAAAATCTCGCCCATTAGCTTTGCCATCGCAAACAGAGGTAGACATGGAAGAAAATAGTGCAGATCGTAATGTGTTAGGTGCAGGTATTCATCAGAGCAGTTCTGATAGCACGGACAATAATATCAATATGGAAATTTTTACTAATGTGCTAGAAAATTCTTTAAGCTTAAACCAGACATTTTTGATGAATGAATTATCAAGTTTAAAGCAAGTTCTGCTAGCAAATCTAAACAGAAATGCAGGTGATACTAACGTAGTACAAAATAATGCCATTAATGTTCGTCAATCGCTTAATAATAATAACAGCCATCGCTTAGAAAGAGACTCATTCCCCAGTAGACGTTTAAATGAAGATTCTGTTAATAATTCTTCAACTAGTAATTCTTGTAGAATAGATAAGTGGAACATTACTTATGATGGTTCCCAAGATGTAGGTGATTTTATATTTAAAATAGACACACTTAAGAATCGATGGAATTGTCCATCAGAACAGGTTGTGGCAAGCTTTCATACGCTCCTGAAAGGAAAAGCTGAAACCTGGTATTGGTCCTATCTTAGAAAAAACTCCAACACAACATATGATCAACTTAAAGCAGCCCTTATGAAACAATTTGGTCAAATTGAAAATGAGTGCGATAAAATAGTCAGTATGATAGAAAGAAGGCAGATGCCAAAGGAAACGTTTGATGACTATTATACAGAAATGATAGGTATGAATTCTAGGTTATCGCAACCATTGAGCGACAATAAAATGATAGATCTTATAAAGAGTAACGTTGAGAGTCTCTAGCAACACTACTTTTCGCATATGACTTATTCAGCTTAGATCATCTGAGAGATGCAGCAAGAAAAGCTGAGAAGTTTTTGGCTAAACAATACCAATTGAGGCAGAAAAGATTTGTTTCTGAGATTGAACCGGTAGAAGATGATGAGATAGAAAATGTTGAAGGTGACGTAGCTGCAATACAGCAGCACAGAAGTTTTCAGCAAAGGTTTAAAAAGAAACTTGATACTAGTAAATACAAATGTTGGAACTGTGACCAAATAGGCCATTCGTTTTACGATTGTCCCTCAGATAAGAGAAGTCTTTTCTGTTTTAAGTGTGGACAAAAGAATGTGTCTACACCTGAATGCAAAAAACATACGGGAAACAGTTCTCTGAACGAGTAGACGAGGGTAACTCGTTCTTTGCAGTAAATCCTTCAACAAGCATTAATAAAGTGGTAAAAAAACCAAATAAAATAGAACTCGCATTGAATTCAAAAAATAGTAGTAATAAGTTTCATATTATTAGTAATAACTCATCATTACATAGAAGAAAATTACAGCAAGAAGCAGTCATCCTTCAAAATTTAAGCAAAAATTATTTATCTAAAAAAATTAAGAAATGCAGAGAACGATTTCAGAAAAGAAAAAATTTTAGCAAAATTATAGAATCTACTATAATTAATGATCTAAATAATAACAGACCATATGCGAAAATACGTCTTGGCAGTATGGAAGTTTTTGCTTTATTGGATTCAGGTGCTTCTATAAGCGTTCTAGGCAAAAATTGTTTAAATTTGCTCCGTGATCTTCAGATTGATTATACAAAAGTTGCTAGCTCATTAAAAACGGCAGATGGGGGACAACAGCAGGTGATAGGATTCGCCTTCATTCCAGTAAAGTATGGTGAATTATCAAAAAAGGTGCTGTTTTATCTATCACCAAACTTGAAGCA
>OY101451.1:58444228-58491728 GCA_956483635.1 Panzeria rudis
CCAACTAAGTCTTTTTGAGACATTAGCCACTTTAAACTAGAGTGGTCTGTAACAATCTTAAATGGTAACCCTTTGACAAATGGACGAAATCTTTTCAGACAAATTATTGCGGCTAAACACTCTAATTCAGTTACAGTGTAATTTTTTTGATTTTTGTTTAGCTTCTGTGACACAAACGATATAGGGTGTTCTTTCCCTTCTTCATCTGTCTGTGTTAGAACTCCACCAACTGCTACTCGTGAAGCGTCGCATTGTATAGTAAAAGGCTTACTAAAGTTTGGTTGCACTAATACGGGAGCAGTAAATCGTTCAAATAGATGAAAATATTTTCACGGATTCGACTAGGAATTACCTTATCCATCAAACGGCTCATCCTCTGTGCGGCGTTGCACAGCCCGAAAGGCATAACTGTAAATTGATACAGTGGCCGACCAGGTACTGCAAATGCAGTTTTTTCTTTCGAAGACTCATCTAAAGGTATTTGCCAAAATGCATCTTTTAGGTCAATACCTGTGATGAAATGAGTATCCTGAAGTCTACTAAGAAGTCCGTTAATATGGGGCAATGGATAGGCGTCTTTTTTTGTCAGTTGATTTAACTTACGTGAGTCAAGACAAAGTCTAATTTTCCCTGGTTTCCTAACCAATACCACCGGGCTACAATAGGGACTGTTACTTTCTTCAATTACACCTAACCCTAGCATACGATCAAGTTCATTATAAGCCTCCTGCTGACGTGGGGGTGAAAGTGGGTAGTGCTTAATTTTAAAGGGCTCTAAGTCTCCTGTGTCGATCTTATGTGATTCTAATGTTGTTCTACCAAGACCAGATTTACTAAATGATGGAAATTCCCCTATTACTTGCGTTAATCTTGCGAGTTCAGGTGGATTTAAGCTGTGAAAATTTCCTTTAGAAAAGGTTTCGGGATCTAAAGTAATTTCAGATACAAACAATTGTGGCGCTATATTAAAATCCTTCCAGAAATTTATACCCAAATGAACTTCCTGCTTCAAGTTTGGTGATAGATAAAACAGCACCTTTTTTGATAATTCACCATACTTTACTGGAATGAAGGCGAATCCTATCACCTGCTGTTGTCCCCCATCTGCCGTTTTTAATGAGCTAGCAACTTTTGTATAATCAATCTGAAGATCACGGAGCAAATTTAAACAATTTTTGCCTAGAACGCTTATAGAAGCACCTGAATCCAATAAAGCAAAAACTTCCATACTGCCAAGACGTATTTTCGCATATGGTCTGTTATCATTTAGATAATTAATTATAGTAGATTCTATAATTTTGCTAAAATTTTTTCTTTTCTGAAATCGTTCTCTGCATTTCTTAATTTTTTTAGATAAATAATTTTTGCTTAAATTTTGAAGGATGACTGCTTCTTGCTGTAATTTTCTTCTATGTAATGATGAGTTATTACTAATAATATGAAACTTATTACTACTATTTTTTGAATTCAATGCGAGTTCTATTTTATTTGGTTTTTTTACCACTTTATTAATGCTTGTTGAAGGATTTACTGCAAAGAACGAGTTACCCTCGTCTACTCGTTCAGAGAACTGTTTCCCGTATGTTTTTTGCATTCAGGTGTAGACACATTCTTTTGTCCACACTTAAAACAGAAAAGACTTCTCTTATCTGAGGGACAATCGTAAAACGAATGGCCTATTTGGTCACAGTTCCAACATTTGTATTTACTAGTATCAAGTTTCTTTTTAAACCTTTGCTGAAAACTTCTGTGCTGCTGTATTGCAGCTACGTCACCTTCAACATTTTCTATCTCATCATCTTCTACCGGTTCAATCTCAGAAACAAATCTTTTCTGCCTCAATTGGTATTGTTTAGCCAAAAACTTCTCAGCTTTTCTTGCTGCATCTCTCAGATGATCTAAGCTGAATAAGTCATATGCGAAAAGTAGTGTTGCTAGAGACTCTCAACGTTACTCTTTATAAGATCTATCATTTTATTGTCGCTCAATGGTTGCGATAACCTAGAATTCATACCTATCATTTCTGTATAATAGTCATCAAACGTTTCCTTTGGCATCTGCCTTCTTTCTATCATACTGACTATTTTATCGCACTCATTTTCAATTTGACCAAATTGTTTCATAAGGGCTGCTTTAAGTTGATCATATGTTGTGTTGGAGTTTTTTCTAAGATAGGACCAATACCAGGTTTCAGCTTTTCCTTTCAGGAGCGTATGAAAGCTTGCCACAACCTGTTCTGATGGACAATTCCATCGATTCTTAAGTGTGTCTATTTTAAATATAAAATCACCTACATCTTGGGAACCATCATAAGTAATGTTCCACTTATCTATTCTACAAGAATTACTAGTTGAAGAATTATTAACAGAATCTTCATTTAAACGTCTACTGGGGAATGAGTCTCTTTCTAAGCGATGGCTGTTATTATTATTAAGCGATTGACGAACATTAATGGCATTATTTTGTACTACGTTAGTATCACCTGCATTTCTGTTTAGATTTGCTAGCAGAACTTGCTTTAAACTTGATAATTCATTCATCAAAAATGTCTGGTTTAAGCTTAAAGAATTTTCTAGCACATTAGTAAAAATTTCCATATTGATATTATTGTCCGTGCTATCAGAACTGCTCTGATGAATACCTGCACCTAACACATTACGATCTGCACTATTTTCTTCCATGTCTACCTCTGTTTGCGATGGCAAAGCTAATGGGCGAGATTTTGTTGTAGGGCTTTTGTTTATTTTCGACTTAGACTTAAATGGGTTTTCTGTAAGCTCATCAAAATTATAATCAATTTGTTTATCACTGTTAGAAGGATCTTGACTTTCATCTGATTCTTTTCTTGACGCCATTACTTAAATTTTATTATTTGTTTAAATATTATTTTGTTTTAACAAATTTTTTTTTTACTACGTGTAAAACTGGGTTTATATTTACATTTATTTTGGGAATGTCGATTTCAGCGAGAGACAAAAATATATCAAAAGACTAAATTTAGCTATGGATAGAATACTGCCTCCCTTATTATTAAAATCTTGGTGCCATACATAGTCGCAAATAAAAAATTCTATTTAAACAGAATAAATTATGACTTACTACAGCAGAAACCAAGTCTATTGAAACTAAATAATTCAAAAAACTTATATTGCTTTAAGTAACAAAGTATTTAACTATTTTTGACAATTAATTACTGACTTACTTGAACAATATCACTGTGGACTTATGAAAACTCATTATTGCAAAAAAAAGGACAATCATGTTGCAAACGTTTATGACTAATAAATAAGTTCAAACTGATTTCATTTATACAGAGTTGTAGCTGCTACTTAACTGAAAACAGAAATCAGAAAAGGACTAACTACTCTGCAGTGAAAATTAGTGAAAAAGTTTAAAACTTTATCAACGAAAAAAGCTAGGACAAGTAAATTTTGCCTATCTCGTTGGGCGCCATTTCTATTTGTGTTGCGTTTCCTTTTGCTGCTAAGGCATGATACAAAAAGTATACTTTCATGTTTAACATCTAGTAATGGTCGTTGCTTGGAAAGCTTGAAGAAGGCTACGCTCGTCGGATTTGGGGAGGTTCTTGACCATACTAAATTACCAATACAACACAATAGATAAAGAAACTACTCTTTCCAAGACTTAAAGAAAGTTGGGATATATCACATTAGGCTATTGAAACTACAAACCAGTACTCTTGTCATAGGATTTCAATTTTGATGTCGTTATGTTCCTTTTTTTTATGGCGTTTATGGTTACCCAAAGGCTTACAGGAACAAGTAGTAGTTAACAATCATGTCGGCTTGTCATGTCATGCAGGGTTTTCAAAACTCTTAACCATATTAGACAAAAATACTTTTGGCCTAATATGGCTAGAGATGTAAAGAACTTTATAGCCAATTGCGAAATTTGTAAGGCAGTCAAACCTTCAAATCAAATATTAAGACCTCCTATGGGACAGGCAATGGTAACTGAACGTCCATTCCAGAGAATTTATATGGATTTACTGGGTCCTTACCCTAGAACAAAACTTGGTAACTCTATGGTACTTTTTGCAGTTGATCACTTCTCTAAATATATATTTTAAAGCCATTAAAAACGGCTAATAGTGCATCACTAATTAAGTTTTTACAGGAAGGAATTTTTGATAAATTTGGAGTTCCTCAATACATACACACAGACAATGGGAAACAATTTGTTTCTTCACAGATGTCAGAGTTTTTAAAAGATAATGGTATAGTCCATATTAAAACCGCGTTATATTCCCCACAAGCTAACGTATCTGAAAGAACTAACAGAGAGTTTTTAATAAAATTACGCGTTATGTTAAAAGATAAGCAAGACAAGTGGGATATACACGTTTCTAAAATAGCTTGCGTACTAAGAAGTCTCTACCATGATGCTATTAAGTGTTCACCATATTTCTGTCTATTCGGTTATAACATGATTCAACATGGAACGGTTTATCCCTTAATAAAAAAACTCGGTTGTTTGACGGAAGGACAAATTAATGTCATTCCACATGATGCCAAGATGTCTAATGTACATGCTAAAGTAAAAGAGAATTTAGCAGCTGCTCATATAAAGTCCACAAAAACATATATAACACTAGATGCAGAAGCGTTAACTTCAGAGTTGGTCAGGAAGTTTTTAGAAGAAACTTTCAACAATCAGACTTTAAAAAAGGAATTAATTCAAAATTACTCCCCCCTTATGTTAAATGCAGGGTAAGAAAAAAGGTGGGATCTTCATGCTATGAACTGGAAAACCTTAACGGTAAATATATTGGCACATATCATGCAAAAGATATTAAATCTTTTTAAGCCTAAGTTGCTGATATTTTGCCCGGCTAAATATATACTCAGGGCGTGGTCGTGCCACACGTTAGAATGTAATCTGTTTTCCTTTTTTTCGATCGTCATAAGCTCCTCCTTTTGCTGCTAAGGCATGATACAAAAAGTATACTTTCATGTTTAACATCTAGTAATGGTCGTTGCTTGGAAAGGTTGAAGAAGGCTACGCTCGTCGGATTTGGGGAGGTTCTTGACCATACTAAATTACCAATACAACACAAATATATATATATATATATATATATATATATATATATATATATATATATATATATATATATATATATATATATATATATATATATATATATATATATATATATATATATATATATATATATATATATATATATATATATATATATATATATATATATATATATATATACATATATATATATATACATATATATATATATATATATATATATATATATATATATATATATATATATATATATATACATATATATATATATATATATATATATATATATATATATATATATATATATATATATATATATATATATATATATATATATATATATATATATATATATATATATATATATATATATATATATATATATATATATATATATATATATATATATATATATATATATATATATATATATATATATATATATATATATATATATATATATATATATATATATATATATATATATATGTATATTTCACAAAACTCTTTAATGCATTTTTATTTATTTATAATTTACTATACAGAATTTATTTTTTATTTTTTTTATTCCCAAATGGGATATTGAGCATTTTGAATCAAAAATTCGTTCATCTCACTCTCAAGGATTAAGCTTTGTTCACCATCTCTGCGTAGTTGAATTATTCCACTCGAGAGATCCTTAATTTCATCATCTGTCAGAGTATTATATCTTTTAGGTAGAAACATTATATTTTTTTCCATCTCAACTCTTAGTGTTGGTTCATATTTTGTTGTTACCCGTGTAATATTTTGAACAGGATATTTAGCAGCTACATCTAGATCCTTTATATGAATTAAAATTTTGTTGTTTAGAGAATTAAATTTTGATATTAAATTTTTTGAGGAGCTCATTTTTTAAATAGATCTTGTCACTTTGAATCTTTAATTGAAATTGATCTTGAAAGTAGCGATGATGAGTCCAATAAGCCTAACCGAAAATATTTATTGTGAGAAATAGTGAAGAAATAGTGCTATAGAGATAGGGATAGATATATAGGAATATTAATATGAATGTTCCTTCTTTTAATTTTTTAATAGTCTCTTTGAAAATGAGTTGGAAAGAGAAATATGTATATTCTATACCCTCTATTCTAGAAGGATTATAGGAAAATGGAGAAGGATATAAGAGGAGGAAAAAATAATATTGAATTTTATTGACTTTGTAGCTAAATATTTAGGAAAAAATTATCAGTATCGACGAATCCTTTGAAAGAGTAAGCAGCAACAAAATTAATACGGAATATTAACAAAAATGAGTCAAATAAGAAGGAGTCTTAATAAATTTATATCGGATTTTGATAACTTTAGACCATACGATCATTGGGAAATTATAATATTTTTTCACAATATGCTGGACGAGAAATATGACTTTGATATTATGGAAGATGAAGACAACACAGAAGGACATTTCAAATGCTGTCTCTGGTATGATCCGAATTGTGAGGAACGACCTGCTACATGTGGGTGCTCGGTATACTTTCTACGGAAAGCTATATTGGAAAATTTAATGGAATATTATTATACAATGTTTCAACCATCATAATTAAATTTAATAAATAAAATAGTATTATTAAAATAAAATATTCACTGTCTTGTATTATTTTTTCTAAAGGATAATTAGGAAAATTAAAGAAATTTTTGAGTTAAAAATTTAATGAATAACTTATGAGAATATCCAACTTTTTTTGACTCTGAAAAATGTTGAAATAATTAAATTTAATACAATTTCCTAATGTTGTGAAATTCAAATTCCCTTGTCAAGAAATAAGCAAATCAAATCAAGATTATGCAGGATTTAACAGTACAGTTAAACTTATAAGCAGAAAAATTTGCAAGTAAGCAAAAAACAAGACAAGAATTGTTTTGATCCAACAAAAATTGTTTTCTCTGTTAGCAGCACGACGTGTATGCACAGTCAACGTCAGGGTTTTTTCAATTTGATGATATCAGGGCTGAACAAGAAAATAAAACAAAGATTGTATATATATTTTTTTGATATTAATAAGATTTTTTTTTATTATTATTTAATTTTTTTCTTTTTTTATTATTATTATAATTTTTTTTAATAACAAAGCAAATTTTCTTAATAACTAAACATTAATAACTAAATATTTACATATAAACAGAAACAAATTACATTTAAGTAAAAAACTCATCATTCTTCTTGAAGCTTATCAATTTCCATTAGCAACATATCCAGTTCATATTCCGGATTTGTTTCCTCAATTCGATAATTATACCATGCTAATGTATTTACACCATCACATTGTATTTTTCTTTTATCATCTTGATAACTAAGTACAACCTTATTTAGTTGGTTGGTATAAATTTGATGAACTTTTGACTTAGATGTTAACATATCATCATAATCAATAGACTTATTAAATAAACAATTTCTATACGCCTCTAAACTATATTTTTCAAGAACACATTTCTTAACCTCCTTCGATTTTTTTACATCATTTTCATATTGCACGCTAAAAGAATACATTTTTGACCGAAGTCCCACAAATTCTTTCATCACTTTCCCACAATGCTCATCCTTTATCAAACCTAGCACCTTTTCGTTTAAAAGAGGAATACCATATACGTTATCTTTTTGGTAATCAGAAGTGTCAAGTTCTTGTTCTATGTCAGATTTTATGTCGGCATAAAAGTCGTCAGTTTTTATTGTATATATAAATGAGTCGGTGTCCATGTAATTTAAAAATAAATTTGCTTTAAACTTGGGCTGTATGAATCCATAATGGAATTATACATTTTCCATTTAGAAAGCTCCAAGACGCAAAATCCCAAGTATATGGGCTTGTTGTATTATGTTTTAACTCTATTTATTTCTATAGCTACCATATCTTCAGAAAATATAGATAAACTATGAAAATTGGATTTAGATATCCAATATTGAGCCCCCAAATGGTTATAGTTTGTTCTGTTCCAGTTGGTTACAATTTTCACATCTCTGCTCTTGTCCACATTCTCCATTGTTTTGCCATACGCAGCATTATTAAGTAATTTGAAAAAAATGTTCTCAAAAGCATTTTTAGAAGTGGCTCTGTGTTTGGTATTTAAGTCAATATAACCTTTTAACCATGGAGATTGTTTAAATGCTAGAATACGATGCGTTTTCTTTGGAATCAAACCATATTCCAAACATTGCTTAAGAACACTGTAATGTATTACATAAGAGTTTTTGGCGAAAAATCCGCAATTAATTTCTTATGGTTTGATTCTAAAGTTTTCTTGTTTTCAACACAGAAGGGAAGGTCATTGTGAGAGTCATGCAGATGTGAAGGATATTCCAAAGTGACCTCATATACATAACCATCTTGTGAGTTATTATCTATGCTTTTCGCATCCAGATTCAGCTCATCACTTGTCAGCCATCGGAATCCTCCATAAGGAAGATACTCAGACATCGCCCAACCGTAAAGGTTATTTGCGTCTAAATATATTAGAAATTCTGAAGGCTTGTCTTCATCAAAATCATCTAAATATTTATTATTTGCTTTGGAATATCGCTTACTGCACTGTAACATTCCACCGCGTATTCCCTTTTTAAAGAAGTTATACATGTCAATGTCTGTTAACAACTCTAATTCTATTTGTGTGTTTTAACATGGCATCCCATGATAGTCCTGGAGCAGTATAGTACTGACACGGATCTAGATTATAAATCCCCTTACAGACTTTTCGAAAATTTTCGAATATTCCATATAATCTCGCAGGGTTTTGCAATTAAAGGTATGCCAAATCTTTATTGCAGCTGATAATCTTTAATTGAGCATTCCTTGTTATTTAATTTATTTAAAAAATCTTCTCTTGATGGAAGCTGACCATCATCCAATTTTTCAAATGAATCAAGATATTCAAAAGGGAAAACACCCTTTCTTCGTACAAGGTCAAACTCTGTCTTTCTGTTAAAGTGTGCCCTTACCGTATGGAAATCATTGTCCGTTAGATTATTAGCTAAGGATTCTAAGCTATCAGCCATAAAACGAATAGTATCTAAAAATCGGAGTTCAAGATTGCAATTGTCAGTCATTTTTGTAAATGTCGATAGTGAAATGTACAGTTCTTTGTTCAGTGGTAGGACTTTTATGTTGTCAGACTTTTTACCTAATTCTTTAACAAAGAGGTGCGAGTCATAAGATGAATAATTATGAAAATATTTGGTATGAACTTCGGAATTTGGTACTTTAAGTTGCAAATATTGTGAGCTGCACCTCGATATTTACCACTTATATGACAATGATCTCTTACACGATCTTTACCGAGAAATTTGTCACATATGTGACAATTTATTGAATTTTGAAAACTGTATAATTCCGAAAGGGTCAAGCTGTTAATTTTTGTCTTACTGGTGAGGAACTCATTGCAAATATCTTCACAATCGTCAATTAACCAGTCAACAAATTTTACAGATGCGTCCTCACCAGTATATATCTTAAATTTATCTAAACTATTATTACCTACGCATTTTATATAATAACTAAAGGCACAAGGAATGTGCCTCTTTATAACTTGAGTTTTGTCACTTACAGTAGTTTGGATATCTTCTAGTATGCATTCGAAATCTGCATATATAACGAATGGCACATCCATCTGCCGCTGGTGATCTTTAAACTTCCAAATACTATTTTCAGGAGAGAGTAACGCAGCAACAATTTTCCCACATTCCGTTTTGTGTTATTCCATAGTCCATTCATTGTGCGTATATTGTAGGCAGGTATTACAAAATTTGAGACTGTCATGGTGCTTTGTTGTCTGACGCCTTAATAATCTATAAAAGGAATAAATGTATATATGTATATAGTTATTCAATCATAAATATGTATTTACTTACCTTGATATATCTTTAATAAAAATGTAATGGTGAATGTCTCCAGCTTCCAACAGCAATAAATTCACATGCTTTGTTTTTTCCTTTTGTGTATTGTAGAATGGTCCAATGATTTCATCCTTCTCATTATCATACCCAAACACATTCACACTTATTCCATCATTCCTATCCTCAAATACTTTGATGTTTTTTAATGCCAATGGGAACTTTAAATTTGTGAAGTCAAGCACAATTCCATTGTGCAAGCAAATGACATCAGCGCTAATGTCCTCGATGTTATTTGAGCTGTAATATTCTTTATGATTTGTTATTGTGGTATCTAATGCAGCAACTAAACTCCATTTAAAACAATAATCATCATTGTTTTCAATGTTGATACAGCCCTGCTTTTTAGCTAGTTTTAATGGGGTGCTTATCCAATGAGATCCTTTTACTAGAGAACTTTTGTTTATGTTAATTTCAGCGCGAATAATTCTTATTAAACTCCACTTAGAATCTCTTTCCTGGAATTCTGACATTTGATTATGAATGTTCTGGAATTGTTTTTCAACATTACTTCTCTGGCACAATAAATCCATTTTTGCTCTGTGTGAAATTTGACACAAGTCAATTTCTTCACCAACAATTTTTATGTACTCTCCAATTAGAGTTACACAGAATTTTAAAATATTATGTTTAACCAAACTTTTTTCAAGTCTTTCCTTGAAAATAGGTTTATTTTCCAGAACAAAGTCTTCAAATAGAAGATCATCTTTTTTGTTGGGAATTCCATATGTTGCAATATTTTTTTTGAATGCACTGTTTATTTCATAATATTTTGGTTCTACATTCAAAGGAGTATTATCATATTTACCGCTGGGAGAATTTGAAGTATCCATGTCATCAAACAAAATATTATCTAGTTGTTGCTGTTGTTGATGATGCTGCTGTTGTTGCTGTGGTTGTTGTTGATGTTGTGGCTGTGGTTGTTGTTGCTGTTGATATTGTTGCTGTGGTTGTTGTTGCTGTTGAGGATATCTGGAACTGTCCATCGTCAAGGCAAATTTATTATTCAAAACTGAAGGATAATAGTTGAGCATATTATATTTCTGCCATTGCATTGGTGATGCAATAGGAAGATGATGTGGAATTTTTGTGGGTACTGAAAACTGATTATTCCATGACATTGGTATCGGATAGCTGGTAGACATACCGTATTGCTCATAATTCATTGGTAGTGGATATGGTTCGTACCGTAGAGAACCTTGGTGCTGATGTTGTTGTTCTCCATTTGAGTCCTGATTGATGATCACTTGACCTGGTTGACCATGATTTCGGACGTGATCCACGAACGCCTTTTGGTATTTTTATACCTTATTACACAAATTACATTGATATACAGAAGAACTCATTTTTTTTTTATTTATTTATTTAAACAAATTTATTTAATTATTTTATTTTATTTATTTAGTCCTTTTTTCAAAAACACATAAACTTCTTTATTAATAAATTTTTTGTTTTTCCTATTTATTTAATTAGTACCAATTAACTTTATTTAATTATTTTATTTAATTTATTTAGTTCTATTGTAAAAACACAATGAAATTGTTTATTAATAAATTTTTTGCTTTCAACCGCACTTATTGAATTATCAGAATATACCGATGAAAATCTTCATTATTTCTTCTACTTATATACATCCTATGAGAATCGCGTAGTAGGCATCAAGTCTAATTTTTTATTGATATTACGAGATTGATGAAATTCATATGTATACATAGCAACAGCAAGAACTAGAACATAACATTGTGTAATATTTTATTATATATAAATGATGACTAATGAAATTTTGTTATCAAATGAAGACTCATTCTAAAAACACGTGCAACTGAATAAACAAAGTCATAAACATGATTCTGCAAAACAAATAATCAGACGGACATTTCAAATGACGACTCATTCTCAAAACATGTGCAGCTGAATAAACAAAGCCATAAGCATGATTCTGCAAAACAAATAATCAGACGGACATTTCCATTGATGACTCATTCTCAAAACATATGCAGCTGAATAAACAAAGCAATAAACATGATTCTGCAAAACAAATAATCCAATTATTATCCCAAGAAATAAACAAGACGGACATTTGAAACGACATACACACATTCTTAACAAATCTAAAGATAAGAAAAAAGAAACACACACACACACAAACAAACAGCCACGCACCCACAGCCGCACACATCCACAAACCCCCACCCCCCACATATCCACGCACCCACAGCCACGCACAAAGTAAATGTAAACACAAGCACCACAAAAAATTATCAAGAACAAAAAAATAATAATAGCGACACAATAAACCCCGTAGGAACCCAAGTCGACTTTTTTTATCTACAAGTTTGGTGACGTTGACACCAAGCTTGTCTACACTCTTTATTTCCACATATAATCTAAAACACTACCCAATCTCTCAATATGACCCCATAAGAACCACATTGTCTATAGTAAGCCAATACTTTCAAGCTCCAAACTCATTACCCAATGTCTCAATATCACCCCATAAGAACCACATTGTCTATACTAAGCCAATACTTTCAAGCTCCAAACTCACTACCCAATGTCTCAATATCACCCCATTAGAACAACACCCTAAATTTCTATAACACCAAAAAGCATTACCCCCACTATAATTTTTCACAATCTTCACTATACACATTTTGCCTACAGGGCACTTTTATTTTTTTTCCCCACGGATATCAAATTACACATTTGTTTATTTAACAATTAAAATTTCAAATTTTAATTACCCAAATTTTAAAATTTTAATTGCTCCCGCACGAATTGTTCCCTACTACTCAACTAGACATCGAAGAGGAACGAACTGTGTAGGATCAGATTGTGTTTAAGCCCTCCATATAGTTATATTTCGTTAGACTTTACTTTACAGTCTGGATACTTTAACTAACATTAGACACATATATCAGTTTTCAGGTCCCTCGACTGTTAGATAAAGGATCTAGCTATATCAATCAAATATGCTTTGCTTTTCTGGAGAATTAATCGAAAGATCATCATCGATCTCAAATGAACTTCTATCCAGATCTATGCTAAGTTGTTCTGGTCTATGAGTGGATAATCAAGTTAAAGGATGTGCTTGAATCCATCTTTATCGAAGAATATTTAAATATTTGTCTGCAAGAAGGGCTTACGTATAAGATGTCAGAAGAACTTATGCCTCCGACAATAGTTGCGTACATACATACATATATACAATTATATATTGCTCTTATATACTAACATACATATATAAAAATAAAATAACAGATATAACCTAATTATGTTTCTTTCTATCACTTTTAAACCAATGTTACTTCTTCACCTTATAATATTGTTACGAAATGAAAATGCAGATTCAAATGTAACGACACAAACTGACAACCCGATCATTATCTGCTTTATACCCCTAAATCACTGTAATAAAATCAAAACCTGGCAACCAAGTACCACAATTAAACTTGGCATCACTCGAAAACTGCCAATAGAATTCAAAATAACGGAAAATGGAAGTTTCCGGAATCTTCAGGAAACGGTAGCTAGAACCTACAAGATTATTCGAGACTGCTTAATCGCAATTACAAACAGTGACATTAAACTTAAACTGCAAGAGATGTAGACTTGATGACAGCATAATTTGCTTAAGTTGCGAACATTAGAGTATGTGTGTGTGCGAAGATAAACAAACAGAAGAAAAATCTCATGCATCTACACACGCACATACACTACACTATAGCAAGACAAAATGATCATGCCGTATACTTAAAGATAAAAAGAGACAACTACATTCCAGAAAGTTAGCGAAGTTACCAGAAGGTTTTATAATTTACTATATAAGGGGAGGCTGCCAGACGACATGAAGAAGTGTGTTTCTAAACTTAGACGAGTAAACATCGCCAAGAATAGTTAGTGTGTACATCGCGTTTAGTTGTACGTGTTTTTAAAGTAATAAATAAAGTGTTACTGAGAATTTATTTGTAAAATAAATATCCGTGTTTTATTTTATTGCAATTCAACGAATCCTGTGAAAATAATAAAACCGTTTTTATGTAAAGGACTAAAAACGTAACAATTGGTGTCAGAAGTGGGATTGCAAAATAAAATAAAAAGGACATTATTAATTAATAAAAAAAAAAAAAGGACATTATTAATTAATAAAAAGGACATTAATAATAATAAAAAGGACATTAATAAAAAAAAAAAAAAAACATTATTAATTAAAATAAAAATTACAAAAGGACATTAAAAAAAAAATAGAAGCCATGAAGTTTGAAGAGCTAAAAGTTGAGCAGCTAAAAAAAGAGCTGAGTAAGCTGGAACTGCCAACAACAGGCAATAAAGTGGAACTTCAGAAGAGGCTGATAGATGAGTTCAAGCAGCGTGGCATCGACATCGGGACATACGAATTTGAGGATAAAGAGGAAATAGAGGTGTGTACTCGTGCCACGACAAGCAACATGGATTTAAGTACAATGTTCGCCGCTATGATGGAAAAATTTCAAGAAGTGAAAACTGATGTGCAAGAAGTTAAAGAAACATCTAGAGTGAACAATGAGAGAATGCTGGCTGGAGTCAAGGATGAATTTCAAGAAACATCGAGAGCTAACGAGCGACTGCTAGCTGAAGTTAAGGCTGAAGTTCAGGAAACATCTAAGGCCACAAATGAGAAGCTAGTGGAAATTTCGGAGGCCATAAATAGAAGAGTGGATGGCATTGAGGTACAAGTCAGCAAATTTGACGAGAAACTCTCAGAACTAGAGAATAAACTCCATAGCCTAGAAATTAGCGGCGTCGAAGTGCATGTAAAAGATGTGGACGAGAAATTGCATGACTTGGAAGCAAAAATTGTTAATCTTCAGTGTCAAGGAGGGCCAGTGAGAGTTATTCCAGAGGCTTCTAGCAGAGTAAAGACGCCTTGTTTCGATGGCAGCGCACCTTTGAACATCTTCAAGTTCCAGTTCGAAACAGTTGCCAGCAAAAACGGTTGGAACAGTGAAGAAAAGGCCATAGAGCTGATTTTGGCCTTAAAAGGAGCCGCAGCAGAAGTACTTGAAACCGTACCAGGGAGCTGCAGAAATAATTTTGATGACATAATGGCGGCACTGCAGCGGAAATATGGTGGCGAACATAAGCGAGATATATACCGTATGGAATTGCGATGTAGAGGACAGAAGCCCAATGAGTCCCTACAAGATTTCGCAATGGAAATCGAGCGGTTGGTGCAACTATCTTATCCTGGCGAAAATCACCCATTGATAGAGCAGCTGAAAATTGATTCCTTATTGCGTGGCATTAGTGATCCTGACGTGAGGTATGCAGTATATGCGACACCGAAACCTACTTTTATAGAAACTGTGGCATATGCTTTGGCACAGGAGACCGCAAGGATAATTTCTAAGCCGCAAGCGTATATGGTCCGAAATCTGGAGGTGATTACCGAGAAAGAAGCTAATTGGGAAAAGGACATCAAAGAGGCAGTAGTACAAGCATTGGCTTTAAATAAAAACAAAGTGCGAATAAAATGCTATAGCTGCGGAGAGAAAGGCCATATCCAGCGCAACTGCAACGCAACAAGAAAGCAAACAAAATCTGTCTCGCCATCATGGAATAATAAATGGAAGAGTCATCAAAAGTCTCGTTGTGATGGCTGTTATCAAGAGCGACAACAGGAGCAGTGTCATCAACCTGAAGCACGTAACGAAGACAGACGGCATAAAGAAATAAGAGAGCGTCTGCGCCTGAAGGAAGCCCGACTAGCTGAGGAGCGTACGAAATTGGCTGTGGAACGAAAACGTTTGCAACGAGAGGCTGAATCATTACGCTTGGAACGGGAGCGCCAAAAATTAGAGCGTGAGAAGCTAGAAATAGAGCTTCGAGAAATTAAACGTCAACAAATGCAAATTTCTGCGGCGCGTGATGGTTTCATAAAAGGTATAAGACAACGTGGTGCCAATGAGTGCAGTATTAATGAACGTAAAGGTAATAAAGGCCCAGGGTATGACGATACACGCTCTCCGATGAGATTTGATGCCACTCCAGCCTCTGCAAGATCTGCGCGTAAAGGAAGTAGTTACAGCTACACTTCGCCCGGTACAAGTAAAGTAGTCTTTAGTTCATCTACCGGCAAAGGAACAGATTACAACAGAAATAGTCACCTGTACTCAGTTAATAATTATAATCGAGCAGTACCCAGTGGATGTGGTACACACGCTTATAGCACGGAAAAGAGACTGTCATGGGATAACTACAAGTTGGAAGCAGAGATCCGTGGTATCATCGAAAGGATGAATGACGTCGTACACATGATAGAGCAGTACATTGGACGGAAGACAAAAATTAAGTTTGAACCACTGGCGCAGTATGGAAAAGGTGATTGTGTGCCTATTCGGGACGAACAGGCTTAAGTGGGCGGCAGTGTTACGAAATGAAAATGCAGATTCAAATGTAACGACACAAACTGACAACCCGATCATTATCTGCTTTATACCCCTAAATCACTGTAATAAAATCAAAACCTGGCAACCAAGTACCACAATTAAACTTGGCATCACTCGAAAACTGCCAATAGAATTCAAAATAACGGAAAATGGAAGTTTCCGGAATCTTCAGGAAACGGTAGCTAGAACCTACAAGATTATTCGAGACTGCTTAATCGCAATTACAAACAGTGACATTAAACTTAAACTGCAAGAGATGTAGACTTGATGACAGCATAATTTGCTTAAGTTGCGAACATTAGAGTATGTGTGTGTGCGAAGATAAACAAACAGAAGAAAAATCTCATGCATCTACACACGCACATACACTACACTATAGCAAGACAAAATGATCATGCCGTATACTTAAAGATAAAAAGAGACAACTACATTCCAGAAAGTTAGCGAAGTTACCAGAAGGTTTTATAATTTACTATATAAGGGGAGGCTGCCAGACGACATGAAGAAGTGTGTTTCTAAACTTAGACGAGTAAACATCGCCAAGAATAGTTAGTGTGTACATCGCGTTTAGTTGTACGTGTTTTTAAAGTAATAAATAAAGTGTTACTGAGAATTTATTTGTAAAATAAATATCCGTGTTTTATTTTATTGCAATTCAACGAATCCTGTGAAAATAATAAAACCGTTTTTATGTAAAGGACTAAAAACGTAACAATATATTTACTTGAAATTGTCAATAAAATGAAAGTTTAACGGATATTATTATTAAAAAGGTGAACAACAAAGACAATTATTAAAACTCTGTAAATGTAGTAGGCACGTGAGTAGGTATCAATCTAATAATTTAACCAGCAAACATAGATCGAGTACTGCATTCATAATAATTCTGATATGCTTCAAAACAATAAAAAATGATCTGTAAGACAAGGGCTAAAGCATACAACCTTTTAGCTATATTCTTTCATTCTATTTCAAAATCTTTTTTTCGACGGCATTCTTTAATAAAACGTTTTTGCTAAAATGAATTTTTATCTAATAATCGATGGTGGATATTGAAACTAATTCTTCTCTAACTTATTCAATTACGCTAGGGAGAGAAAAGAACCTGTCACAAGACAGGTCACGGGACTGGTTCCCCAAGGGGTCAATTGACATAATTAAGATACCCAGTGATAGGTTCTAGACCCAAACTTAAGCTACTTGTCATGTGATGGGGTCTTAATACTAGTTAAATTACTGTACTATAGACAAATGATTTTAATTTGGAACAAAATCTGCTGTATAATGAAGGAATTTTCCTGTCATATTTGTTCTAGTTTTGTGATGTGATTATTTTCACCGGTTACAACTCAGGAAGATTTTATACCATTCCCATTTTCACTAGTCATACAACAAGTACATTCAAAACAATTGGTATAACATTTCCCTCAGAGCAGTGTGTATTTTATTTGAAGTGAATCCTTGTTGAATACATTGTTAGATATTTCTAAAGTTAGTGAGCTACATCTTATATATAAATAGACTACACAATTTTGTCGTACACTTTTTAGTGTCTTAGTGTCCACCAATATTAATGAAACATACATATATGGTTAAAAAGATATTTGTGTATAGATGTGCGTAATATATTTTTTACCGATAATCCTCAAAATTCCAGAAGTTTCCCAGAAATATCCTCGTTTGAATTTCGGTCACCCGGCGATCCTAGTATTTGTTTTATTACTTAATTGCGTTATTAATTTAATTTATTTCATGCTTTGAATTTTCTCTTTTTCTACACAAAATGATAAAGCATTTTGACAATTGTGTAATCTTGATGGTATTTTAAGTCTAATCTAATAACAATTAAGTTATTAAATTTCTATGGGTCTAATCTAATATGTATCCAAATGTTTGTAAATCATCTAAAGTAAAATTTTATGAATCTTCAACCAATGAAGAATAGAATATGGTAGGTAATAACATATACCATAGTCATACAAGTTGTTTACAACTAAATAACTTAGATAATTTGATTTATTTGTAAAGTTCTGTGTTACATCATAGTACTACATTTGAATGTAGTACATACTTTTCGAACATATTCATAAGCATCCTTACTATATGACTAATTAGTAATCATTTCTTCGGAACTAATTCAGATGATTACACGAGGAGATACCTTTACATATAATTAAGTAGAATTCATTGACAATTCAGTTATTTTGTTAGCAACGTCAACCATCATCGTATAAAAAACCTTCTAGTGTGTTCGAACTTGATGACTTGATAATATAAATCGGAATTAGTCTATAAAATATAGTTTAGTAATGCGTTTTTATCATTCACTATAATTTTCTTTAATATGAATATGCATAGATACATTATTATTTAAAAATTCTCTTATAAATATTCTAAATATGCATGTATATATAGTACATATGTCTAATGTTGAATTAAAGGAATACTTAATATGATAACTGTAAGCAAATGCAATATGCTTTTACAGTTATCTAACAATATTTGAGTTTGGTATATTCACTGATTCCTAAATACAATCGAAATCTGTACATGTATACTATAAAGGCCTATATATTTGCTTTTTTAAGTTCTCCCCTTATGTTTTTATTAAGACTATCCCATTAAGGTATTGAATTAAGCACATGAATCTAATGGGAATTATTTGGGAATATTTTGACTTCTTATCAACCTGTAATTTAATAATATTCAAAAAGATATCGAGTAATAACATTCCGAAATTTATCTACAATTAAATTGAATTTTCAAGGATATGTGCTGTAATATAAGTTTTAAAAATAGTACGTATTTGTATATTCAGTTTCGGTATGGAATTAGTCAACTGATTTTACAGAATCTCATTCATAATAATAATTTGAATTTACATTAATTCAAATAATTGAACTAGAAAGCATAAATAATTACTTTCATTAATATGATTATTTCGAACGTATTTGCTTTGTGAATCTAAATTGATTATTAGGCTAAGGTTCGTAACGTTATATTCAGAAAGAATTGGGTATGATTAATATTCCAAGGAACAATGGAAAAATTAACATCAACTTAATTTTTCAACGTACACAGCAGAACAGAGTAGCGCCACTTTCGGAAGCCGCTACACTTCCATCGTCAGTGCTCACGTGTATTTGCTATCACCACTTGTCAGGTGGCTCTGTTGAATGTGATTTTAATTCTTATATATACAACTTTTTTTTCGCGAAAATTGAATACGAGAATTAAATCACTCTCAAGCTGATATTAAAGTGCACTTTCCCAGCGTTGCCATCGGTTTATTTTTCTTCATTCCCATTTTTCTGATTTTTGTTCTACTCAAGACAAACTTTTTTGGTTTGATTTTATACTTAAGTATATATGAACATGTAAACATGTGAAAAGCTCAAGCCAGTAGCTAATTGTTTTATTAATATGATTATTTCGAACGTATTTGCTTTGTGAATCTAAATTGATTATTAGGCTAAGGTTCGTAACGTTATATTCAGAAAGAATTGGGTATGATTAATATTCCAAGGAACAATGGAAAAATTAACATCAACTTAATTTTTCAACGTACACAGCAGAACAGAGTAGCGCCACTTTCGGAAGCCGCTACACTTCCATCGTCAGTGCTCACGTGTATTTGCTATCACCACTTGTCAGGTGGCTCTGTTGAATGTGATTTTAATTCTTATATATACAACTTTTTTTTTCGCGAAAATTGAATACGAGAATTAAATCACTCTCAAGTTGATATTAAAGTGCACTTTCCCAGCGTTGCCATCGGTTTATTTTTCTTCATTCCCATTTTTCTGATTTTTGTTCTACTCAAGACAAACTTTTTTGGTTTGATTTTATACTTAAGTATATATGAACATGTAAACATGTGAAAAGCTCAAGCCAGTAGCTAATTGTTTTATTAATATGATTATTTCGAACGTATTTGCTTTGTGAATCTAAATTGATTATTAGGCTAAGGTTCGTAACGTTATATTCAGAAAGAATTGGGTATGATTAATATTCCAAGGAACAATGGAAAAATTAACATCAACTTAATTTTTCAACGTACACAGCAGAACAGAGTAGCGCCACTTTCGGAAGCCGCTACACTTCCATCGTCAGTGCTCACGTGTATTTGCTATCACCACTTGTCAGGTGGCTCTGTTGAATGTGATTTTAATTCTTATATATACAACTTTTTTTTTCGCGAAAATTGAATACGAGAATTAAATCACTCTCAAGTTGATATTAAAGTGCACTTTCCCAGCGTTGCCATCGGTTTATTTTTCTTCATTCCCATTTTTCTGATTTTTGTTCTACTCAAGACAAACTTTTTTGGTTTGATTTTATACTTAAGTATATATGAACATGTAAACATGTGAAAAGCTCAAGCCAGTAGCTAATTGTTTTATTAATATGATTATTTCGAACGTATTTGCTTTGTGAATCTAAATTGATTATTAGGCTAAGGTTCGTAACGTTATATTCAGAAAGAATTGGGTATGATTAATATTCCAAGGAACAATGGAAAAATTAACATCAACTTAATTTTTCAACGTACACAGCAGAACAGAGTAGCGCCACTTTCGGAAGCCGCTACACTTCCATCGTCAGTGCTCACGTGTATTTGCTATCACCACTTGTCAGGTGGCTCTGTTGAATGTGATTTTAATTCTTATATATACAACTTTTTTTCGCGAAAATTGAATACGAGAATTAAATCACTCTCAAGCTGATATTAAAGTGCACTTTCCCAGCGTTGCCATCGGTTTATTTTTCTTCATTCCCATTTTTCTGATTTTTGTTCTACTCAAGACAAACTTTTTTGGTTTGATTTTATACTTAAGTATATATGAACATGTAAACATGTGAAAAGCTCAAGCCAGTAGCTAATTGTTTTATTAATATGATTATTTCGAACGTATTTGCTTTGTGAATCTAAATTGATTATTATGCTAAGGTTCGTAACGTTATATTCAGAAAGAATTGGGTATGATTAATATTCCAAGGAACAATGGAAAAATTAACATCAAGTGGCGCTACTCTGTTCTGCTGTGTACGTTGAAAAATTAAGTTGATGTTAATTTTTCCATTGTTCCTTGGAATATTAATCATACCCAATTCTTTCTGAATATAACGTTACGAACCTTAGCCTAATAATCAATTTAGATTCACAAAGCAAATACGTTCGAAATAATCATATTAATAAAACAATTAGCTACTGGCTTGAGCTTTTCACATGTTTACATGTTCATATATACTTAAGTATAAAATCAAACCAAAAAAGTTTGTCTTGAGTAGAACAAAAATCAGAAAAATGGGAATGAAGAAAAATAAACCGATGGCAACGCTGGGAAAGTGCACTTTAATATCAGCTTGAGAGTGATTTAATTCTCGTATTCAATTTTCGCGAAAAAAAAGTTGTATATATAAGAATTAAAATCACATTCAACAGAGCCACCTGACAAGTGGTGATAGCAAATACACGTGAGCACTGACGATGGAAGTGTAGCGGCTTCCGAAAGTGGCGCTACTCTGTTCTGCTGTGTACGTTGAAAAATTAAGTTGATGTTAATTTTTCCATTGTTCCTTGGAATATTAATCATACCCAATTCTTTCTGAATATAACGTTACGAACCTTAGCCTAATAATCAATTTAGATTCACAAAGCAAATACGTTCGAAATAATCATATTAATAAAACAATTAGCTACTGGCTTGAGCTTTTCACATGTTTACATGTTCATATATACTTAAGTATAAAATCAAACCAAAAAAGTTTGTCTTGAGTAGAACAAAAATCGGAAAAATGGGAATGAAGAAAAATAAACCGATGGCAACGCTGGGAAAGTGCACTTTAATATCAGCTTGAGAGTGATTTAATTCTCGTATTCAATTTTCGCGAAAAAAAAGTTGTATATATAAGAATTAAAATCACATTCAACAGAGCCACCTGACAAGTGGTGATAGCAAATACACGTGAGCACTGACGATGGAAGTGTAGCGGCTTCCGAAAGTGGCGCTACTCTGTTCTGCTGTGTACGTTGAAAAATTAAGTTGATGTTAATTTTTCCATTGTTCCTTGGAATATTAATCATACCCAATTCTTTCTGAATATAACGTTACGAACCTTAGCCTAATAATCAATTTAGATTCACAATTACTTTCATCTTAGATTTTGCATTTATTTATATCAAAATTTTTTAAACATGTAATCATCACAATCTCTATAATAAACACTTGCTTCTTTCATATTTTTAGAATGTTTTATTAAAACAACCAGCTTTACTCTGCACATCAAAAATAAAAAAACTAACCTTGTTAAGCAAATCAGTATAAGAAAATGTATGTATTATTAAGTAATATACATACATATGTACGTTCAATGACACGCTTCAGAAAAATAAAACAAAACTCAAACAATAGAACACATCAATACAAAGATTATCTATCGATCACAGCATACTAATACCATCTACTACTTTCCCGTGGTCAAGAGAAAAGTTAACTTGTAAAATCCCTACTTGATAAAATATTTAATGTAAAGAAATATCTTTGTATATCAAATAAACTCATTAAAATTATTAAAAATATCGGATGTGAAAGTGATAGAAATAATTAATGTTCCTGTCTTCCATGTATAGGTATAAGCATTCAAATTAAAGAACAAAATCCATGTAATAAGTATATTGATTGACCTTTCGCCCTCAGAAATATAACCGCCGAATACTAAAATAAATTTCCTTAGTCATGAAAACCTTCCAAAAAAAAAAATAATCTTCTGGTCCCCAAGTTGAGCTCATTGTAAAACAATCACACAAAGTGATAAAAAATAGTGTTGTACATGCACAACAACTACCACTACAAGCTCAAGACTATACAATATTTATCTGTACAGTTCAAATGATAAACAAAAAAATCGAAGTCAGTAGAATTAAGAATATGTACATAAACAAATTTTAAAAGACAAATTAATATGTACAACCTCAAAAAGAAATTTATATACATACATACATACATACATACATACATACATACATACATACATACATACATACATACATACATACATACATACATACATACATACATACATACATACATACATACATACATACATACATACATACATACATACATACATACATACATACATACATACATACATACATACATACATACATACATACATACATACATACATACATACATACATACATACATACATACATACATACATACATACATACATACATACATACATACATACATACATACATACATACATACATACATACATACATACATACATACATACATACATACATACATACATACATACATACATACATACATACATACATACATACATACATACATACATACATACATACATACATACATACATACATACATACATACATACATACATACATACATACATACATACATACATACATACATACATACATACATACATACATACATACATACATACATACATACATACATACATACATACATACATACATACATACATACATACATACATACATACATACATACATACATACATACATACATACATACATACATACATACATACATACATACATACATACATACATACATACATACATACATACATACATACATACATACATACATACATACATACATACATACATACATACATACATACATACATACATACATACATACATACATACATACATACATACATACATACATACATACATACATACATACATACATACATACATACATACATACATACATACATACATACATACATACATACATACATACATACATACATACATACATACATACATACATACATACATACATACATACATACATACATACATACATACATACATACATACATACATACATACATACATACATACATACATACATACATACATACATACATACATACATACATACATACATACATACATACATACATACATACATACATACATACATACATACATACATACATACATACATACATACATACATACATACATACATACATACATACATACATACATACATACATACATACATACATACATACATACATACATACATACATACATACATACATACATACATACATACATACATACATACATACATACATACATACATACATACATACATACATACATACATACATACATACATACATACATACATACATACATACATACATACATACATACATACATACATACATACATACATACATACATACATACATACATACATACATACATACATACATACATACATACATACATACATACATACATACATACATACATACATACATACATACATACATACATACATACATACATACATACATACATACATACATACATACATACATACATACATACATACATACATACATACATACATACATACATACATACATACATACATACATACATACATACATACATACATACATACATACATACATACATACATACATACATACATACATACATACATACATACATACATACATACATACATACATACATACATACATACATACATACATACATACATACATACATACATACATACATACATACATACATACATACATACATACATACATACATACATACATACATACATACATACATACATACATACATACATACATACATACATACATACATACATACATACATACATACATACATACATACATACATACATACATACATACATACATACATACATACATACATACATACATACATACATACATACATACATACATACATACATACATACATACATACATACATACATACATACATACATACATACATACATACATACATACATACATACATACATACATACATACATACATACATACATACATACATACATACATACATACATACATACATACATACATACATACATACATACATACATACATACATACATACATACATACATACATACATACATACATACATACATACATACATACATACATACATACATACATACATACATACATACATACATACATACATACATACATACATACATACATACATACATACATACATACATACATACATACATACATACATACATACATACATACATACATACATACATACATACATACATACATACATACATACATACATACATACATACATACATACATACATACATACATACATACATACATACATACATACATACATACATACATACATACATACATACATACATACATACATACATACATACATACATACATACATACATACATACATACATACATACATACATACATACATACATACATACATACATACATACATACATACATACATACATACATACATACATAAACAACCTACAAAATACCAAAATTTATATAGATACTAGATCGATCACAACAGACATATATCGTATACACACACTCAACCCAACACACACCTACAAAAAGTGATTACGTAATACTCTTACACAAACATAAGATATAATAAAATTTCATACTATGTATTGTGAAATTCAAATTCCTTTGTCTAGCAATACGAAACACTGTTTTTTAAATAAATAAACGAAGTTGCCATAACGACACCTTAGTCTCACCAACGAAGCAATAGTCGGACAGACAAAACCCCATAAAATTATAATGACACCTTAACATCTATCTACAATTGTTACATTAAAATAAAGAAATCAAAATATCCATCACAAGTTTATTAACCCTATTCAAAAACTCTGGTTATCAATACTATGGTCCCAAAATATTGAACAACTGAAACGCACTTGTACATAAAAAAACCTCTGCAAACAAAATACATATTTTAAATTTCAAATAAAATATATCAGCATATTTATTAGCTACACACAACTAAAAATCCAAACACTTATTTGTATGTATTTACATGCATACATCAAATACATTTGTATACATGTACATAAGTATGTACACATATTGGCAAATTTGATACCCATGCGATTGCGTACTCAGAACACTTAGTAGAACTTAACACAGCTCCTCCACCCCTCAAACACTTCCATAACCACATAATGAAAATATACAAACCGTTCACCAACCGACTGACGTTGAGTCAAAAATGGACGGACACGCTTAAATAAATAGAAACAAAACATTTTAAAACTTTAAATATAAACAAGTTGAATTTAACATACATAGAACAAAGATAAGCTTGACAAAATAAAAAAATTTCATCGTCCACAGTATTATAAAACACTGATCAAATCAAACGGATTTTAGCATAAACATATAAAAAATATGGCAGGTCACATACACGAGAACATTTTATACTACATATGTACATCACATGTCGCCCACAAAACAATTCAAACTATTTTAACAACATACCTCCAAATCATGGACAGACTCAAATTCCTACATTCAGACATATAGAAATTCCCACAGACAGACAGAAATTCTCACCCCCATACTTACTCTAACAAATTGAAAAAACATCAAGCTATGAACATCTCACATTCACAAATATATATTCTCACGGACAGACATCAATCCACATGTAGAAATAAGATGAAATTCATATACATAGCAACAGCAAGAATTCGCACGATCAGCACAAAATCAAGGACAACACATTGTAAAATTCAAATTGAGTAATATTGTGAAATTCAAATTTGACCTATCAAACACAAAAATAATAAAAGAGAATTGTTATATGTACATACATCTAGACATAAAAACAACCTCACATATACCTACATATATAAACAACAACTCACAAACAACAAAATTTATACAGATACTAGATCGATCACAACGTACATACATCACATAGACACACTCACACAACACAGACACAGACATACACATTTATCTTTTTTTCCCCACGCATATCAAATTAAACTTTTGTTTATTTAACAATTAAAATTTTTAATTTTAATTACCCAAATTTTAAAACTTCGGCAAAACTTCAAAGGAATATTTTGAGTAAATTTTGTGCAATGTCGGCCTACTGTGGGGTAGAATGTTCAAAGAAATATACAAGATGGGTAGACATCAATCCAAATGTACAGACTCTTAATGTAAACACAACCTCTAACCAATCCCCACTAACAAACAAAAAATTAGGATGATGACTCATTCTCCAACACATACAGCTGAATAAACAAAAACACCAACAAGATTAAGCATCCATATTTAACGAAAACAAACATTTCAGACCATCTGTCATACTAGAAACACAACTACAAATCCAATTGATCATGCGATTATTTGATGCAAAAGAAAAAAAATACCCCCACTTGACAAAAAAAAATATTATAAACAAAAAGCAAACGCTTATTGTATGTACGTATGTATATGCATACATATTAATTGGAACATAACACCCTCCTCTAACACTTCCATAACCACATTCTGAAAATATACAAACCCTCCACCAGTCAATTGGTGGACGGACATGCTTAAATAAACATAACTACATTTTAAACGTAAACACAAGCACCACAAAAAATTATCAAGAACAAAAAAATAATAGCGACACAATAAACCCCGTAGGAACCCAAGTCGACTTTTTTATCTACAAGTTTGGTGACGTTGACACCAAGCTTGTCTACACTCTTTATTTCCACATGTAATCTAAAACACTACCCAATCTCTCAATATGACCCCATAAGAACCACACAGTCTATAGTAAGCCAATACTACCAAGTCCCGAACTCACTACTCACTGTCTCAATATCACCCCATAAGAACAACATTGTCTATACTAAGCCAATACTTTCAAGCTCCAAACTCACTACCCAATGTCTCAATATCACCCCATTAGAACAACAACCTAAATTTCTATAACACCAAAAAGCATTACCCACACTATAATTTTTCACAATCTTCACTATACACATTTTGCATACAGGGCACTTTCATTTTTTTCCCACGGGTATCAAATTAAACATTTGTTTATTTAACAATTAAATTTCAAAGTTTCAAATTTTAATTACCCAAATTTTAAAATTTTAATTGGGGCCATGTCCCCAGTTCCTATCTACTAGTATTAGGAATAAAGATAATTATTGAAATGATTTTCTGTCTGAAGAACAGATACAGCATTCAGATAAACTTTGTTTGTAGTTGTTGGACTGAAGTGTATATTGATGATAGAGGTTTTTCTTATTAAAGTGTGTGTTAAAGGTATTTACATATATTTTGGATACAAAAGGATAAATCATTATGTTCAATACTGATTAAATTTCAATAATTTTACTCTACAAATAAATCTTATTAAATCTGTTCATATCTTTTCGTTCATTTACTTATATATTTGATATACCACATACAGCAAGATAATAATAATATCTTAATTAGAATGTGTGATCTTATAGTGGTATAAGCACATAAATCAAATATTATAGATACTCGTACATATTAGCTATTAGCGCCTATTTATATATATAAGCACATAATTCAGTTAAATTTGAGGCTCATCATGATCTACAATGTATTTTGAACCATTGTTTATATGAATATTTATGATACTTGTATTAGTTTTCTAAAGGATAATTAGGAATATAACAGAAATTTGTGAGTTAAAAATTGATTGAATAACTTATCAGATTATCAAAACTTTTTTGACTTTATAAAATGTTTAAAGAAAAAACTTAATATAATATAATTTATTGACATAAAATGCGTTAGGCCTTATTAGCTGAAGATTTCAAAATCAAGGACACAAAAAATAATTTCATAATGCAAAAAATAATTTCATAATGTTGTGAAATTCAAATTCAAGAACTACACAAATCAAATCAAGATTATGCAGGATCTAACAGTACAGTTAAACTTATAAACAAACAAAAATTTGCAAG
This sequence comes from Panzeria rudis, assembly GCA_956483635.1. Classification (NCBI taxonomy): domain Eukaryota; kingdom Metazoa; phylum Arthropoda; class Insecta; order Diptera; family Tachinidae; genus Panzeria; species Panzeria rudis. Next base: position 58,473,547 of record OY101451.1, read on the forward strand.
TAAGCAAAAAACTTGAGAAGAGTGGTTTTGATCCAAGAATTGTTTTCTCTGCTAGCAGAGCAGTTGCTCATGCTCAGACAACGTCAACGTTTTTTCTATTCGATGACGTCAGGTCTGTCTATAGACACCCCTCTTTTAATGTAGTTTCTTAGATATTTTTTGGTGCAAAACAAACTTTGATGGTTCATGTTTAACAATAGATAATAAATTGGAAAAAAATAAAACAAGGATTGTATTAGTTTTTCAAAATCCGAATTGTGAGGAAGGACCTGATACATGTGGGTGCTCGGTATACTTTCTACGGAAAGCTATATTGGAAAATTTAATGGAATATTATTATACAATGTTTCAACCATCATAATTAAATTTAATAAATAAAATAGTATTATTAAAATAAAATATTCACTGTCTTGTATTATTTTTTCTAAAGGATAATTAGGAAAATTAAAGAAATTTTTGAGTTAAAAATTTAATGAATAACTTATGAGAATATCCAACTTTTTTTGACTCTGAAAAATGTTGAAATAATTAAATTTAATACAATTTCATGATGTTGTGAAATTCAAATTCCCTTGTCAAGAAATAAACAAATCAAATCAAGATTATGCAGGATTTAACAGTACAGTTAAACTTATAAACAGAAAAATTTGCAAGTAAGCAAAAAACAAGACAAGAATTGTTTTGATCCAACAAAAATTGTTTTCTCTGTTAGCAGCACGACGTGTATGCACAGTCAACGTCGGGTTTTTTCAATTTCATGATATCAGGGCTGAACAAGAAAATAAAACAAAGATTGTATATATATTTTTTGATATTAATAAGATTTTTTTTATTATTATTTAATTTTTTTCTTTTTTTATTATTATTATAATTTTTGTTTTAATAACAAAGCAAATTTTCTTAATAACTAAACATTAATAACTAAATATTTACATATAAACAGAAACAAATTACATTTAAGTAAAAAACTCATCATTCTTCTTGAAGCTTATCAATTTCCATTAGCAACATATCCAGTTCATATTCTGGATTTGTTTCCTCAATTCTATAATTATACCATGCTAATGTATTTATACCATCACATTGTATTTTTCTTTTATCATCTTGATAACTAAGTACAATCTTATTTAGTTGGTTGGTATAAATTTGATGAACTTTTGACTTAAATGTTAACATATCATCATAATCAATAGACTTATTAAATAAACAATTTCTATACGCCTCTAAACTATATTTTTCAAGAACACATTTCTTAACCCCCTTCGATTTTTTTACATCATTTTCATATTGCACGCTAAAAGAATACATTTTTGACCGAAGTCCCACAAATTCTTTCATCACTTTCCCACAATTCTCATCCTTTATCAAACCCAGCACCTTTTCGTTTAAAAGAGGAATACCATATACGTTATCTTTTTGGTAATCAGAAGTGTCAAGTTCTTGTTCTATGTCAGATTTTATGTCGGCATAAAAGTCGTCAGTTTTTATTGTATATATAAATGAGTCGGTGTCCATGTAATTTAAAAATAAATTTGCTTTAAACTTGGGCTGTATGAATCCATAATGGAAATTATACATTTTCCATTTAGAAAGCTCCAAGACGCAAAATCCCAAGTATATGGGCTTGTTTTAATATGTTTTGACTTTATTTATTTCTATAGCTACCATATCTTCAGAAAATATAGATAAACTATGAAAATTGGATTTAGATATCCAATATTGAGCCCCCAAATGGTTATAGTTTGTTCTGTTCCAGTTGGTTACAATTTTCACATCTCTGCTCTTGTTCACATTCTCCATTGTTTTGCCATACGCAGCATTATTAAGTAATTTGAAAAAAATTTTCTCAAAAGCATTTTTAGAAGTGGCTCTGTGTTTGGTATTTAAGTCAATATAACCTTTTAACCATGGAGATTGTTTAAATGCTAGAATACGATGCGTTTTCTTTAGAATCAAACCATATTCCAAACATTGCTTCAGAACTCTGTAATGTATTACATAAGAGCTTTTTGGTGAAAAGTCCGCAATTAATTTCTTATGGTTTGATTCTAAAGTTTTCTTGTTTTCAACACAGAAGGGAAAGTCATTCTGAGAGTCATGCAGATGTGAACGATATTCTGAAGTGACCTCATATACATAACCATCTTGTGAGTTATTATCTATGCTTTTCGCATCCAGATTCAGCTCATCACTTGTCAGCCATCGGAATCCTCCATAAGGAAGATACTCAGACATCGCCCAACCGTAAAGGTTATTTGCGTCTAAATATATTAGAAATTCTGAAGGCTTGTCTTCATCAAAATCATCTAAATATTTATTATTTGCTTTGGAATATCGCTTACTGCACTGTAACATTCCACCGCGTATTCCCTTTTTAAAGAAGTTATACATGTCAATGTCTGTTAACAACTCTAATTCTATTTGTGTGTTTTAACATGGCATCCCATGATAGTCCTGGAGCAGTATAGTACTGACACGGATCTAGATTATAAGTCCCCTTACAGACTTTTCGAAAATTTTCGAATATGTCTGCTAACAATAGCACATCTGTTTTGAGATATAATTCCATATAATCTCGCAGGGTTTTGCAATTAAAGGTATGCCAAATCTTTATTGCATGCTCATAATCTTTAATTGAGCATTCCTTGTTATTTAATTTCTCTTGATGGAAGCTGACCATCATCCAATTTTTCAAATGAATCAAGATATTCAAAAGGGAAAACACCCTTTCTTCGTACAAGGTCAAATTCTGTGTTTCTGTTAAAGTGTGCCCTTACCGTATGGAAATCATTGTCCGTTAGATTATTAGCTAAGGATTCTAAGCTATCAGCCATAAAACGAATAGTATCTAAAAATCGGATTTCAAGATTGCAATTGTCAGTCATTTTTGTAAATGTCGATAGTAAAATGTACAGTTCTTTGTTCAGTGGTAGGACTTTTATGTTGTCAGACTTTTTACCTAATTCTTTAACAAAGAGGTGCGAGTCATAAGATGAATAATTATGAAAATATTTGGTATGAACTTCGGAATTTGGTACTTTAAGTTGCAAATATTGTGAGCTGCACCTCGATATTTACCACTTATATGACAATGATCTCTTACACGATCTTTACCGATAACTTTGTCACATATGTGACAATTTATTGAATTTTGAAAACTGTATATTTCCGAAGGGGTCAAGCTGTTAATTTTTGTCTTACTGGTGAGGAACTGATTGCAAATATCTTCACAATCGTCAATTAACCAGTCAACAAATTTTACAGATGCGTACTCACCAGTATATATCTTAAATTTATCTAAACTATTATTACCTACACATTTTATATAATAACTAAAGGCACAAGGAATGTGCCTCTTTATAACTTGAGTTTTGTCATTTACAGTAGTTTGGATATCTTCTAGTATGCATTCGAAATCTGCATATAGAACGAATGGCACATCCATCTGCCGCTGGTGATCTTTAAAATTCAAAATACTATTTTCAGGAGAAGGTAACGCAGCAACAATTTTCCCACATTCCGTTTTGTGTTATTCCATAGTCCATTCATTGTGCGTATATTGTAGGCAGGTATTACAAAATTTGAGACTGTCATGGTGCTTTGTTGTCTGACGCCTTAATAATCTGTAAAAGGAATAAATTTATATATGTATATAGTTATTCAATCATAAATATGTATTTACTTACCTTGATATATCTTTAATAAAAATGTAATGGTGAATGTCTCCAGCTTCCAACGATGTTATATGAGCTGTAATATTCTTTATGATTTGTTATTGTGGTATCTAATGCAGCAACTAAACTCCATTTAAAACAGTAATCATCATTGTTTTGAATGTTGATACAGCCCTGCTTTTTAGCTAGTTTTAATGGGGTGCTTATCCAATGAGATCCTTTTACTAGAGAACTTTTGTTTATGTTAATTTCAGCGCGAATAATTCTTATTAAAGTCCACCCAGAATCTCTTTCCTGGAATTCTGACATTTGATTATGAATGTTCTGGAATTGTTTTTCAACATTACTTCCCTGGCACAATAAATCCATTTTTGCTCTGTGTGAAATTTGACACAAGTCAATTTCTTCACCAACAATTTTTATGTACTCTCCAATTACAGTTACACAGAATTTTAAAATATTATGTTTAACCAAACTTTTTTTCAAGTCTTTCCTTGAAAATAGGTTTATTTTCCAGAACAAAGTCTTCAAATAGAAGATCATCTTTTTTGTTGGGAATTCCATATGTTGCAATATTTTTTTGAATGCACTGTTTATTTCATAATATTTTGGTTCTACATTCAAAGGAGTATCATTATATTTACCGCTGGGAGAATTTGAACTATCAATGTCATCAAACACAATATTATCTAGTTGTTGCTGTTGTTGTTGATGTGGCTGCTGTTGTTGCTGATAATGTTGCTGTTGTTGTTGTTGGTGTTGAGAATATCTGGAACTGTCCACCGTCAAAGCCAATTGATTATTCAAAACTGAAGGATAATAGTTGGGCATATTATATTGCTGCCATTGCATTGGTGATGTATATTGATAAGGAATGGGAAGATGATGTGGAATTTTTGTGGGTACTGAAAACTGATTATTCCATGACATTGGTATCGGATAGCTGGTAGACATACCGTATTGCTCATAATTCATTCGTAGTGGATATGGTTCGTACCGTAGAGAAGCTTGGTGCTGATGTTGCTGTTCTCCATTTGAGTCCTGATTGATGATCACTTGACCTGGTTGACCATGATTTCGGACGTGATCCAAGAACGCTTTTTGGTATTTGTATACCTTATTACACAAATTACATTGATATACAGAAGAACTCATTTTTTTTATTTATTTATTTAATCAAATTTATTAAATTATTTTATTTTATTTATTTAGTCCTTTTTTCAAAAACACTATAAACTTCTTTATTAATAAATTTTTTGTTTTTCCTATTTATTTAATTAGTAACAATTAACTTTATTTAATTATTTTATTTAATTTATTTAGTTCTATTGTAAAAACACAATGAAATTGTTTATTAATAAATTTTTTGCTTTCAACCGCACTTATTGAGTTATCAGAATATACCGATGAAAATCTTCATTATTTCTTCTACTTATATACATCCTATGAGAATCGCGTAGTAGGCATCAAGTCTAATTTTTTATTGATATTACGAGATTGATGAAATTCATATGTATACATAGCAACAGCAAGAACTAGAACATAACATTGTGCAATATTTTATTATATATAAATGATGACTAATGAAATTTTGTTATCAAATGATGACTCATTCTAAAAACATGTGCAACTGAATAAACCAAGTCATAAACATGATTCTGCAAAACAAATAATCAGACGGACATTTCAAATGATGACTCATTCTCAAAACATGTGCAGCTGCATAAACAAAGCCATAAACATGATTCTGCAAAACAAATAATCAGACGGACATTTCAAATGATGACTCATTCTCAAAACATATGCAGCTGAATAAACAAAGCAATAAACATGATTCTGCAAAACAAATAATCAAATTAATATCCCAAGAAATAAACAAGACGGACATTTGAAACGACATACACACATTCTTAACAAATCTAAAGATAAGAAAAAAGAAACACACACACACACAAACAAACAAACAGCCACGCAACCACAACCGCACACATCCACAAACCCCCACCCGCCACCTATCCACGCACCCACAGCCACGCACAAAGTAAATGTAAACACAAGCACCACAAAAAATTATCAAGAAAAAAAATAATAATAGCGACACAATAAACCCCGTAGGAACCCAAGTCGACTTTTTTATCTACAAGTTTGGTGACGTTGACACCAAGCTTGTCTACACTCTTTATTTCCACATATAATCTAAAACACTACCCAATCTCTCAATATGACCCCATAAGAACCACATTGTCTATAGTAAGCCAATACTTTCAAGCTCCAAACTCATTACCCAATGTCTCAATATCACCCCATAAGAACCACATTGTCTATACTAAGCCAATACTTTCAAGCTCCAAACTCACTACCCAATGTCTCAATATCACCCCATTAGAACAACACCAAAAAGCATCACCCACACTATAATTTTTCACAATCTTCACTATACACATTTTGCCTAGAGGGCACTTTAATTTTTTCCCACGGGTATCAAATTACAGATTGTTTATTTAACAATTAAAATTTCAAATTTTAATTACCCATGAGATGAGTGAAATTGAAAGTTTTGCTTTTTCCGTGGAAACGCTCGAGTATACAAGATCTTCATCGTTCTTATTACGCAAGAGTATCAATTCATGTTTTCCATTTAGTATGACTTTATTATAGTCTTGAGCGAAACTCAAAAGCATTTTTAAGGGTACATAAAAGTTAAAATATCCATTAACAAGTTTCAAATCATCAATTTTATTCCAGCCAGCATTCTGCATTCCAGTGCTTTCCGTTGATGATAAAGAAACCAAATTTTTTATGGTACTTGTACCTGCTAAATATCTTGTATGATCAATTTCAATACCATTAAGTTCATAACGAATTTCATCAAAGAGATATGCAACAAAGTTGTTTTTTAATTTAAAGTTGTCTGTAGATGTTTAGGTTTTCTCATCTACAACAGATCCCTCGACATATATATAACTTTCACTAGGTAACACATACAAATCTTGATTTTGAATTGAAATGCGAATTTCATCATTATTGTTGTAAGATTGTAGGTATGACACGTATGTATGATAGTCCTTTTTGATTATATTTTCATCAGATAAGGGTTTATCTAAGACATTTATTATTGAACTTATTTTGCCTTCAATTTAAAATTCAATGACTTGAGAAAATTTTTATTTGCTGTCGTTAGAGTTTTTTGATGAATTGACCTCTTTAATTGTGGTTTAGATCGTGATAATATTTTAGGTTCGTATGCTGATGGTGTTGTTGTTGTTGCTATATTCTGTGATATACTCGAGTTGAATATTAGCATTATTTAGTTGGTCTTAAATGAATTCGTATTGTTATTTCCTCTCCTCGGAAATTATTTAAACCACCGTGCTGATCAACTACTCGTAGAGCTAGTGAACTTATCTCTCTGGAGTTCACCGGTAAATAGATGAGATTTCGAGGTATCTCATCTATTTTATAGCCTGGAGGCACATTAATCGGAAATTCATGTAGTGTATGCGTCTTGGAATTATTCATATATGTATTAACAGCGATACTACTTTCAATTCGCAACAGATTCACCTTGAAAGTATTAACTGGAAGATCAGAATAATGATCAACGCTTGGAGTTAGGATTTTACTATTGAATCCCAAGAGTTTTCCAATTGTATTTTCTTTATTAAAATATATTGCATCCTTAGAGCTGTTGACTTTAACTTGCATTGTATTGTTATTGGCTTCTATAAAAATTCTATTTTCTGGATTGTAGCGTTTATATTGTTCCTCTATATAATCAACTATATCATTCAATTCATAAGATCCAATTGGTATTTCAATCACATTTTCACCTATATGAAACAAATTGTTGTAGACATCAACATTTGGGATGCTAATATATGAATGAAAATCAGTTAGAGCACACTCATATGCCCCATTTAAATCAATAGGTGGGAAGTAATTAGCAGATAACTCTGATGAGTTGGAGCTTAGAGTAAGTGTTATTGACATTACGACTGTCTGATTACGAATAAATAAGTTCAACACAAAATTGTTTATAAAAAGGATTTACATATTTATTTCATCTTTTTATTTTAAATTTACATTACAATCTTAAGTACTAAGTATGTATGTATAATAATTGCTGATATTGTTTAAACTATAATATTTCATCTTTACTTATCCATGAATTGTGATCGTTACTAAATCCCAACCATTTAACAAATGCTTTGGCTCCTCTGGTTTTAATAATCTTTTCAACTAGATATGTATTAGGAAATCTTGTTTTTAAAAGTTTATCATAAAATCCACCTTTAATAGGATTTCCACGATAATCTTCTAATATGTATGTTGTGGGATATATATTTTGAATAGATTTAATTGTGGAAATTTCTGTTGTCCAATTTGGAGTATAACCTTTTTCAAAAATATGCTTATATTTGCTTATGCGCACATGATCACCAATATTAAATTTCGATATTTTATACATTTTCAAATGACTGTATACTGTATTCAATAATTTTTTCTCATTTGAAGAGTTGACTTTAATTGGAGCCATTTTAATGGTACGATGAACTTTTCTGTTATATGATTCTAATAGATCTTTGTAGATATCAAGCCAATTGTATGTACCATTAAAACTAAATTCTTTCCACATCATCCCTTTTAATGTTCTATTAAATCGTTCTACTATTGATGCTTTCATTCTGCTATACGTTGAATAGTGATTAATTTTGTACTTATCCTTCAATTTTCCAAAGTGTTTATTGAAAAATTCTTTACCATCATCTGTTTGTAGGTTTTTTTGTACTCGTCCCAATCGAAAAATATCTGACATGGCTTGGGTTGTTTCAAGTGCAGTTTTTGTTTTAAGTGGTACTGCCCATGCAAATTTGGAGAATGTGTCAATTATAGTTAACAAAAATCTATAATTTGTATTGTCCATACAATAATTTCCCATTTCAACTAAATCAGCTTGCCAAAGATCATCTATTCCTTTCCTCACAACTCTACGACGTAAAAAAGATTTTCGAGCTTGTTTATGGAGTTCATTTACTAAAATTCTTTTTGAAGTAATTTTTTTAGTATTAAGAATTATTTTCGATGTGTTGTGATCTATTTGATACATTTTTAGCTATTGACACAAACATGTAATTTTCAAATCTATAAATCTTCTCATTAACTTTTCTTTTGTATACTTTCAACAAATTTTTGTAGATATCCGTCTTCCAAAAATTTTTTGATTTTGGAAATAGTTTCTTGCTTTTTTTATTCTCTTCCAACTGTAATATTATTGCATCTTGTAGCATTTCGATTTGCGTTCTTAGAGTATCATGAATATTGTTGTTATCTTCCTTAAAGTATTTTAATAGCTGGTGTTCTATTTCTTCGATTTGAGTTTGCAGAAACAATTTATTGATAAAATCGTTTTCTTCCACAGCTTTTGCCACATTTTTGATTCTTTTGTTTTGGACATCGATGTTGTTGTTCGCATCCATAAAGAACCCCAACATTTTAGGGGCATTTTTCAATGAAATTATATTGCTTGTATCGTTTAGATAATGTCCAAACTTATCAACAGACATACTTTATATAGATTATTCTATTATATTAGCTTCGCGAAGTTCTGCAATAATTGATACAATTTCGTTATTATGATTAGTATGACCTGCAGCTTGTGATGATACCAGTAGTCGAAGTCGATCTACCATCTCATTTGGATCATCCCAGTATATATAGTTTTGCTTATGAGGGTTAAACTGCATCAATCCATCACGTTTATAATTAGATATGGTCTTATTTTTTGATAAAGTCTGTTGGTTTTTCTCTTTAAACATCTTTTTAATAATATGTTTATATTTATAGGCTTTCGTTCCCTTGATTTGTCCATCTGGTTTACAGTCTCTTCTGTACTCATTTGTATTAATTAAAATTTTTTGTAGAGTTCTAGTTCATATTTATCATAGTTTTTTGGTATTTTATGAAACATTAGAGAAAATAGTCCTGGTGTTAGAGCCCATATTTGACTACCAACATGTATTTTGTTTTCATTTAATTTGAGCTTACTATCACCAAATTTCCATTCATTATTCAAATCTTTATGTGGACCATAGTTAGTATCTAATTCATTTCTTCGTTCCAAAACAGATAAGTCAGTGTAAGTCTCTTCAGCATTTGAGTTTTGAGAGTAAAAATCGTCATCATCGTCATCATCATTATCAATAGTACTTTCACCATTAGGATCAGCAAGTGAATTGCTGGTATCAAATATTGATTCTTCCACAAGTTTCTTTGGTGTACTTGTATCCAACTTAATTGATGGTTTCTTAAGATGATTAGAACTGTTATTATATTCAAATTCTGTTTTCATTCTTTTCTTTTTTGATAATTCCATTGATATTATTAGAATTATTTATAAATTTGTTTAAAGGATCTGTTATAGGTTGAAATGTATCTTTTAGTTGTTCACATGTGTCTATTTCGCCCGTTTTTATACTACGAAGCTTTTTCTTCAAGACATTTCTTGTCGCAACCAGCTCTTTTAAAATTTTTTCATCCATTTTCCAGCTATCAGATCAGATTATTAGGTATCTGATCAGGTTATCAGATCAGCTTATTAGGTACCTGATCAGGTTAACAGATCAGGGTATTATGTATCAGATCAGCTTATTAGGTATCAGATCAGATCAGTTTATTGGGTAGATAATTAGATCAGGTATAGTTCATATTTCAAGAGCTATGTAGATGTATTATGGTTAAAGCCAGATTATATACTAAAGTTTTTCTTTTATGTAGAGCAATTTATATTGTTATGAAATAATCGAATAATTTTCTGTAGCGCCCATTGTTTAATTCATTATCTTTGCTTATTATCAAAAATCCATATTTATCCTTCGAGCACAATCGACAAATTTCATGAAACTTTGCATAACTCATATCGCTGGCAACATGATCCCTATAAACATGTTTCATATTTGTCTCATCTTGTTTAATCATTATAATCATATTCGCATTGTCATCAACATTTGGGATGCTATTATATGAATGAAAATCAGTTAGAGCACACTCATATGCCCCATTTAAATCAATAGGTGGGAAGTAATTAGCAGATAACTCTGATGAGTTGGAACTTAGAGTAAGTGTTATTGACATCATTACTGTCTGATTACGAATAAATAAGTTCAACACAAAATTTTTTATAAAAAGGATTTACATATTTATTTCATCTTTTTTTTTTAATTTACATTATAATCTTAAGTAGTAAGTATGTATGTATACTAATTGCTGATAATGCTTCAACTATAATATTTCATCTTTACTTATCCATGAATTGTGATCGTTACTAAATCCTAACCATTTAACAAATGCTTTGGCTCCTCTGGTTTTAATAACCTTTTCAACTAGATATATATTAGGAAATCTTGTTTTTAAAAGTTCTTTATCATATAATCCACCTTTAATAGGATTTCCACGACAATCTTCTAATATGTATGTTGTGGGATATGTATTTTGAATAGATTTAATTGTAAAAATTTCTGTTGTCCAGTTTGGAGTATAGCCTTTTTCAAAAATATGCTTATATTTGCTTATGCGCACATGATCACCAACATTAAATTTCGATATTTTATACATTTTCAAATGACTGTATACTGTATTCAATAATTTTTTTCTTATTTGAAGAGTTGGAGCAATTTTAATGGTACGATGAACTTTTCTGTTATATGATTCTAACAGATCTTTGTAGATATCAAGCCAATTGTATGTACCATTAAAACTAAATTCTTTCCACATCATCCCTTTTAATGTTCTATTAAATCGTTCTACTATTGATGCTTTCATTCTGCTATACGTTGAATAGTGATTAATTTTGTACTTATCCATCAATTTTCCAAAGTGTTTATTGAAAAATTCTTTACCATCATCTGTTTGTAGGTTTTTTGGTACTCGTCCCAATTGAAAAATATCTGACATGGCTTGGGTTGTATCAAGTGCAGTTTTTGCTTTAAGTGGTACTGCCCATGCAAATTTGGAGAATGTGTCAATTACAGTTAACAAAAATCTATAATTTTTATTGTCCATAGAATAATTTCCCATTTCAACTAAATCAGCTTGCCAAAGATCATCTATTCCTTTCATCACAACTCTACGTCGTAAAAAAGATTTTCGAGCTTGTTTATGGAGTTCATTTACTAAAATTCTTTTTGAAGTCATTTTTTAGTATTAAGAATTATTTTCGATGTGCTGTGATCTATTTGATACACTTTTAGCTATTGACACAAACATGTATTTTTCAAATCTATAAATATTCTCATTAACTTTTCTTTTGTATACTTTCAACAAATTTTTGTAGATATCCGTCTTCCAAAAATTGTTTGATTTTGGAAATTGTTTCTTGCATTTTCTTATTCTCTTACAACTGTAATATTATTGCATGTTGTAGCATTTCGATTTGAGTTCTTAGAGTATCATGAATATTGTTGTTATCTTCCTTAAAGTATTTTAATAGCTTGTGTTCTATTTCTTCGATTTGAGTTTGCATAAACAATTTATTGATAACATCGTTTTCTTCCACAGCTTTTGCCACATTTTTGATTCTTTTGTTTTGGACATCGATGTTGTTGTTCGCATCCATAAAGAACCCCAACATTTTAGGGGCATTTTTCAATGAAATTATATTGCTTGTATCATTTAGATAATGTCATAACTTATCAACAGACATACTTTATATAGATTATTCTATTATATTAGCTTCGCGAAGTTCTTCAATAATTGATACAATTTTGTTATTATGATTAGTATGACCTGCAGCTTGTGATGATACCATTAGTCGAAGTCGATCTACCATCTCATTTGGACCATCCCAGTATATATAGTTTGGCTTATGAGGGTTAAACTGTATCAACCCATCACCTTTATAATTAGATATTGTCTTATTCGGTATTGATTTTGATAAAGTCTGTTGGTTTTTCTCTTTAAACATCTTTTTAATAATATGTTTATATTTATAGGCTTTCGTTCCCTTGATTTGTCCATCAGGTTTATAATCTCTTCTGTACGCATTTGTATTAATTAAAATTTTTTGTAGAGTTCTAGTTCATATTTATCTTGTTTTTGGGTATTTTATGAAACATCAGAGAAAATAGTCCTGGTGTTAGAGCCCATATTTGACTACCAACATGTATTTTGTTTTCATTTAATTTGAGCTTACTATCACCAAATTTCCATTCATTATTGAAATCTTTATGTGGACCATAGTTAGTATCTAATTCATTTCTTCCTTCCAAAACAGATAAGTCAGTGTAACTCTCTTCAGCATTTGAATTTTGAGAGTAAAAATCGTCATCATCATCATCATCATTATCAATAGTACTTTCACCATTCGGATCAGCAAGTGAATTGCTGGTATCAAATATTGATTCTTCTGCAAGTTTCTTTGGTGTACTTGTCTCCAACTTAATTGATGGTTTCTTAAGATGATTAGAACTGTTATTATATTCAATTTCTGTTTTCATCTCATTCTTTTCTTTTTTGATAATTCCATTGATATTATTAGAATTATTTATAAATTTGTTTAAAGGATCTGTTATAGGTTTAAATGTATCTTTTAGTTGTTCACGCGTGTCTATTTCGCCCGTTTTTATACTACGAAGCTTTTTCTTCAAGACATTTCTCTTCGCAACCATCTCTTTTAAAACTTTTTCATCTATTTTCCAGCTATCAGATCAGCTTATTAGGTATCTGATCAGGTTATCAGATCAGCTTATTAGGTATCAGATCAGCTTATTAGGTATCTGATCAGGTTATCAGATCAGGTTATTAGGTATGAGATCAGCTTATTATGTATCATATCACCTTATTAGGGTCCTGATCAGGTTATCAGATCAGGTTATTTGGTATCAGATCAGCTTATTAGGTATCAGATCAGCTTATTAGGTACCTGATCAGGTTATCAGATCAGGTTATTAGGTATCAGATGAGCTTATTAGGTACCTGATCAGGTTATCAGATCAGGTTATTAAGTATCAGATCAGCTTATTAGGTATCAGATCAGCTTATTAGGTATCTGATCAGGTTATCAGATCAGGTTATTAGGTATCAGATCAGCTTATTAGGTATCAGATCAGCTTATTAGGGACCTGATCAGATTATCAGATCAGGTTATTAGGTATCAGATCAGCTTATTAGGTACCTGATCAGGTTATCAGATCAGGTTATTAGGTATCAGATCAGCTTATTAGGTAGATAATTAGGTCAGCTATAGTTGATAAGTAGTAGGGAACTGTATGTATGGCCCCACAGTAGGCCGACATTGCACAAAATTCACTCAAAATATTCCTTTGAAGTTTTGCCGAAATTTTAAAATTTGGGTAATTAAAATTTGAAATTTTAAATTTTATTTGTTAAATAAACAAAAGTGCAATTTGATACCCGTGGGGAAAAAATGAAAGTGCCCAGTAGGCAAAATGTGTAAAGTGAAGATTGTGAAAAATAATAGTGTGGGTAATGCTTTTTAATGTTATAGACATTTAGGATGTTGTTCTTATGGGATGATATTGAGACATTGGGTAGTGAGTTTGGAGCTTGAAAGTATTGGCTTACTATAGACGATGTGGTTCTTATGGGGTCATATTGAGAGATTGGGTAGTGTTTTAGATTATATGTGGAAATAAAGAGTGTAGACAAGTTTGGTGACAACGTCACCAAACTTGTAGATAAAAAAGTCGACTTGGGTCCTACGGGGTTTATTGTGTCGCTATTATTATTTTTTTGTTCTTGATAAATTTTTGTGGTGCTTGTGTTTACATTTACTTTGTGCATGGCTGTGGGTGCGTGGATGTGTGGGGGATGGGGGTGTGTGTGTTTCTTTTTTCTTATCTTTAGATTTGTTAAGAATGTGTGTATGTCGTTTCAAATGTCCGTCTTGTTTATTTCTTGGGATAATAATTTCATTACTTGGTTTGCAGAATCATGTTTATGGCTTTGTTTATTCAGCTGGATATGTTTTGAGAATGAGTCATCATTTGAAATGTCCGTCTGATTATTTGTTTTGCAGAATCATGTTTATGGCTTTGTTTATTCAGGTGGATGTGTTGGAGAATGAGTCATCATCCTAATTTTTTGTTTGTTGGTGGGGATTGGTTAGAGGTTGTGTTTACATTAAGAGTCTGTACATGTGGATTGTTGTCTACCCATCTTGTATATTTCTTTGAACATTCTACCCCACAGTAGGGCGACATTGCACAAAATTCACTCAAAATATTCTTTTGAAGTTTTAAAATTTGGGTAATTAAAATTTGAAATTTTAATTGTTAAATAAACAAATAAACAAATGTGTATGTCTGTTTCTGTGTTGTGTGAGTGTGTCTATGTGATGTATGTACGTTGTGATCGATCTAGTGTCTGTATAAATTTTGTTGTTTGTGAGTTGTTGTTTATATATGTAGGTATATGTGAGGTTGTTTTTACGTCTGGATGTATGTACATCTCTTTCTCTTTTATTATTTTTGTGTTTGATAGGTAAAATTTGAATTTCACAATATTACGCAATTTGAATTTTACAATGTGTTGCCCTCGATTTTGTGCTGCTCGTGCAAATTCTTGCTGTTGCTATGTATATAAATTTCTACATCTGGATTGATGTCTGTCCGTGAGAATATATATTTGTGTATGTGAGATGTTCGTAGCTTGCTGTTTTTTCAATTTGTTAGTGTAAGTATGGGGCGTGTGAGAATTTCTGTCTGTCTGTGGGAATTTCTATATGTCTGAATGTATGAATTTGAGTCTGTCCATGATATGGAGGTATGTTGTTAAAATAGTTTGAATTGTTTTTCGTAGGCGCCATGTGATGTACATATGTATGTAGTATAAAATGTTCTCATGTATGTGACCTTCCCTATTTTTTATATGTTTATGCTAAAATCCGTTTGATTACATCTGTGTTTTATAATACTATGGACGATGAAATTTTTTTATTTTGTCAATCTTATCTTTGTTTTATGTATGTTAAATTCAATTTGTTTATATTTAAAGTTTTAAAATGTTTTGTTTCTATTTATTTAAGCGTGTCCGTCCATTTTTGACTCAACGTCAGTCGGTTGGTAAACGGTTTGTAAATTTTCATTATGTGGTTATGGAAGTGTGAGAGGGGAGGAGGAGCTGTGTTAAGTTCTACTAAATGTTCTGAGTACGCAATCGCATGGGTATGAAATTTGACAATATGTGTACATACTTATGTACATATCTACAAATTTATTTGATGTATGCATGTAAATACATATTGGGTGTTTTTTATTGAGGTATAGAACTTTAAGTTGGCATCACTTTTTTAACTGGCGGCCATTTTGTCAGCTGTCAAGTGATTAATATTTAGTTTGGTTTGCCATTTCATCATGAATAGGTTGACAAAAGAACAACGCTTGCAAATCGTGCAAATTTATTTCGAAAATAATGGTTCAGTTCGCGAAGTTTACCGCAAGCTCCGTCCATTTTATGGTCGACATAATCGTCCATCAGAGCAATTAATTCGGCTAACCATGGATCGTTTTCGCACTACGTTTACTCTATGTGATAATACGCATCCGCAGAGACGTCGAACAGTGCGCACCGAAGAAACAATTGCCGCTGTAGAGCAAAGTGTTGAAGAGGACCCGAATGAATCGATTCGCCACCGTGCACAGCAATTGGAGCTTTGTCCATCAACTTTATGGAAGATTTTGCGCAAAGATCTTGGCTTGCGACCTTACAAGATCCAGCTTGTGCAAGAATTAATGCCGCGAGACCATGCAATGCGTCGTGATTTTGGTGTATGGGCCGAAAATGAGATTGATCTCGATGCTGATTTTCATCGCTCGAAAAAGTGGTTGAAAATTGGACCTGTAGAATTGGCTTTATTCGAGCCAGCCGCGGCGGCCACATGCCCGAAATCATATTTAAACATTAATGGCATAAAATTATCCTTCCAATAAAGCCAAATTGATGGACATTAAAACGATTTTCTTGTGTTTTATTTCAATTCGAAGTTCTATACCTCTAAAAAACACCCTGTACAAATAAGTGTTTGCTCTATGTTTGTATTCATTTTTTGTTGCAAAATATTCGCATTATCGATGGATTTGAAGTTGTGTGTAGCTAATAAATATGCTGATATATTTTATTTGAAATTTGAAATATGTATTTTGTTTGCAGAGGTTTTTTTATGTACAAGTGCCTATTCAACCTATTCAATTACCCTAGAGAGAGAAAAGAACAAGACAGGTCACGTGACTGGTTCGCCAAGGGGTCAATTGACATAATTAAGATACCCAGTGATAGGTTATACACCCTAACTCAAGCTACTTGTCATGTGACGGGGTCTTAATACTAGTTAAATTACTGTACTATAGACAAATGTTTTTAATTTGGAACAAAATCTGCTGTATAATGAAGGAATTTTCCTATCATTTTTGTTCTAGTTTTGTGATGTGATTATTTTCACCGGTTACAACTCAGGAAGATTTTGTACCATTGCCATTCACTAGTTATTCAACAAGTACATCAAAACAATTGGTATAACATTTCCCTCAGAGCAGTTAAACTTAAGAGTTCTATGTGTTTTATTTGAAGTGATCCCTTTTTGAATACATTGTTAGATATTTCTAAAGTTAGTGAGCTACATCTTATATATAAATAGACTACACAATTTTGTCGTACACTTTTAAATTTCTTATTGTCCACCAATATTAATGAAACATACATATATGGTTAAAAAGATATTTGTGTATAGATGTGCGTAATATATTTGTTTACCGATAATCCTCAAAATTCCAGAACTTTCCCAGAAATATCCTCGTTTGAATTTCGGTCACCCGGCGATCCTAGTATTTGTTTTATTACTTAAATGCGTTATTAATTTAATTTATTTCATGCTTTGCTAACGAATCGCTAAATAATTAGCCTCTGAATGAAAACCCGAAACCTTTGATGACGACCTTTGCATATCGAACAAGGACAACGATTAGAACCCTAAGGGATAAAGATAGCATTGACGAATCTTTGAACTCTAAGTACTTACAGGTGGAGCGTGAAATGTTGAGATATGGCATTTCTATTCTGGGATTAAGTGAGATCAGATGGTTAGGCTCAGGAGAATTTTCATCCCCTACTTCTCAGACAACTATGCTGCATTCTGGAAAAGGGGTCCGCTGTAACCACGAATCTGGTGTTGGTTTAATGCTTAATAAAACTGCTCAAAAAAGTCTCATTGAATGGAAGCATGTGTCTGACCGAATACTGCTCGCTCGTTTTGCGTCCAAAGTCAGAAACATCGCCATTATTCAGTGTTATGCCCCAACTGAAACTGCCAAAGATGATGCCAAAAAATATGCTCAGCTAAATGCAACATATCACTCTGTTCCACGCGGTGATATCATTATCGTGATGGGTGATATGAATGCTAAAGTGGGCTCTGATAATGAATCACTACGACATGTAATGGGCAAGCATGGTATTGGTACCCGCATTGACAACGGTGAACGATTTATAGATTTCTGC
>OY101451.1:58496728-58497996 GCA_956483635.1 Panzeria rudis
CGTCATAACTCAAAAATATAGTTTAACAGAAAATGCGTTTTAGCTCTTCAGTTTACAAACAATTTAATAAAAATAAAAAAATTTTGTTGTTTAGAATATATAAAGAATTCTATGCTGATCGATTTTGCATTATTAGGCCAAAAATAAAAATTGTTTGCGTTATGATGACATTGCAGCAAACGTGGGATAATACATACGTTGACAACTTTTCAGTTGAAGAAAATACGCTATCCCTACAAACAATTGGAAGATATTCCCTTAGGCAATAGTTTAGCAATATCTCCAAATTTTTATTTAGAAGAAAATAATCAAAGTAATATTTTTATTTTCTTTCTTTTATAATTTTTGAGAACATTTCATTTCAACAATTTTGTTTAAAAAATATAATTTCCGCTAAAATGAATTTTAAAGCTATAAGGAACTACATAATTAAAATGCAAGCTGGCAAATGTATGAATGAAATTTTTACAGAAAAGGAATAAAGATTTAATAAAAAAAGCTGTGTTTAAAATGAATATTTTTCAAAATGCAAAAACTTCTTTTAGTCTTCCTAATTATATTTTGGCGATATCTTCCTGTTTTCTTATTAGTGGTTATATGGTGATATTGATAGTTCATCATCTAGAAGAATCGCTTTCGTATTGCTTAGGAGTATTGCCTTCGAGACACGTTTCTTCTCGAAGGAAGTATCTTTCGCAATACGAAATCGATTATTGCCGCAATAGTACTTTTCATCTAGGCAATACGTTTGGCAATACATATGGTGTATTTCTGTGTTTGCTGGGTATAAATAGTCTGGAAGCGTTACTAGTAATGGAATATAATAGCTTAAAATGATTTAGAAGATACTCTTGGCTAGTTTCAGGTTTTTTATTTTGAGGATAGGAAAGTTTTTTTTTGCGATTTATAAAACGTTTTCTGCGTTTTCTGAAAAATTATATATAAAAAATATAAAATGAAAATACTCACGTTGTCCATCGAAGTAATTTTGTAGTATTTAAATTTAATCAATTGAAAAGAAACAGTTTTTCACAAATTCGCCTGGTTTTATAAAGCTTACTTGTAACTTTTAACGTGTATCATTAACTAGATGGTTTCGTTATGCATATAAACTTCATATCATAAATTTATTTCGGTTTTCTAATATTTGCCTGCTCTCACTCTCTTCCGCCAATATCGCAAGCAGTGAAGAGAGGTGAAAGCTTGTTTGCCTGTAGAGCCAGCGACATACCATATTCCTAATGCTGACTTTAGCCGACATGTTTTTT
>OY101451.1:58498196-58513196 GCA_956483635.1 Panzeria rudis
TCGGAAAGTAAAAAAGAAAAAAACACATAAAATTCAGAAAAATGCATGAAATATTTATTTGGATCGATAGTTGGGTCGATATAATTTAATGTTTGAAGATTATTTCATGCAAATGTTGGCCGCGGCTGCGCCTCAAATGGTCCATCCGCTTAGTCCAATTTTGGCATACTCTTTCCAACATTTCGGCCGGTATCTCACGAATAATGTTGGCAATGTTGGCTTCCAGTGCGTCAATCGAAGCGGGCTTGTCGCTATAGACATTAGCCTTAACATAGCCCCACAAAAAATAGTCTAGAGGCGTTAAATCGCACGATCTGGGCGGCCAATTGACTGGTCCCAAGCGTGAAATAAACTGTTCACCGAACTCGCCTCTCAATTGGTCCATTGTTTCGCGTGCTGTGTGGCATGTGGCACCGTCTTGTTGAAACCACATGTCATGCAAGTCAAGCTCTTCCATTTTGGGCAGAAAAAAGTTTGTTATCATCGCACGGTAGCGCTCACCATTCACAGTAACGTTGTGATTCGCATCATCTTTGAAGAAATACGGCCCAATGATGCCGCCAGCCCATAATCCGCACCAAACGGTTGTTTTTTGTGGATGCATTGGTAGCTCTTGCAATGCTTCTGGCTGCTCTTCACTCCAAATACGGCAGTTTTGCTTGTTCACGTATCCATTCAACCAGAAATGAGCCTCGTCGCTGAACACAATTCTTCGATAAAAAAGTGGATCTTCATCTAACTTAACAGAGCACGCATTTTGGTAATAAAATTCAATAATTTGCAAGCGTTGTTCGTTTGTAAGACGATTCATGATTAAATTATAGACCAAACTGAAGATGTTTGACAGTGACACAAGATACAAAACGTGCGTGAGCTGTCAAAACTAGTGTTGCCAAAAAGATAATAGCAAAAAAATCACTCGTTACATACATACATACATACATACATACATACATACATACATACATACATACATACATACATACATACATACATACATACATACATACATACATACATACATACATACATACATACATACATACATACATACATACATACATACATACATACATACATACATACATACATACATACATACATACATACATACATACATACATACATACATACATACATACATACATACATACATACATACATACATACATACATACATACATACATACATACATACATACATACATACATACATACATACATACATACATACATACATACATACATACATACATACATACATACATACATACATACATACATACATACATACATACATACATACATACATACATACATACATACATACATACATACATACATACATACATACATACATACATACATACATACATACATACATACATACATACATACATACATACATACATACATACATACATACATACATACATACATACATACATACATACATACATACATACATACATACATACATACATACATACATACATACATACATACATACATACATACATACATACATACATACATACATACATACATACATACATACATACATACATACATACATACATACATACATACATACATACATACATACATACATACATACATACATACATACATACATACATACATACATACATACATACATACATACATACATACATACATACATACATACATACATACATACATACATACATACATACATACATACATACATACATACATACATACATACATACATACATACATACATACATACATACATACATACATACATACATACATACATACATACATACATACATACATACATACATACATACATACATACATACATACATACATACATACATACATACATACATACATACATACATACATACATACATACATACATACATACATACATACATACATACATACATACATACATACATACATACATACATACATACATACATACATACATACATACATACATACATACATACATACATACATACATACATACATACATACATACATACATACATACATACATACATACATACATACATACATACATACATACATACATACATACATACATACATACATACATACATACATACATACATACATACATACATACATACATACATACATACATACATACATACATACATACATACATACATACATACATACATACATACATACATACATACATACATACATACATACATACATACATACATACATACATACATACATACATACATACATACATACATACATACATACATACATACATACATACATACATACATACATACATACATACATACATACATACATACATACATACATACATACATACATACATACATACATACATACATACATACATACATACATACATACATACATACATACATACATACATACATACATACATACATACATACATACATACATACATACATACATACATACATACATACATACATACATACATACATACATACATACATACATACATACATACATACATACATACATACATACATACATACATACATACATACATACATACATACATACATACATACATACATACATACATACATACATACATACATACATACATACATACATACATACATACATACATACATACATACATACATACATACATACATACATACATACATACATACATACATACATACATACATACATACATACATACATACATACATACATACATACATACATACATACATACATACATACATACATACATACATACATACATACATACATACATACATACATACATACATACATACATACATACATACATACATACATACATACATACATACATACATACATACATACATACATACATACATACATACATACATACATACATACATACATACATACATACATACATACATACATACATACATACATACATACATACATACATACATACATACATACATACATACATACATACATACATACATACATACATACATACATACATACATACATACATACATACATACATACATACATACATACATACATACATACATACATACATACATACATACATACATACATACATACATACATACATACATACATACATACATACATACATACATACATACATACATACATACATACATACATACATACATACATACATACATACATACATACATACATACATACATACATACATACATACATACATACATACATACATACATACATACATACATACATACATACATACATACATACATACATACATACATACATACATACATACATACATACATACATACATACATACATACATACATACATACATACATACATACATACATACATACATACATACATACATACATACATACATACATACATACATACATACATACATACATACATACATACATACATACATACATACATACATACATACATACATACATACATACATACATACATACATACATACATACATACATACATACATACATACATACATACATACATACATACATACATACATACATACATACATACATACATACATACATACATACATACATACATACATACATACATACATACATACATACATACATACATACATACATACATACATACATACATACATACATACATACATACATACATACATACATACATACATACATACATACATACATACATACATACATACATACATACATACATACATACATACATACATACATACATACATACATACATACATACATACATACATACATACATACATACATACATACATACATACATACATACATACATACATACATACATACATACATACATACATACATACATACATACATACATACATACATACATACATACATACATACATACATACATACATACATACATACATACATACATACATACATACATACATACATACATACATACATACATACATACATACATACATACATACATACATACATACATACATACATACATACATACATACATACATACATACATACATACATACATACATACATACATACATACATACATACATACATACATACATACATACATACATACATACATACATACATACATACATACATACATACATACATACATACATACATACATACATACATACATACATACATACATACATACATACATACATACATACATACATACATACATACATACATACATACATACATACATACATACATACATACATACATACATACATACATACATACATACATACATACATACATACATACATACATACATACATACATACATACATACATACATACATACATACATACATACATACATACATACATACATACATACATACATACATACATACATACATACATACATACATACATACATACATACATACATACATACATACATACATACATACATACATACATACATACATACATACATACATACATACATACATACATACATACATACATACATACATACATACATACATACATACATACATACATACATACATACATACATACATACATACATACATACATACATACATACATACATACATACATACATACATACATACATACATACATACATACATACATACATACATACATACATACATACATACATACATACATACATACATACATACATACATACATACATACATACATACATACATACATACATACATACATACATACATACATACATACATACATACATACATACATACATACATACATACATACATACATACATACATACATACATACATACATACATACATACATACATACATACATACATACATACATACATACATACATACATACATACATACATACATACATACATACATACATACATACATACATACATACATACATACATACATACATACATACATACATACATACATACATACATACATACATACATACATACATACATACATACATACATACATACATACATACATACATACATACATACATACATACATACATACATACATACATACATACATACATACATACATACATACATACATACATACATACATACATACATACATACATACATACATACATACATACATACATACATACATACATACATACATACATACATACATACATACATACATACATACATACATACATACATACATACATACATACATACATACATACATACATACATACATACATACATACATACATACATACATACATACATACATACATACATACATACATACATACATACATACATACATACATACATACATACATACATACATACATACATACATACATACATACATACATACATACATACATACATACATACATACATACATACATACATACATACATACATACATACATACATACATACATACATACATACATACATACATACATACATACATACATACATACATACATACATACATACATACATACATACATACATACATACATACATACATACATACATACATACATACATACATACATACATACATACATACATACATACATACATACATACATACATACATACATACATACATACATACATACATACATACATACATACATACATACATACATACATACATACATACATACATACATACATACATACATACATACATACATACATACATACATACATACATACATACATACATACATACATACATACATACATACATACATACATACATACATACATACATACATACATACATACATACATACATACATACATACATACATACATACATACATACATACATACATACATACATACATACATACATACATACATACATACATACATACATACATACATACATACATACAACATACATACATACATACATACATACATACATACATACAACATACATACATACATACATACATACATACATACATACATACATACATACATACATACATACATACATACATACATACATACATACATACATACATACATACATACATACATACATACATACATACATACATACATACATACATACATACATACATACATACATACATACATACATACATACATACATACATACATACATACATACATACATACATACATACATACATACATACATACATACATACATACATACATACATACATACATACATACATACATACATACATACATACATACATACATACATACATACATACATACATACATACATACATACATACATACATACATACATACATACATACATACATACATACATACATACATACATACATACATACATACATACATACATACATACATACATACATACATACATACATACATACATACATACATACATACATACATACATACATACATACATACATACATACATACATACATACATACATACATACATACATACATACATACATACATACATACATACATACATACATACATACATACATACATACATACATACATACATACATACATACATACATACATACATACATACATACATACATACATACATACATACATACATACATACATACATACATACATACATACATACATACATACATACATACATACATACATACATACATACATACATACATACATACATACATACATACATACATACATACATACATACATACATACATACATACATACATACATACATACATACATACATACATACATACATACATACATACATACATACATACATACATACATACATACATACATACATACATACATACATACATACATACATACATACATACATACATACATACATACATACATACATACATACATACATACATACATACATACATACATACATACATACATACATACATACATACATACATACATACATACATACATACATACATACATACATACATACATACATACATACATACATACATACATACATACATACATACATACATACATACATACATACATACATACATACATACATACATACATACATACATACATACATACATACATACATACATACATACATACATACATACATACATACATACATACATACATACATACATACATACATACATACATACATACATACATACATACATACATACATACATACATACATACATACATACATACATACATACATACATACATACATACATACATACATACATACATACATACATACATACATACATACATACATACATACATACATACATACATACATACATACATACATACATACATACATACATACATACATACATACATACATACATACATACATACATACATACATACATACATACATACATACATACATACATACATACATACATACATACATACATACATACATACATACATACATACATACATACATACATACATACATACATACATACATACATACATACATACATACATACATACATACATACATACATACATACATACATACATACATACATACATACATACATACATACATACATACATACATACATACATACATACATACATACATACATACATACATACATACATACATACATACATACATACATACATACATACATACATACATACATACATACATACATACATACATACATACATACATACATACATACATACATACATACATACATACATACATACATACATACATACATACATACATACATACATACATACATACATACATACATACATACATACATACATACATACATACATACATACATACATACATACATACATACATACATACATACATACATACATACATACATACATACATACATACATACATACATACATACATACATACATACATACATACATACATACATACATACATACATACATACATACATACATACATACATACATACATACATACATACATACATACATACATACATACATACATACATACATACATACATACATACATACATACATACATACATACATACATACATACATACATACATACATACATACATACATACATACATACATACATACATACATACATACATACATACATACATACATACATACATACATACATACATACATACATACATACATACATACATACATACATACATACATACATACATACATACATACATACATACATACATACATACATACATACATACATACATACATACATACATACATACATACATACATACATACATACATACATACATACATACATACATACATACATACATACATACATACATACATACATACATACATACATACATACATACATACATACATACATACATACATACATACATACATACATACATACATACATACATACATACATACATACATACATACATACATACATACATACATACATACATACATACATACATACATACATACATACATACATACATACATACATACATACATACATACATACATACATACATACATACATACATACATACATACATACATACATACATACATACATACATACATACATACATACATACATACATACATACATACATACATACATACATACATACATACATACATACATACATACATACATACATACATACATACATACATACATACATACATACATACATACATACATACATACATACATACATACATACATACATACATACATACATACATACATACATACATACATACATACATACATACATACATACATACATACATACATACATACATACATACATACATACATACATACATACATACATACATACATACATACATACATACATACATACATACATACATACATACATACATACATACATACATACATACATACATACATACATACATACATACATACATACATCCTAGGGCTGGCTCATGCCACTAGGTGGGTCGGCAGGTGGCGGATCGCCGAACGGCCTGCAGATATGTAGGTTAGCTGCGAATAACAAATAAGCGGCCCCAGACCATGAGCGGCAGGATCCGAGGGCGTGCTATAAAAAGGTACATGAGCCTTAAGACGTTTCTGCGACATGGCGAATGGATATCGCCATTAACTAGGTATCCCCCCACAAGGGGTGCTCTCAATAGAGAGCAAATAGGAGAGTTACGTCTCCGTGGGTCCCCTAGTAAAACAATTGAAAATCCAGAAGCGTCTGACTCAAAATGAGCGGCTACCTGGTCAGCGTCTGTTTCCCATGGTAGGGGCGGCTGTTGGACTCCTGGCGGTTAGGTCTAAAACGCTACGGGTAGGACCCCGGAATAATAAAACCAACATGGAAGATTGTGCAGAAGGAAAATTAGTTACGGTGCAGGGAGTAATAACCCCAGTACCGGCGGCTTTGGGTAGTGCGCGAGCAGGCTACCAGTCGTCGATATCCAACGACTGCAATGTTACACCAGTACGCTTGGCTGGAGTAGCATACAACGCTACAAGCAATGTAAACAACAATAACAAAGAGAAGGAAACAGGAAAATCGAAAGTGTTAGATGGTGAAAATCCATTCAGGCGCAGCTCCGTAATAGTGAGATCTCCACCAACGAACGTTGGGGACGCTGTTGCTCCCGCTAGAAAAAATCCAATTTGTAGTGTAGTAACTTCTAGTGGGAAAACACAACTTAGCAGCATTACTAAACTAGGCAATAAAATATCGGAGTTGTTGCAATTTATAAAAGCGAAGAGCAATGTGCATAAGGATATACACTCGATGACGCGAGAAATCCAAGCGTTATATTTGCAGATGTCAAACGATATGATTGAATCAGGATCTAGTGTGGCCACAATTGAGATGGAGACAAAAGAAACGCAGACCCAACACTCGCAATTAATTCTGCAAACACCAGCACGTAAAAGGGGACCACTAACTCAGAGTCCAAAGGAGAGCCAAGCGAAGAAGAGAGACATGATAAAAGATAAAGTCAAAAGTGTCACTGAAACTCCAAGAGATGCTCCACACATCTTGACGGAGACGATAATTCCTCTGTCGAAGAAGTCAGATTGGAGAAAAGTGCGCCCGAGATCAAAAAAAAGGAAAAAAACTATAAAAGCAGATGCGCTCGTTATTAAAGCCTATGAAGAAGGTTCCTATGCGGATATATTAAAACAAGTTAAAAATGATCCAAAGTTGAATGTGCTTGGTGAAAGTGTCAAGAACATTAGGAAGACCGAAAAAGGTGAACTGCTTATTGAGTTAAATAAGCCACTCCATCGAAATACGGCTGACTTTAGAACCGCAGTGAAGGATGTACTGGGCTCAGCTGCCGAAGTTCGTGCTTTGACACATGAAGTTCTCATAGAAATCAGAGATATTGATGAGGTGACAACAAAGGAGGAGGTTTTGGAGTCTCTTTCGACACTGTCTGATAAATTTGAGTTGTTACAGCCGTCGGCGATAAAATCCCTACGGAAAGCATATAGGGGCACACAAACTGCAACAATTGGTCTCAGTGCTGAGTTAGCTAACTACCTGATTGACACTGCTAAAATACGTATTGGGTGGGTTATATGTAGAATCAGAGAAAAAATAGTACCGATTCGATGCTTCAAATGCTTGGACTTCGGTCATACTGCTGCTAGGTGCAAAAGTCAAAACGATCATACTGACAAATGCTTACAATGTGGTAAATCTGGTCATAAAATCAGAACATGTAATAACCAACCCTCATGCATACTGTGCATATGCGACAAGCTTAAGAGCGACCATGTTACTGGGCAAGCTGATTGCCCATACTACCGGAAAGCGCTTAAACAACTTAAACGACGAAAATGAGAATTTTGCAACTAAATCTCAATCACTGTCACGCGGCGCAAGACTTGCTAAAACAAAGTGTTCGTGAGTTGAATGTGGACTTAACGTTACTTAGTGAACCATATCAGTGCCTTGAATCAGCTAGTTGGACATCGGATAGTTCTAAGACATCAGCAATCTGGTCAAGCAGCGGGAAAATACTACGAAATCCAATCTCACAATATTCTGGATTTACACGAGCTACTGTAAATGGCATTCACTTTTATAGCTGTTATATTCCGCCGAGATATTGCTTACAGGAATTTGAACAAATTGTTCATAATATCATATCTGATGCCAGCTCTAGAAGTCCTGTAGTCATCGCTGGTGATTTTAATGCGTGGGCGATAGAGTGGGGCTGTACAAGTACAAATCATAGGGGCCAAATATTAGTTGAAGCACTTGCTGTAATGGACGTAGTTCTACTGAATAGGGGAAATGAACATACTTTTTCCAGAGGCGGATCCGCATCAATTATTGATGTTACGTTTGCTAGTACCAGTTTGGCACACCAGATAAATTGGGGCACGTCCGATCTATACACAAACAGCGATCATAAAGCCATAATAATAGAAATTACCCAACAACGCAATGAAGCGGTGGCCCATATTCAACCAGGACGAATCTCGGGATGGAAAGTGAATACATTTGATAAGGAATTATTTGGGGTGGCGATAGAAGATATGAGTCTACAAGGACGTCCAGAGTCAATGGCTGCACAGCTGATACGGAAGGTTTCTGAAGCATGCGATATATCTATGATTAAAAGGAAAAGGAGCTCAAATAAGCAACCAGTATACTGGTGGAATGGAGAAATCTCTCAACTACGATCTGAATGCATCCGTGCTAGGCGCCTGTACACAAGAACCAGAGGAAGGCCAGAAAACGACTCTCACCGTGAATACTACAGTCTCAAGAGGAAAGCATTGAAGTTAGCTATACGGAAGAGTAAAAGAAAATGCTTTTTACAGATATGTGACGAAGTTGAAAATAATCCATGGGGTCTTGCTTATCAATTGGTAACTAAGAAGTTGAAGTACGTAAACCCATTACCACCCAGGGATGCTGATACTCTCAAAGACATCGTAGAGCATCTGTTTCCGCAGCAAAATGTCGCGTCATGGCATACAAGCAGTACAGAGGAAGCATTTGATTTCCCTCCGATTACTTTTATGGAGGTAGAAACTGCCGTAAATAAATTCCAAGACAAGAAGGCTCCTGGCTTGGATGGTATCCCAAACGCTGTGGTGAAGGAGACTTTTAAGCGCTGTCCCAACCAAATAATTCAGCTAATGAGTTCATGCTTGAGTCATGGAGCATTTCCAACCATGTGGAAGAGGCAAAGGCTTGTGCTACTACCAAAGGAGGGTAAGCCGCCGGAAAATCCCTCGTCCTATCGTCCGCTATGTATGATTGATACGTTTGGCAAGCTATTGGAAAGCTTAGTTTGCAGGAGACTGGAAGAGTTCATCGAGACAGTTGGAGGTCTGTCCGACAACCAGTTCGGGTTCCGGAAAACAAAGTCAACCGTGGATGCTATAAGCGTGGTTGTGAATGCAGCATCTGAGGCGATCGAAGGTAAAAGATGGGAAAACGGATCGAAGGAGTATTGCGTGGTGGTTACGCTTGACGTCAAAAATGCGTTTAATTCAGCAAACTGGGAAAACATAGTAACATGCCTTACAAGTATGAATATCCCTCGGTACTTGCTGGCTATCGTAAAGGATTATTTCAGCAAAAGAATCCTGATATACGACACCGAAGAGGGGCTACGACGCTATGAAATCACAGGTGGAGTACCACAGGGCTCGGTTCTCGGCCCTTTGCTTTGGAATGTGATGTATGATGGAATTCTCCGACTAGTTTTGCCGAATGGGGTGAAAATTGTCGGCTTTGCCGACGACATTGCTTTAATAAGTGTTGGTAAACAATTAACAGAAATTGCAACTACTACAAACGCAAGTATTGACATTGTTCGCTCGTGGCTAAATTCGGCCGGACTGAAACTTGCTGACCACAAAACCGAAGCGCTCTTGATATCTAGTCGCAGATCAATTGAGACCATAGAACTCAATGTTGGATCATGCTGTATTGAGACAAAACCGTCAATTAAATACCTTGGTGTAATGATAGATCACCGTCTATCATTTAAAGATCATCTCCTATATACTGCTAAGAAGTCCGCGGGAACATGCACTGCTCTATCTCGTATAATGGCGAATACTAGGGGTCCTAAATATCCACGTCGAAGGCTTTTGACTGAAGTGGTAAAAAGTGTTATCATGTACGCATCGCCTATATGGTCTGGAGCTCTTAAGTTAAAGACCTATAGAAATATTATTAGTCCGGTATATAGACTGGCCGCCCTACGAGTTAGCTGCGCATTTCGAACAGTCTCAGATGAAGCGGCTTTGGTGATATCAGGAATGATGCCCATCGATCTCCTAATAAGGGATTCAAATAATATAACAGAGGAGGGCAGAGTTGCTGAATGGCAGATAAGGTGGTCTTTATCCGTAAAGGGGAGGTGGACACACTCACTTATCCCGGAAATAGGTCCGTGGCTTAGGCGTACGCATGGTGACTTGGACTATTATATAACACAAATGCTAAGTGGACATGGGTGCTTTAGATCATACCTGTACAGACTTGGACATGACAGCTGTCCGTTTTGTCCGAGTTGTGGTGGTAACGTTGAGGAGGATGCCGCACATGTTTTTTTCTCCTGCCCACGTTTTAATAGTGAAAGGGCGTATGTAGAAGATAGCATAGGGTGTAGTATTACACGGGATAACATAGTAGGTATTATGTTGTCGTCTTTGCAAAAATGGGAGTATGTATGTGAATTTGCGAAATTGGTTCTTACTGAACTCCGTAGGTTAGAGAGGGTCCGCAATAGGACCGTAGTCCAGTAGACTGGGTAATAGTACCTTTCCCACCCCGTGACGGAGAGCTTTGCGGCAGTGCCACGGGGAACGTTGGGTCAGTGTATCGGGGTGGTTTAGCGTGTTAAAGTCTCGCACTCCTGGCAAATACCATCACTGCCAGAGTCTTTCGATGATTCCATCCCGCCAAATAAAAAAAAAAAAAAAAAAAAAACATACATACATACATACATACATACATACATACATACATACATACATACATACATACATACATACATACATACATACATACATGCATACATACATACATACATACATACATACATACATACATACATACATACATACATACATACATACATACATACATACATACATACATACATACATACATACATACATACATACATACATACATACATACATACATACATACATACATACATACATACATACATACATACATACATACATACATACATACATACATACATACATACATACATACATACATACATACATACATACATACATACATACATACATACATACATACATACATACATACATACATACATACATACATACATACATACATACATACATACATACATACATACATACATACATACATACATACATACATACATACATACATACATACATACATACATACATACATACATACATACATACATACATACATACATACATACATACATACATACATACATACATACATACATACATACATACATACATACATACATACATACATACATACATACATACATACATACATACATACATACATACATACATACATACATACATACATACATACATACATACATACATACATACATACATACATACATACATACATACATACATACATACATACATACATACATACATACATACATAGATACATACATACATACATACATACATACATACATACATACATACATACATACATACATACATACATAGATACATACATACATACATACATACATACATACATACATACATACATACATACATACATACATACATACATACATACATACATACATACATACATACATACATACATACATACATACATACATACATACATACATACATACATACATACATACATACAT
>OY101451.1:58518196-58718196 GCA_956483635.1 Panzeria rudis
CATACATACATACATACATACATACATACATACATACATACATACATACATACATACATACATACATACATACATACATACATACATACATACATACATACATACATACATACATACATACATACATACATACATACATACATACATACATACATACATACATACATACATACATACATACATACATACATACATACATACATACATACATACATACATACATACATACATACATACATACATACATACATACATACATACATACATACATACATACATACATACATACATACATACATACATACATACATACATACATACATACATACATACATACATACATACATACATACATACATACATACATACATACATACATACATACATACATACATACATACATACATACATACATACATACATACATACATACATACATACATACATACATACATACATACATACATACATACATACATACATACATACATACATACATACATACATACATACATACATACATACATACATACATACATACATACATACATACATACATACATACATACATACATACATACATACATACATACATACATACATACATACATACATACATACATACATACATACATACATACATACATACATACATACATACATACATACATACATACATACATACATACATACATACATACATACATACATACATACATACATACATACATACATACATACATACATACATACATACATACATACATACATACATACATACATACATACATACATACATACATACATACATACATACATACATACATACATACATACATACATACATACATACATACATACATACATACATACATACATACATACATACATACATACATACATACATACATACATACATACATACATACATACATACATACATACATACATACATACATACATACATACATACATACATACATACATACATACATACATACATACATACATACATACATACATACATACATACATACATACATACATACATACATACATACATACATACATACATACATACATACATACATACATACATACATACATACATACATACATACATACATACATACATACATACATACATACATACATACATACATACATACATACATACATACATACATACATACATACATACATACATACATACATACATACATACATACATACATACATACATACATACATACATACATACATACATACATACATACATACATACATACATACATACATACATACATACATACATACATACATACATACATACATACATACATACATACATACATACATACATACATACATACATACATACATACATACATACATACATACATACATACATACATACATACATACATACATACATACATACATACATACATACATACATACATACATACATACATACATACATACATACATACATACATACATACATACATACATACATACATACATACATACATACATACATACATACATACATACATACATACATACATACATACATACATACATACATACATACATACATACATACATACATACATACATACATACATACATACATACATACATACATACATACATACATACATACATACATACATACATACATACATACATACATACATACATACATACATACATACATACATACATACATACATACATACATACATACATACATACATACATACATACATACATACATACATACATACATACATACATACATACATACATACATACATACATACATACATACATACATACATACATACATACATACATACATACATACATACATACATACATACATACATACATACATACATACATACATACATACATACATACATACATACATACATACATACATACATACATACATACATACATACATACATACATACATACATACATACATACATACATACATACATACATACATACATACATACATACATACATACATACATACATACATACATACATACATACATACATACATACATACATACATACATACATACATACATACATACATACATACATACATACATACATACATACATACATACATACATACATACATACATACATACATACATACATACATACATACATACATACATACATACATACATACATACATACATACATACATACATACATACATACATACATACATACATACATACATACATACATACATACATACATACATACATACATACATACATACATACATACATACATACATACATACATACATACATACATACATACATACATACATACATACATACATACATACATACATACATACATACATACATACATACATACATACATACATACATACATACATACATACATACATACATACATACATACATACATACATACATACATACATACATACATACATACATACATACATACATACATACATACATACATACATACATACATACATACATACATACATACATACATACATACATACATACATACATACATACATACATACATACATACATACATACATACATACATACATACATACATACATACATACATACATACATACATACATACATACATACATACATACATACATACATACATACATACATACATACATACATACATACATACATACATACATACATACATACATACATACATACATACATACATACATACATACATACATACATACATACATACATACATACATACATACATACATACATACATACATACATACATACATACATACATACATACATACATACATACATACATACATACATACATACATACATACATACATACATACATACATACATACATACATACATACATACATACATACATACATACATACATACATACATACATACATACATACATACATACATACATACATACATACATACATACATACATACATACATACATACATACATACATACATACATACATACATACATACATACATACATACATACATACATACATACATACATACATACATACATACATACATACATACATACATACATACATACATACATACATACATACATACATACATACATACATACATACATACATACATACATACATACATACATACATACATACATACATACATACATACATACATACATACATACATACATACATACATACATACATACATACATACATACATACATACATACATACATACATACATACATACATACATACATACATACATACATACATACATACATACATACATACATACATACATACATACATACATACATACATACATACATACATACATACATACATACATACATACATACATACATACATACATACATACATACATACATACATACATACATACATACATACATACATACATACATACATACATACATACATACATACATACATACATACATACATACATACATACATACATACATACATACATACATACATACATACATACATACATACATACATACATACATACATACATACATACATACATACATACATACATACATACATACATACATACATACATACATACATACATACATACATACATACATACATACATACATACATACATACATACATACATACATACATACATACATACATACATACATACATACATACATACATACATACATACATACATACATACATACATACATACATACATACATACATACATACATACATACATACATACATACATACATACATACATACATACATACATACATACATACATACATACATACATACATACATACATACATACATACATACATACATACATACATACATACATACATACATACATACATACATACATACATACATACATACATACATACATACATACATACATACATACATACATACATACATACATACATACATACATACATACATACATACATACATACATACATACATACATACATACATACATACATACATACATACATACATACATACATACATACATACATACATACATACATACATACATACATACATACATACATACATACATACATACATACATACATACATACATACATACATACATACATACATACATACATACATACATACATACATACATACATACATACATACATACATACATACATACATACATACATACATACATACATACATACATACATACATACATACATACATACATACATACATACATACATACATACATACATACATACATACATACATACATACATACATACATACATACATACATACATACATACATACATACATACATACATACATACATACATACATACATACATACATACATACATACATACATACATACATACATACATACATACATACATACATACATACATACATACATACATACATACATACATACATACATACATACATACATACATACATACATACATACATACATACATACATACATACATACATACATACATACATACATACATACATACATACATACATACATACATACATACATACATACATACATACATACATACATACATACATACATACATACATACATACATACATACATACATACATACATACATACATACATACATACATACATACATACATACATACATACATACATACATACATACATACATACATACATACATACATACATACATACATACATACATACATACATACATACATACATACATACATACATACATACATACATACATACATACATACATACATACATACATACATACATACATACATACATACATACATACATACATACATACATACATACATACATACATACATACATACATACATACATACATACATACATACATACATACATACATACATACATACATACATACATACATACATACATACATACATACATACATACATACATACATACATACATACATACATACATAATACATACTTACATACATACATACATACATACATACATACATACATACATACATACATACATACATACATACATACATACATACATACATACATACATACATACATACATACATACATACATACATACATACATACATACATACATACATACATACATACATACATACATACATACATACATACATACATACATACATACATACATACATACATACATACATACATACATACATACATACATACATACATACATACATACATACATACATACATACATACATACATACATACATACATACATACATACATACATACATACATACATACATACATACATACATACATACATACATACATACATACATACATACATACATACATACATACATACATACATACATACATACATACATACATACATACATACATACATACATACATACATACATACATACATACATACATACATACATACATACATACATACATACATACATACATACATACATACATACATACATACATACATACATACATACATACATACATACATACATACATACATACATACATACATACATACATACATACATACATACATACATACATACATACATACATACATACATACATACATACATACATACATACATACATACATACATACATACATACATACATACATACATACATACATACATACATACATACATACATACATACATACATACATACATACATACATACATACATACATACATACATACATACATACATACATACATACATACATACATACATACATACATACATACATACATACATACATACATACATACATACATACATACATACATACATACATACATACATACATACATACATACATACATACATACATACATACATACATACATACATACATACATACATACATACATACATACATACATACATACATACATACATACATACATACATACATACATACATACATACATACATACATACATACATACATACATACATACATACATACATACATACATACATACATACATACATACATACATACATACATACATACATACATACATACATACATACATACATACATACATACATACATACATACATACATACATACATACATACATACATACATACATACATACATACATACATACATACATACATACATACATACATACATACATACATACATACATACATACATACATACATACATACATACATACATACATACATACATACATACATACATACATACATACATACATACATACATACATACATACATACATACATACATACATACATACATACATACATACATACATACATACATACATACATACATACATACATACATACATACATACATACATACATACATACATACATACATACATACATACATACATACATACATACATACATACATACATACATACATACATACATACATACATACATACATACATACATACATACATACATACATACATACATACATACATACATACATACATACATACATACATACATACATACATACATACATACATACATACATACATACATACATACATACATACATACATACATACATACATACATACATACATACATACATACATACATACATACATACATACATACATACATACATACATACATACATACATACATACATACATACATACATACATACATACATACATACATACATACATACATACATACATACATACATACATACATACATACATACATACATACATACATACATACATACATACATACATACATACATACATACATACATACATACATACATACATACATACATACATACATACATACATACATACATACATACATACATACATACATACATACATACATACATACATACATACATACATACATACATACATACATACATACATACATACATACATACATACATACATACATACATACATACATACATACATACATACATACATACATACATACATACATACATACATACATACATACATACATACATACATACATACATACATACATACATACATACATACATACATACATACATACATACATACATACATACATACATACATACATACATACATACATACATACATACATACATACATACATACATACATACATACATACATACATACATACATACATACATACATACATACATACATACATACATACATACATACATACATACATACATACATACATACATACATACATACATACATACATACATACATACATACATACATACATACATACATACATACATACATACATACATACATACATACATACATACATACATACATACATACATACATACATACATACATACATACATACATACATACATACATACATACATACATACATACATACATACATACATACATACATACATACATACATACATACATACATACATACATACATACATACATACATACATACATACATACATACATACATACATACATACATACATACATACATACATACATACATACATACATACATACATACATACATACATACATACATACATACATACATACATACATACATACATACATACATACATACATACATACATACATACATACATACATACATACATACATACATACATACATACATACATACATACATACATACATACATACATACATACATACATACATACATACATACATACATACATACATACATACATACATACATACATACATACATACATACATACATACATACATACATACATACATACATACATACATACATACATACATACATACATACATACATACATACATACATACATACATACATACATACATACATACATACATACATACATACATACATACATACATACATACATACATACATACATACATACATACATACATACATACATACATACATACATACATACATACATACATACATACATACATACATACATACATACATACATACATACATACATACATACATACATACATACATACATACATACATACATACATACATACATACATACATACATACATACATACATACATACATACATACATACATACATACATACATACATACATACATACATACATACATACATACATACATACATACATACATACATACATACATACATACATACATACATACATACATACATACATACATACATACATACATACATACATACATACATACATACATACATACATACATACATACATACATACATACATACATACATACATACATACATACATACATACATACATACATACATACATACATACATACATACATACATACATACATACATACATACATACATACATACATACATACATACATACATACATACATACATACATACATACATACATACATACATACATACATACATACATACATACATACATACATACATACATACATACATACATACATACATACATACATACATACATACATACATACATACATACATACATACATACATACATACATACATACATACATACATACATACATACATACATACATACATACATACATACATACATACATACATACATACATACATACATACATACATACATACATACATACATACATACATACATACATACATACATACATACATACATACATACATACATACATACATACATACATACATACATACATACATACATACATACATACATACATACATACATACATACATACATACATACATACATACATACATACATACATACATACATACATACATACATACATACATACATACATACATACATACATACATACATACATACATACATACATACATACATACATACATACATACATACATACATACATACATACATACATACATACATACATACATACATACATACATACATACATACATACATACATACATACATACATACATACATACATACATACATACATACATACATACATACATACATACATACATACATACATACATACATACATACATACATACATACATACATACATACATACATACATACATACATACATACATACATACATACATACATACATACATACATACATACATACATACATACATACATACATACATACATACATACATACATACATACATACATACATACATACATACATACATACATACATACATACATACATACATACATACATACATACATACATACATACATACATACATACATACATACATACATACATACATACATACATACATACATACATACATACATACATACATACATACATACATACATACATACATACATACATACATACATACATACATACATACATACATACATACATACATACATACATACATACATACATACATACATACATACATACATACATACATACATACATACATACATACATACATACATACATACATACATACATACATACATACATACATACATACATACATACATACATACATACATACATACATACATACATACATACATACATACATACATACATACATACATACATACATACATACATACATACATACATACATACATACATACATACATACATACATACATACATACATACATACATACATACATACATACATACATACATACATACATACATACATACATACATACATACATACATACATACATACATACATACATACATACATACATACATACATACATACATACATACATACATACATACATACATACATACATAACATACATACATACATACATACATACATACATACATACATACATACATACATACATACATACATACATACATACATACATACATACATACATACATACATACATACATACATACATACATACATACATACATACATACATACATACATACATACATACATACATACATACATACATACATACATACATACATACATACATACATACATACATACATACATACATACATACATACATACATACATACATACATACATACATACATACATACATACATACATACATACATACATACATACATACATACATACATACATACATACATACATACATACATACATACATACATACATACATACATACATACATACATACATACATACATACATACATACATACATACATACATACATACATACATACATACATACATACATACATACATACATACATACATACATACATACATACATACATACATACATACATACATACATACATACATACATACATACATACATACATACATACA
This sequence comes from Panzeria rudis, assembly GCA_956483635.1. NCBI lineage: Eukaryota > Metazoa > Arthropoda > Insecta > Diptera > Tachinidae > Panzeria > Panzeria rudis. The sequence goes on from OY101451.1 coordinate 58,528,679, forward strand.
TACATACATACATACATACATACATACATACATACATACATACATACATACATACATACATACATACATACATACATACATACATACATACATACATACATACATACATACATACATACATACATACATACATACATACATACATACATACATACATACATACATACATACATACATACATACATACATACATACATACATACATACATACATACATACATACATACATACATACATACATACATACATACATACATACATACATACATACATACATACATACATACATACATACATACATACATACATACATACATACATACATACATACATACATACATACATACATACATACATACATACATACATACATACATACATACATACATACATACATACATACATACATACATACATACATACATACATACATACATACATACATACATACATACATACATACATACATACATACATACATACATACATACATACATACATACATACATACATACATACATACATACATACATACATACATACATACATACATACATACATACATACATACATACATACATACATACATACATACATACATACATACATACATACATACATACATACATACATACATACATACATACATACATACATACATACATACATACATACATACATACATACATACATACATACATACATACATACATACATACATACATACATACATACATACATACATACATACATACATACATACATACATACATACATACATACATACATACATACATACATACATACATACATACATACATACATACATACATACATACATACATACATACATACATACATACATACATACATACATACATACATACATACATACATACATACATACATACATACATACATACATACATACATACATACATACATACATACATACATACATACATACATACATACATACATACATACATACATACATACATACATACATACATACATACATACATACATACATACATACATACATACATACATACATACATACATACATACATACATACATACATACATACATACATACATACATACATACATACATACATACATACATACATACATACATACATACATACATACATACATACATACATACATACATACATACATACATACATACATACATACATACATACATACATACATACATACATACATACATACATACATACATACATACATACATACATACATACATACATACATACATACATACATACATACATACATACATACATACATACATACATACATACATACATACATACATACATACATACATACATACATACATACATACATACATACATACATACATACATACATACATACATACATACATACATACATACATACATACATACATACATACATACATACATACATACATACATACATACATACATACATACATACATACATACATACATACATACATACATACATACATACATACATACATACATACATACATACATACATACATACATACATACATACATACATACATACATACATACATACATACATACATACATACATACATACATACATACATACATACATACATACATACATACATACATACATACATACATACATACATACATACATACATACATACATACATACATACATACATACATACATACATACATACATACATACATACATACATACATACATACATACATACATACATACATACATACATACATACATACATACGTGCAAGTTAGGCAGCAGCATTAATTAAGTTTCATATTTCCAAACATTCATTGACCTGTCCCAAATATCTGCGAAAAATAAATTCTTTTGCAGACATGGTCTGTCTGCAAAATGATTGCAAAAATATTGTTTTTAATTATAAATTCAAAATATCAAATTTCTTTTCACGCGCAACGTAAAATTGCTGAATCGCACTTGAATTGTTTTATTTTAAATTATTGCTGCGTAACAAAAATCATGTTGCTGCTAGTAATAAATAAGAATATTTTTGTTATTCTGAACTTTGTGACAAAATTATAACAAATAAAAATTATTATATTGTAAACAATGTAAAATTTGTCATTTGTTATTATTTTTATTTTGTCACAGAGCTTAGAATACAGCGATAAGTTACTTTTTAAGTCGGTGTTTGTCAAGTCAAAAACAACGGGAATAAAGAAATATTATTTTTAATAAAAAAAGATGTGTAACTTTTACTGGAGGCTCAAATTCGTGATTAATTGTTAAATTGTGAAAAAAACCAGGAAACTTTTAATAAATATGGATCCAAATGATTTTTGTGTAACTCATCATCGGAATCGGAAGACGAGTCGAATATTGCCATCATAAGAAGAAATATTCGTGACAAAAGCAATCCTTTTTCATTGTCTGAAGTTGAGTAAGTTGTGCCTTTTGAAGTGAATGATTTTAACTAAATGCTTTATAGTATGTTTCTACCGGCATGATTTCGACAAATCATGATGATTTAAGCAAATCATGTTGATTTATACATAATTTACCAAACATTTTTCATACGAGCGAATTCCCTCAAAGTGGGTGATTTATTTTAAATTATGTCGAAAATACTATTTTTCGACCTGTATTTATCTACACAACCCTGCGTCGCTTTTAAAATTACAACCTCCATCCCTGGGTCATCCATCAATCGTGATTGACAATTTCGAAATAATGACATTAAAGAATATTTAATTAATTTTAACGTCAAACTATATATGGAAAAAATTTAATTACAGCTGCTGCGCACACCTTATAAAGTTAGTGCATCATTTGACTACGAAAATTCGAACACCAAATTACTCAATGCTCGGTGGAAACACTTCGAAGATATTTAAATCTACGTAATTTACAGTTGGTGGAAACATACTATTAACATCCATAGATTTAAAAGACGTTTTCGACTATCAAAAGCTTTTAAATATGTTCTATTCGAAATAAGCGTTTCTGGTCATATGTCGACGTCCGTACCACCCATATTGCAGCTTGCCGCTACATCGACTCTTTTGGCCTGTGGCAGCTTTCAGCATAATGCCGGGAACGATTTTTACTGGGATTAGCACAAACTACCATGTGCAAAGTTGTAGAAAACATAACACATGAAATACAAAACAAATTGTGTCCCAAAATAATAAAATTTTTGCCCAATCAATCTGAGGAGTGTATGGAATATTTTATCGACAAATTAAAAATCCCTGGAGGTATTTATCCGACAATATTTGCAAACTACTTAAAATATAAAAGATTCTTTCAGTGGTTGGATGTGTAGACGGCACACACCTCGGTTTTCAAGCGCCCACAGAAAATGAATATATGTTCTTCAATATAAAAGGATTTCACAGCCTAAATTCAATGATAGTAAGTTATGTAGAATGTATATTACAAAAGCATATATCAATTACCAGTTTTGCAAAACTTTTAGATTTGTGACCATGAATACAAAATATTGGCTATCAATTCAATGTACGGGGGTGCTGCGCACGACAGTTTTGTTTGGAAGCATTCCGAAGAACGACGTTTACTCGAGCAATTGTACATAGAGGACGGCTTAAACGTTTGGGTTCTTGGTAAATCTAATTTTTTATTGTTATTTAGTGACTACTTTTTAAACATTCACTTATATATTATGTTTTAGGAGACTCTGGATATCACACAGAGCCCTGTTGTATAATACCATATGCAGTAGCCGCTGAAGGGTCTGCAGAAGCGTATTTCAATGAAATTCACGCGAAGGCTAGGTGTATCGCTGAACGCACAATAGGGATATTATAGGCACGCTGGGGAATATTGTGCAATGAGAGAAGAAGCCGATACTCTCCCGAAAAAATTGCAACATTTGAAAATGTATACGGTGCTTTACACAATGTATGCATAAAGTTTAAGCTGTCTATGTACACGCATGTAAATTCTAGAGAGCCCTATTCAATTGAAGTATTTACTGGCGGGGAAACATGATTGTTAAAAATTGGGGAGAAAATAAGACCAAATAAAAATATCTTTAAGTGCCAACATTTAAAATATGACTTTTATTAGATTAAAAAATACAGCAGGGGGGTTACTCTGTAATTCGAAACGAAAGAAATGCTTTCGCATTGTAATGTAAATAACATACAAATGCGAACAGTTTTTCTTTCGCATCGCAATACAGAGTAACCCCCCAGAAAACAAAAATACATTTCATGTTTGGTAAATAATATGTATGTACTAGATAATAAGTATTAATTAATAACATTACATAAGTATTAAATAATAACAAATTGTATAACATTTAATTTGTACGAATGTTTATAAGATCATGAAGGTAATTCAATTCAATCAGCCTAATAAGGCTCTGAAAATAAAGCTATGTTTTGATAAATAGTAGTTCAAATATTTACCAGCACAATAGCAATAAAAAAAGGACGTTGAGAAACAGTGGTAAAAGAAAAACAATATGTGGTTCATTCTCGTGGAAATGAATTTTTGAAGATCAATCTCTTTAAATGACATGTTTGCGTCATGTTCTATTTGCTTTAGTCTTATGTCTTCCTTCCTTCCTTTAGAGAAATCAACTTGTTGAGCTTAAGATTAGTTTCCTCTTTAACTTTAAGGGACCGTTCTTTGAGTTCAATCACTTTGTTTAACTTTTCTCCAATTTCACTTTGCCAGTCTTTCAAATGGACAATATTTTCTTGAATTAGTTCTAATTTTGCATCTTTTTTTGAGCTCATTTTGTTGTCTACGACTTTGAGTACTAGTGTTCAGCTCAACCTCAATATCTGAAGATTCAAATTCGGATATATCTGCACTTCCGATGTTGTTGTTTGCATCATTAGGTACATCCACATTTTTAGCACTTGTTTGATTCGTTTTGCTACCAAAACATATGAACTTTTCAAATTTAAACATGTATAACATTACCTTCCGCCAACTTGAAACATCTTTGATTGGAGGGCCCCAGGCATTTAGTTTGCATGTCAATTGTTGCCATAAATTTTGAGACTTCACTTTCGCTTGAGCAGAGTTTTAAGCTTATTTTTAGCCAAATCGGGATGTTCCATCATAAATTGCGCCAATACCTCATTTTGTTTCCCATTTACTTTATTTGTATTTGTTCTGGAAGCGGTTTTTTCATTTTTTATTTTTTTGTCCTTCTTTCTTGTACTAGTTACTGGATTTTCTCTGTCTTGATGTCCACTTTCCCTGAAAATAATTAATAAAACTACATTTTTTAAAATAATTTTGAGAAAATATCTCAAAAATACTTACATTTTTATTTATTTATTACTAGATGTGCCCGCCCGCTTCGTGCGTTTAAAGCTCGCTTTACGACTATAAGGTGTCTGTAATATATAATGATGTAACGTTCTTTACATATCTTTTAATGTTCCCGTTATACAAAATAAACAGTGCTACCAACGTAATAAATACTCAGAGTTATTATTATAACAAAAGTAACTTTATTCTTTTAAAAAACGTTTAGCAATTTTTCAAAGCTACTAAGTACAAAAAAATACAATTCTAGAAACATGTAAAAAAAGGTTGCCATTGGCATTCAAATTAAAGTGATGTCAATATCAAGTTTCACATATATGACATCCTTCCCCCCTACGGAGAGAATAGGACCCTGGGCCTACGGACTCTTTCTGAGCGTCGCACAAACTGTCCTCGCTGCTCGACATCCATGGTGGTTGATGTTGGTGAGGGATCGGTAAATCCTTCAAATGGTGTTGATGCGGAAGATATTGGAATGTTATCATTTCTATGCATTGAAACGGGTGGTGTTGTAAAGTATTCGTACTGTTCCTGCTCATTCTCTCTTTCGCTTGTATTCACATCGTCTTGCTGTTGCTCGATTGCTGCCTCATGTTGCACGTTGCTGTTGGAAGGATAATTCATGTTGTTATTTGATGGGTTTGCATTGATTTCTGAACTGGTAGCTGGTGTGTTGTCATTCCTTACATTCTCATCGTGTTGATTAGTTCCACGAATCTGGTCGATGTGTCTCTTGTAATACTTCCCCTGGAACAGGATTTCATAGTGAATATCTCCCAACCGCTTGGTTACTTTGCCCTTAAGCCATTTACTTATACGTGGATTTCCCGAAAGGAAGTAAACAATTTGATTATTGATCAGCTCTCTGTAATTACAGTTGTTCTTCATGTACTGCTTGGATGTTACTTTACCCTTAGTTTCTTCTGGTCGTACTAGATCCAGTCGTGTGCGCAGCTGTCGCCCCAGAAATAGTTGTGCAGGAGACTGTCCTGTAGTAGAATGCGGTGCGTTTCTGTATTGTCTTAGAAATTCATTCAAGTTCTCCCTCAACGTAACTCTCGTTGTACACATAGCCTTCAACGCATTTTTCACCGTCTGGACATTTCGCTCCGCTTGCCCGTTCGTTGCCGGGTGATAGGGAGCAGTGTATTTATGATACTTAACGCCCACTCTTTCCAAATAATTGTTGAACTCAGCCGAGGAGAAATTCGATCCATTATCGGAGACAATCATTAATGGTACACCATATGTCGCAAATACTTCGTCCATCAACATAATCGTCGCAGTTGCCGTAGTAGACTTAGTAACTTTTACCTCTAACCATTTAGAAAACGCATCGCTAATAATGAGTAGCATCATTCCCTCAAACGGCCCCGCATAATCTATATGGACACGTTCCCATGGAGCCTTCGGGTACTCCCAATGATGATCTTTGCACCTAGACGGTACGTTAGCATACTTTGCACAGAGTTCACACTCCTTTGCCGCATTCTCAATGTCCCTGTCGATCCCCGGCCAGTAAACGAAAGATCGAGCGATGCCCTTCATCTTAACCACTCCCAGGTGAGCAGAGTGCAATTCTTTTATTATATCACAATGAAACTTAGCAGGAATTACAATGCGGTGTTCGAATGTTATGCACCCAGACGATAACTTGTAGTTTACTTCAGGTGATTTATACGCAGCCTTTGCTAAGCAACGACCGCTCTCCAGCAACTGTAGAATTTTACCTAGATGTGGATCCTTTCGGGTTTCCTGTGCAATGCGTTCTGCCGTTACGGGTAGTTGATTTATCTGCCGGATTATGAAATTGTCGAACCCATCCAGGTCGTTAACCGTGACCCGAGCAGAACTGATCTTTTTAATTTTTGGTGTTGCGGGTGTAATCCGAGATAAATAATCAGCATTAATGTTTTGTTTTGAAGTTTTGTGGACCACGTCAAAATCAAAATTAGAAAGAAAATCGGCGTAATTTGCCATACGTGATATACATAACACAGGTAACGACTTATCCGGTTGCAATATTTGCACAAGAGGCTTGTTGTCGGTGATCAACGTCCAATGACGCGCATATAAATACTTGAAGAACTTTTGGACCGCCCACACTATAGCCAACGCTTCCTTATCAATTTGTGAGTATCGCTGTTCCGTCGCGTTTATGGTGCGGCTAGCGTAGGCAATGGGACGTTCCAGTCCATTAGGCAAACGATGGGACAGAACAGCTCCTAGCCCCGTTTTACTGGCGTCGGTTGCAAGAAGAAGAGGTAATGCCGGGTCGTATGGAATAAGAACTAGCGGCGATATCAAAATTTGCTTTATTTTGACATATGCCATGTCTGCTTCCTTGGTCCAATAAAAATTTCCGTTTTTAAGAATATCTCGAAAAGGTCTCTCCAGAGTTGACAGGTTCGGTATAAAATTCGAGTAATACGACGCCTTGCCCAAAAATAATTGTAGGCCCTCTATTGTGTTTGGTTTTGCCGCATGTAATATCGCCTCAATATGTTTATTGGATTTATGAATCCCCTTGGCGTCGATTTTATGACCCAAAAATTCTATAGAGGACGCAACAAATACGCACTTTGCCTTGTTCAATTTAAATCCAAATTCCTTCAACTTCTCTAAGGCCACCTCCAGAACTCTGAAAAGTTCATCTACATCTTTTGCAAAAATAAGAATATCGTCAAAAAAGTTAAGAATATTGGACATCCCTTGTAGCGCCATTTCCATTGTCCTTTGCCATATGGCCGGAATGTTAACGGCACCATAAACCGCACGTGTTGGACGTACCAGTCCGTGTGTTGGAGTGTTCAGGGTCAACACATGAGCAAATTCCTCATCGAGAACCAAGTGGGAATAAGCGTCCGTAATGTCCAAATGAGCAAACACTGTTGCGCCTTTCATTTTGTTAAAAATATCCTCAGCCCTTGGAATGGGATGCTCATCAATTACCATTTGCGGGTTTATGGTTGGCTTATAATTTCCCGTAATACGTATACCCCCATTTTTTTTCGTTACCACATGCGTTGTGGATGCCCATTCGGAATATGCTACTCTTTCATAAAAACCAGCTGCGATTTTAGCATCAATCTCCCTGGCGTAAGCGTCCTTTAACGCAAATGGGATTTCACGCGGTCTTGCGAACTTTGGTGTGGCGTCTGATTTTAGATGTACTTTCACTGGGGGTCCTCTGAAAGTACCCGCTACATTGCCAAATATATCGTCATATTTCAATATAAGTTGCCGTAACCGGTGCTGTTGGTGATCGGAAAGGTTAGGCGTTTCTATTGATATGGTACTTACGTTAAATCTCGTAGCTGATGACAGATCCATACTCATGGTGACATCTGTTGACGGCTGAAACAGCTCAGTAAAGTTTATCTCCCTGGCAAATTGTGCGATCCACTCGCGACCACATAATGTATCGAAATCCTCTTCTACCACATATAAATTAAGCCTGCGACTAATTCGGCCAAGAGATACATTCACTATTGTACGTCCTATGCACGTTATCTTGTGACCCGTATAGCTCGAGAATTGCCGATCGGATTTTTTCAGCGAAAATGTTGCCTTTACCTTACGAAGATTTTTCAAGCTAATAATGCTGCATGGAGCACCCGTATCCAATTCCATATCCACTTTTTTTCCATCAACGTTCATTGTCACCATTTTACGTTCAAATACCCCACTTGTCCTAACAGCTGCCACCTGAGACGTCTGTACCAAATCACATTCATCAGTATCCACCGTGTCTGATATTTGCCTCGTATTTGATTTACACACTTTACTTATGTGTCCTGCCTTGCCACATGAAAAGCATTTTGCATTCTTAAATTTACAATCCTTGCGTGCATGCCTCCCACCGCAGCCATAGCAATTTGTTTCACCTGTTGTATTTGCCTTCTGCTTCGTATCATTCTTCGTCTTCACGGGTATATACCCTAATTTGCATGTTGGCTCTGTAGTAATGCTATCGCCTGTATTTACCACACTCTTTGATACTTGCGTTAATTCTTTGGAGGAAGCAATCTCGTATGCCTCAGCGAAGCTCTTAGGTTGTCTGGCAATCACCTCATCACAAATAATACGTGATTCAATTCCAAAGATCATTTGTTCTATGAGCATTCTATCAAGAAAGGCTCCGTAATCACATGATGAAGCAGCTTGTTTTAAGCGTAACGAAAACGTTGCCAACGATTCACCAACGTTTTGGCGTATTTGCCGAAATTTAAAACTTTCTGCATATATATTTCTCCTTCCATCGTAATGATTTATCAGTATTGACTTAATGCCCTCATCGTTTACTTCTTCTGGTTGTTTGGGGCTGATCAGAATCTTAAGGGCTGTGTTCAGCTCGCCACCCATGTGTACACGTGCATAGTTATGGTACTCTTCTTGTGAAATTTTGCTAAGTTTCAATGCCCAGTCAAATCTGGCGAAATAATCCCTTACTGATGAACCATCTGTGCTCCTAAACTCGCTCATAGAAAACGATGGTGGCTTGGGTGTACTCACATATTCTGTTGCCACCGATTGCGGCCTCGATGCTTCTACAGCTTCTGTCACTGCCGTACGTATTGCACCAGCTAATGAGTTAAGAACTGCATTCAGTTGTTGTTCATCCATTGTGTCCACTTCTGACACCACTAATAAATACTCAGAGTTATTATTATAACAAAAGTAACTTTATTCTTTTAAAAAACGTTTAGCAATTTTTCAAAGCTACTAAGTACAAAAAAATACAATTCTAGAAACATGTAAAAAAGGTTGCCATTGGCATTCAAATTAAAGTGATGTCAATATCAAGTTTCACATATATGACACAACGTTAAAAAAACAAAAACATGTTTCTAATTTCCAACAACATTTATATTAGTAAAATTGGGTATATTTTACTATTTTAACGTAGAAATAAGATATTTTATCGCGCTAAAAAGTATTCTATGTTTGAATCAGGACTGTATAGTATCTTTATACCAAATTTCATGAAAATCGCTTCAGGGGTTTTTGCGTCAAGCGTGTTCGGACAGACAGACAAAAATTCCAAAATTTGGTTTTTTGTTTTTTACATCGATTACTGTTTACGCCACAATAAAAATTTTCAAAAAAATATTTCATGTGCAGACACGCTCTTTTCACAGTTTTATTATGTGTATAGATTTTACTTGTTTGTTTTGGTGTCCTTGTTTTGATTCGCGATCGAGTAGAACTTCGAGTAGATACGTTACGATAACGATTGCCGTGATCCTCGTTAACTACTATTCGATGACGAACTACTCGATTACGAAAGCGGTGATTTTGCCCCTGATTACCAGAAAAAATTCACCCTAACGACCGATGCGTCAAATGTAGCTGTTGGTGCTGTATTAACACAAGAGAAAAAACTAGTTATATTTAAATCAAAAACTCTCAATTCCACCGAACGTAACTACGTCACAATTGAAAGGGAATTGTATGCCATAGTCTGGGCAATAAAAACCCTTCGAAATTATTCATATGGTGTGACAGATCTGGAAATGCACACCGACCACCAACCGCATACATTTGCAATTTCAACTAAAAATCCCAACGCGGAAATTAAAAGATGGATGTCTTTTATTGAGGAGTATGCTCCTAAGTTTGTGTATAAGCCTGGTGCTACCAACGTCGTAGCAGACGCACTTTCTAGACAGGTCTTGAATAATATTCCTGACGATGAGTCACTACAAAGCACCCAACATTCTATTGAAAGCAGCGACAGTTTTAATATCCCTGAAATCAATAAACCTCTTAACGAGTTTAAACAACAAATTTTGCTTTATAAAACTAATTTCATAAAACATGGATCCCTGATAACTTTCGGCAGAATTCGCCACATAATAGAGTTCGATACGAGGGAAAATTTGAAAACAGTATTATTGGAATTCCTTAAGCCTAAGCATGTCACATCAATTCATTGCAGTGCAGAGGATCTCTACGAGGTTAAGAAGACCATAAAAAATGTATTTAACAACAAATTCGTTTATACTAGGATATTCGCGATTGACATTACTAACTCAGATGATCAAACAGCAATAGTAGAGCAAACTCATGTTCGAGCTCATAGAAACTGGAAGAAAAATCGTAAATATGTAGTATAAAACAATATATCAGACATTGCAATATATGCAGCAAATCCAAATATGATAGGAAACCTTCTAAACTTCCAATTGGAGAGGCTCCAATTACCAGCAATGAGGGGGAGTTCCTCCATATTGATATTTTTACGCACAAAATCATAAGTTTATAACCTGCGTGGATGCTTATTAAAAATTTTTAATAATAAAACAAATAGAAGATAAATTGAATCTTGGGGAAAAAGTCCAAGAAATTTTACAAGGTTTTCCAAACGCTAAAAAAACTTACCCTTGACAATGAACCAGGTTTCAGAACTCCAAAATTTAAATCAATAATGCAGAGACTATAAGCTGAATTGTATTACTGTGACCCACGCCATAGTTCGACAAATGGTCAAGTGGAAAGGGTACACTCAACTCTGATTGAAATCGCACGTTGCATTAAGGAGGAATTTCACATAATTGATGTTAAGGAAACAATTTACAGAGGTGCTCAGCAGTATAATTTAACCATTCACTCAGTAACGAATAAAAAACCATACGAAATACATATTTCACAATAAAATCCAACGTGACGATGTACGATATAAGCTTCGTCAAGTGCAAATGAAACTGATAAGTAGAAATAAACCTAATAAAATAAAAACGTATAAACCAAATCAAGAGGTTTATGGGAACTTATTGGTAAGAGAAATAAATTAGATGACAGGTACAAAAAGCAAAAAATAAGATTTAGGAAATAAAGTAAAACTATTTAGTAGAAATAGGATTATACATAAGGAGAACATTTTTTTTGCGTTTATTTATTTATTGAATCTTCAATTATAAATTGAACTAGCAAGAAGTATTCAAATCTTAACTCTAAAAATTTCAATTATGTGACTAGCCAATGCTAGACAAAATTTTAATCTATGCGGTTGATTTTAGGTTGGCTTACGTATCTTGTGTACGACTGTGAGAAAGAGTGTCTCTCCTTCTCAACCGTATGTGGCCTCTATAGTTAAGAATGTTGCGAGCTAGTGGATTTGGATGCGACTCAAGTTTCTTTATATATTTTGTCGCATGTTTTGAAAACACGGTCTTTACCATCTCGACATCTAGATCTTTATGAATGCGCGAATTTCTAACATACCAGGGGGCTGCTGTAATAGTACGAAGGATTTTATTTTGCCGCCTTTGAATTTTCTCTATATTTGATGACGAGGCAGTACCCCATAGCTGAATGCCATATGACCATATTGGTTTTAGAATCGAGTTGTATAACAAAAGTTTACAATCTAGGCTTAGAGTAGAATTTCTTCCAATAAGCCAATTCATTTGGGCTGTTTTTAATTTCATTTGGGAGAATATAAAATGATAAATGTTCTTCTCTGCAGGAAATGTCACTCAAAATTTTATTACTATTCACAATTCTTGATGTCTGCCGATCTGAGGTGCAGATACAGGATTACTCAAGTTCCCAACTTGTTCTTATACATTCAGGACAAGCCAGGTTGCAAAATGGAAACTTCAAATTAATACATGTTCTAAATATAACGCAGAATGAGTCAATAATTGAGGAAATAGAATCGGAAATCCAAAACAAAATACTTAGAAATAGTACATTATTGCCATTTTTCCTTCACGATGTCAGGCAAATGAAAGAATACCATTATTAGGCATAGGAAAAAACTATTCATAAATTTTCTGGGTACAGCTTGGAAATGGGTTGCTGGTACTCGAGATCATGATGACCATAAAATAGTATTACAAAAGATAGAAGGACTGTTGGAAAATAATGAAAGACAAAGAATAATAAATATAGAAGTTTTGGAAAGAGTCAATTTGTTGACGAGTTCCACGAACCACATTATTAAGACCATCCAATCCCTGGAAGAATTTAGAAGAATACAGGAAGAAACAATAACCAATAAATTAAGGTTGCTGAGAGAGGAGATTGTTAACGTACAGTATGCCTTGCAGTAGTCAAAGGCAGGAGTTATTAATTCTTTTGTTCTATCCGAAAGGGAGATGAGTGAGGTTAAACAGTTTTTAGATCAGGAAAAGTTCCCTTATAATGATTGAGATTGGCAAGAGATTATAGATCCATTATTTACATAATTAATCTTCCTGCAATAGATAGTAAGGTTTGTGCAAAGATATTGATTAAACCAATAAAAAAGGGAAACAGAATTGTAAAAATTAATACTGAAAATATAATAAGATGTAATAAAGAAATTTATGAACTAAGAGAAAATTGTAAAGAATATAATAAATTTTGTATTTGCAGCGAAGAACAATTAATAGATATAACGAAAACAAATTGTATTCCCTCACTTTTGTCAAGTAGGAAACATGATTGCATTGTTGTAAATAATCAGCATATAAATACGGTACAAGAATTATATCCGGGAACTATTTTGTTAAACCAATTTGAAGGTATTGTCGGAACTTCCAATAACGAAACTAATGAATTACGCGGGACATACTTGCTAAAATTTCATAAATATACTATTACAATTGCCAATAAAACATATATTTCAAAAGAGATATCCGAATGGAAACCGCTTCCTGCTTTATTGCTACCAACAAAATGTGGTGATAATGTAGAGGAGGTGCTTAATTTGGAGTTAATGAAAGATCTGGAAATAAATAATATCGAGACGATATCGACAATTTAGACCGAAGGAAAAGTGATGTTCTCACTTAATTTGGTCCTTATGATTGTGTTAACTTTTTTTATATTGGCTATAGCTTATAGACTTCGTAATAAATCTAAAAGTAGTTTAACGGTTACAAATATAATCAAAGAAAGCAACCCGCCGGTAACCAAAATTTCTGAGGAACCGTCTGAGTCTCCTGAACAAAGATGCGAATTTCGCAGTGTCAATGATCTTCCTATTCATTTAGTATCGAGACGATCCCACTAACGGAAGGGGGAGTTAAGGCGGCAGCATTAATTAAGTTTTGTATTTCCAAACATTCATTGACCCGCCCCAAATATCTACGAAATATAAATTATTTTGCTGACATGGTCTGTCTGCAAAATGGTCGCAAAAAAATTTTTTTTAATTATAAATTTAAAATATCAAATTTCTTTACACGCGCAACCAGCGTTGCTAAATGTGCAGATTTATCTGTATTTTGCAGTTTTTCTAAGCATTGAGCAGTTTTGCAGTTTTTGCTTAAAAAACCAGTTTTTCTACGAATTGTGCAGATTTTGCAGTTTTCACATTTTTATTTTTTGCTCTCAAATTTTTTATATTAACTCCACATTTTTAAAGTCATAATTTGACTTTTTTTAATGCGATAATGTAATGCAAAAGGGAATTCACACTCATTTAGGTCTAAGAAAGTTGTGTTTTTCTTATGGTGTTTGCTATTATAGTTCATATGTAAGTAAAATTTTTTTCAGAAATCTCTTGGCGAAATTTTTATTTATTCTTACAAACAAAGAACTATACTTTCTTATCCCAAAAAATAGCTGTATACTTCAAATAAAACAAAAAATTAAATACGGAAGCCAAAATTTTAATTACTCTATTTGTTGAATTTTGCTCCTTACGTCCTTAAGCCGATTCGGAAAAATTAATCGATTTCCTGTGTAGTTTGAAGAAATTTTTATATTAAATGTCCCATAGTGCAGCTGATAGACTTCCATTTCATATAATTAAAAAAGTTATAAATTTGGAGTGCCACATTTTCCTAACTTCTGAGATGGTAAAGCGTACCAATTTGGCACTTTTGCGCTTGTTTTTCATTTTCATCTATACAATTTTAGTATTTCTAAAGGTGGGTTTACATCTGTATCTCATTTTAGGTAGTGGGAACGTGTGCGATGCACGGAAACAACGCAAGAATTTTCATCACATTCAATGCACACGATCCGTACCTTGTTGGTTTTTTGACGAACAATACAAAAATTTGCGTCGCAGGATCTTCTGGTGTAGTCGCGTGTTAAGAAAGAGTGCTGTTTTAATAAAAATATTAAAATAAATAATGTATGTATGTATATACTATATTTTGGATTTTTTGTGTGCAGTTTTTCACGTGAAAATCAGTTTTTTTATTCTAAATTTGCAGTTTTTTAATAAAAGTCATGGCAACGCTGTGCGCAACGTAAAATTGCTGAATCGCACTTGAATTGTATTATTTTAAATTATTGCTGCGTAACAAAAATAATGTTTGCTGCTAAAAGAAGAATATTTTTGAAAATTTTTTTTTTTTTTTGTACTTTTTTTTTTTTTTTTTTGTACTTTTTTTTTTTTTTTTGTATTTTTGTTAGACTAAGTTACTTTTTAAGTCAGTGTTTGTCAAGTCAAAGATAATGGGAATAAAGAAATATTATTTTTAATAAAAAACGAAGTGTAACTTTCACTTGCATACATAGATACATATACACATACATGCAGGTGAAGCTAATCAAATACCAAATTTTAAGACTCTTACTATCATAGCTTTTCAGATAGCACGTAATTACTATGTATGGGGAGTACCGCATCCCTCGTACATACCCCGTCAGTTTTATACCCACCAGCGTATCTTGTCTTCAAATTGACTCACACAAAATTTAAAGACTCTTACTATCATAGCTTTCCACGTAGTTACTAATTACTTTATATGGGGAATGTCCCTTCCCACGCACTTACTCCTCCAGTTTGTTAACTACTTATGTATCTTGTGTTCAAATTTGCTCATGCCGAATTTGAAGACTCTTACTGTCATAGCATTCCAGATAGCACGTAATTACTAATTACGTTGTATGGAGATACCCCTTCGCTCGTATCTACACCGCCAGTTTTTTACCTATTTTGTATCTTGTCTTCAAGTTACACCATACCAAATTTTAAGACTCTTACTATCGTAGGTTTCTATATAGCAGTGATTATTAATTACTTCTATGCGGAGTACCCGTCAGTTTCTAAATTTTAAGGCGCTTGCTATTATAGCTTTGCACATATCAGATTATCATTAATTACTTTGTGTGGGGAGTACCCCTTCCCACGCACCTATTCCACCACTTTTTTAGCTGGCTACGTATTTTGTGTTTAAATTACCTCATAACTAGGGCTAGGATTTTCATGCATTTAAAATCGCGTTTTATGTACATAAAATAAACATTAAAAATAAAAAATATGTATTTAAAATTAATAAAATAAACATTTAATAACATTAAAAACCATGACCGATAACAACAGTTATTTATGAATTTTTAAACAAAAAAAGCACACAAAAAGAAATGCCGGAGATAAGATTCACGCACACCATTTTCATCGTCGTCGTCAATATATTCCAGATACGTTGTGCTTTTTAATTTCCAGATTTTTATTTTTTTGAGCAAAAATAACAGTTATTTTTATATTTTTTCGAGCAAGAATAACAGTTATTTTTAACTTATATTGTTTTCAAGCAGAAATAAAAGTTATTTTTAACTTATATTTTTTTGAGCAAGAATAACAGTTATTTTTAACTTTTATACATATTAAGCAAAAATAAAAGTTATTTTAAAACTTATATTTTTTGAGCAAAAATAAAAGTCATAGGCATACAAGCGCAAACACCCAGGTATTAGAAAGTTATGCAAAAATCGAAAAACGTATCAAAATTAAAACATAAATGGTAAAGTTGTGAAAGAGAGACGATAAAAGCTAGAGAAATATCACGCCTGTCGCGGGAATCACAATATATTGCTAAAATTGCTAATATCTGAAATATGTAATGTACAAATATACTCTTTCATTTGTTTGGCAAGAATTTCCCTATGGTATGTACGTAGATTCGAGCTTGGTTTATTGAACCTAGTTTATTGCAAAAGTTTCATATTAAACAGAGATTCTTTAACTTGTTTTTCGTAAAAAAAAGAAAAAAAAGGAAAACTAAATTTTGGTGTCAGAAAAAGATAATAAATAAACTTCTGAATTACCATTTTTACAAACCCATACGTTTATGAAAGAGAACTCGAATTTTTTTTGCAGTTAACTTAAAGTTATACATATACAAAACGGGATATTACATGGCAGTTAGTTTTAGAGGGAATTCACTTGCTCCGATTGTTTATCTGCTTTGCTAATTTTTTTATAAATTAAATCCTTTAATAGCTAAATAATCAAATACTTAAACAGATAATTAAATTAACCTGCGACAGTAACGGCCAAGACCGGTGTTATCACCTTCTGCTTAGTACAAAAAGTTAGCTTCTTATAACAATCAGAAAGTATATATAATACAGACCTAGGAATAACATTTAAAGATTATTGGAAAATTGTCATAGTATTGATACACAAAATCATGAGGTAGAGCTATACTAAGATCGCTATCGCTCTTTTCTGGTAGAAACTTCGCAGTAGCAACATCGAACAGTTTTTTTAAGAATTAAAAGGATCCATTTTATTTTTTGGGAACCATTTTGATAATTTAAATTAAGTTGTCTTTATCAAAATATATATATGGCATTACACAAGAAATGCTTATAAATGGATAAAAATACCAAATTGAACTGGTCAAAGTTAAGAAAGTTTCAATCCCATATCTGCATATGGAACTAGGGAATTTCGAACGTAATTTATGAGTCATTGGATAAGGTAATCAAAAAGAACAATCACCATATATGCAGAGTTAATTAAAATTCTGACACCATTTTTTTATAGCATAGATTTTCCATTGGGTAGTGTCAGAACTTTCTTACTCTCCAATTGCCTGCGAAGGATCGAAGAAACTAAAACCTGCTGCTGCTTCTTTTATTATTTGCTAAAGTTTGGCGAGGAAGGCAGACCAAATTAAGCAATAGTAATCATATTGTCGGAAGACAGCAAACAACATCGAGTTGGCCGGAATTAATCGTGTCTAGTCGAATTTAAAATCCCACAAAAAAAAGTGTTTCAAATCAAAATACCGCTTAGAAATCTGAAAAAAAGTCTTAGAATTATTTCATTAATTAATTTAGTTTGTTAAAGTTAAGAAACGAAGAAAAACGCGTTGTGGGAGGAAAAAAACAATTGGCTTTCGTACCGAAACATGTTACGGATTCGGTCAAATTCCTAAAGATAATAATTTATTTGCATTGGTTTCTCATTCGACGGTATACTAACTAGAATTTTGAGAAAGAATACCAGCAAATAAAAATAATTAAAAATAAAGAAGAACATCTCTAAACATCGTTTATTATCTAGAGCCGGGTTGCATAAATCTAAAATTAGTTAATAGTCGGAAAAAAAGTGAAGGTGTATAATACGGGGTTATGTATAACCATAATTATCACTGAAAATATTGTGTTTTTGTCTTAGATTTGTCTTTAAATCGCAGCACTGTGCTCTAAATAAGAGAAAAGTAAAATAAGAAGAATGGGTATGAATTAAATTTTAAACATGCTGAAAAAATTTAAAGAATAATCCAAAATCGAGATTAAACAAAAAAAAATCAATACCTATTATATATGTATTTAAATGTATACAAATCTTGTACATAAATGGTATTGTGATCATATAACAGAAGAAGGGAAAGGTAACTGCTAATCTCGCGGAGAAATAATTGCACAACATCTCAAACATCGCTACCATAGCTGACCACATCTACAGAAGTTGGAGGGCCTTTCAACAAAACTGTAAGTTATTTTAATTTTTCTTTTATATTTTACTTAAGTATATTGGTTCAATCGTTTTCCATTGTTATCCCCAAATCTAAAAAGTAAATTAATTATTAAATAAGGAAATTGTATTGAACTAATATACGCAGTTGTAAGTTTTATATGATCGCTACCAATATATTTAAATAATACAATTGAGAAAAAAATATATAAATAATTAAATGAAAGAATTTTAAAGAAATTAAATTAAAACAAAAACAGAAATAACTAACACAAAAACAAGCACAAAAATGGCAGTGGACATACCCTAATGCAGCGTAATTATACACCTACCTATTATTGATTCTATTAAATTCACCACCGAAAGAAAAAACAAAAATATATAATAATAAGAATAATAAAAAAAAGAGATAAATAAAAGAGCGCGCACTTGTTTAACCATCAATTTTATGGGAGAGTGATATACATAATGTATATATTTGTATGTCACATGGTTTTGTTTGGAGCTCCCTACCTACCGCAGTTCACGGGTTGTGCTTGTCGTCTCGTAGAAGACCTTGAATTTTATTGATTTTTTCGCCAATGAGCAATTTATCTGTGCAAAAATATTGTTAAAAGCAAATACCCAATTGAATTTTATAGTTAAAATAATTTATTAGATCATAGAATTAACATTAACTAAGGTAGTTATACAGGTTGTTTTGTCGATTTGCGAAAGTTAATTTTCCTCAAAATGAATTTTAATTGAATATTTGTCACTAAATAAATCTATAATGAGTGAATAAAATTTATCAGACTTTTCCTTAGGGAGGTGAACATACATTTTTAAATTGGGTTCTTCATTTTAATTTGCGTAATGAAGGACAAGGTAGGGAGGGTACAGAACCTGGGGTATACCATCTTTCCCCTTTATGTCTATACAAAATAGGTACATTACTAGAGTTCAACTACAGGCTGATCAATAGAACCATATTATTATGATCATATTCACCGGTTATCATACTCCTAAATTATACCCCGATTATTCCAGGGAATGTTTAAAACAAAAGTAATGATTTATTGGTGACGGAGGTCAAGAACCTACCCCACCCGGGAGCACAGCTGGAACATAAGGGTCCCGCCGACCTAACGTCATCAGAAACTAGAGCTTCTAGGAGTTGCCTGTTACCTTTCAAGGTATTTTGCGTTTTTGCTTAGGGGTGGTTGCTCATCGTTTAACACGTCAATGATTCAATTCTTCCACTTCGGAAGGTAAACGCAGATACTAATTAAGAGGGACAAAGATATTATTTCTGGGAGTTTTTATTGGAAAATTTTATATTACAAGCTAGACTTTACAAAATGGCGCCCAACGTGGGGCCTGATTACTTGATAGATTATGTCCAGTAAAGGGGATAATTTTGTCAAAGAATCAGGAGTTTGGAACTCCTGTGTAGCAGAGAAATCTGTGTTCACGAAGCTTTCAAAATTTGGTTTCCCTTTATTTTTGTTATTTTTTGATAATTATCGAATTATCAAATCGTGCATTTGGCCCATTATAGCTCAGAATAAACTTGAAATTCTAGTTGGATTTCGACTATCAGTCAGGTTATGGGAGCAGATAGCTTTCGACCATTAGCAAGGTTTAAGTCTCTTTCTGAGTTTTGTAGTTGGAAATTATGTAACGGTTGATTTTTTTGAAGATTTTCCGTTTTCGATTTCTATCATATTTGAAATAGTGAGGGATGATTACTGGACTATTAAAAAGTTGCTCCTTAAAGCGAATTTTAATCCGAATTACGATCTCGTGTTTGAAATATGAAGAGACGTTGGAAAACGTGAAGTCGTTTACAATAGCCCGGTTATATTTACTTATTTATTTTGTATAGAAATTATTTTTAAATTTCGACGGTAATATTACATCGACTATATGATTTTATGTTCAAAACAAATTTAAATTCTTTGTGATATAACACAAATGTATTGAAAATTTCTTCTTCGGAAAATAAGTTTTTATGCCTTGAATATTTACATTTAATTGTCGAATTTTTCTTATTATAATACCGCTTAAAGAAAAACAAAATGGTTTTGGCTCATAGTAATGAGGACGTAGCTACAACTAGTGAAACAAGTTTAGCAAACCTTTGTTCACTTTGTGAGGAGGATATGAGTAATATTTCAGGTTGTTTGAGTACATTGTGTAAGCACATGTTTCATAAGGCTTGTATTGAAAAATGGTTAAAAGAATCACATGACTGCTCTAATTTTAAAACTTTATGTCACATTCGTGATTTAACCGCAGCTAGTACCGATCGATCATTGAAAACTGCTGAGTCCGCGATACTGCCAACGGCAACCGGAAACAAAGGTCATACTTCTCGTAACAGAGGTAGGGGTCGTGGGTCCGCCGTTAAAACATATCAAACGCGATCAAAAGATATCGGAGTAAAGTCTCAAGAAGATGGGAATGGTTGATCCTAGCCTTACTCTCGAGTTGGCGCAAAAAGTGGTGACTGCAAACGCTACTCAAAACCTAAAGTCAGAAACAGCGAATCGACCGCTGACCTCGCCGAACTTACTGAACTTATCCAATAATTCGAGACACTTTCGACGAAATCGTCAGTCAAACGTTGATTATAGTCATATTTTGGAAATGATTGAGACATCTGTACAACGATTACAAATTTAAGCGTTATTACGGGTCAGGAATCATTAACTCATCCCCAAGTACACCCAACAGCACCGGGTATCCCACAACCAATTTTGGACTCAAGCAATTTTATTCCGGAAGTTCGTCTATCAAATAATTTTTCAAATAACCACAATCCGGCTAAAATTACTACAATAATTCAAAGCTGGAACACTCGGTTCGATGGGTCTTCAAATGGGCTTAGATGTGAAGAGTTTCTTTACAGAATTCGTTGTTTGACTGAGGAAAATTTTAATGGTAATTTTGACTATATCTGTAGCAATCTCCATGTTTTACTGACTGGTAAAGCAAAAGAATGGTATTGGAAATATCACAAGTCAGTCACTCGAATAGAATGGGTCTCGTTTTGCACCGCTTTAAAGAGGCAATATGGAGATTTTCGAACGGCCTATGACATAAGGGAAGAGTTGCACAATAGGAAACAAAAGGTAAATGAACCTTTTGAAACATTTTATGACGCCATTACTAGTATTAGTGACAGACTCGAAATACCGTTAGAAGACGAGGATTTGATAGAGATAATTACTCGAAACCTTAGAACTGAAATACGACGTGAGCTTCTCTACGTTCAAATTCGTTCGATTTCTCATTTAAAGAAGCTTTGTTTTATGCGAGAAAAACTTTTAAGCGAAGAGTGCTTCGAAGAAATAATCCATTTCGTATGCAAGGAGTTGCAGGTCCTAATAAAAGAGTGGCAACCATAGAACTGCATCCGAATCCCGAAAACGAATCGGTTGACAGTTGTTTGGCAATTGAGAAAGATTTAGAAATAAATGCAGTTTCTATGACCCCAAAGTCTATAACATGCTGGAATTGTGACAAACAAGGGCACTACTGGGATATGTGTGTACAGGAAAGGAAAATTTTCTGTTACGGATGTGGACTTAAAAATGTCTACAAGCCCCAATGCATGAACTGCTCTAAGGATTCAAAAAACGTCCGAAGCAATGCTATTCATCGCCCAACAACTTAGCCCAGGATGAAAGCAATCAAGTAAAAATGGAAAGGAATCAGGATGAGGTACTCGGAGGAATAAAAATTGTACGCTGTAAGAATCCATCCAGAACAGAACAGAAGACTTTCGGGCATGTACGTCCTTTCCATGTGCGTTTATTGAATTATATTAAGGTTAGAGATAAACTTTTTAGAGATAAAAACTTAGATAAAGACATTAGGGGAAAATATAAAAGGTCCACTGTGCGTATGAGGAATTTTTATAAGAAAATTAAAAATGACTATAGGTTATGTATTTCGTCTATAATTAATTCCCATAGTGATGGTAGATTGTATCCTCCGCATACAAGTTTTTAGATAGAATAGAATTAGGTTTATTAGATACGGGAGCAAATATCAGCTGCATAGGTCAAGAATTAGCACACCTGGATTTTTCTGACGTAGTTGGTTACCGTAAAATAAAATCGACAGTAAGAACAGCTGACGGTCAGGCCCAGAACGTTACTGGTCTGATTGAAGTTCATTTGTCGTACAGAAATGAAATAGGAAGAATAAGCTTGTATGTCGTACCTACATTGAAACAAAGGCTTATATTAGGGTTAGATTTCTGGAGGAAATTTGGATTGATAAATGGCTGTATTTCTAGCTTAACATTGGGCCCAAATTTAGCAGCGGGGAATAATGATAACGATTTTATTCACCTTTCCAATAGTCAACACCAACAACTCGAAATGGTACAATCCCTGTACCCGAATTTTGAACTGCAGGGACTAGGTAGGACCTCGTTGTTAAAACATTGTATAAAAATAGGGAATGCTAGGCCAGTGAAACAAAGGTTTTATCCTGTTTCGCCGGTCGTCGAAAAATTGATGTTTGAGGAAGTGGATAGGATGCTGAAGGTAGGAGGTATTGAATTAAGTAATAGTGCTTGGAGCTCTCCTATGAGGCTAGTGCTCAAACCAGGTAAAGTGAGACTTTGCCTAGACGCTCGGAAGATTAACGAAGTGACAACTAAAGATGCATACCCCCTCCCAAACATAGACGGGATTTTCGCGAGACTGCCGAAAGCAAATTTCATTTCCAAAATCGATCTGAAGGATGCCTACTGGCAAATAGAATTAGAGGAAAGTTCAAAACCAATCACGGCTTTTACCATACCTGGCCGGCCTCTATACCAATTTAGTGTCATGCCATTTGGTCTTTGTACGGCGCCGCAAACCATGTGTCGATTGATGGACATTATAATACCAGCTGATTTAAAACACGCTGTTTTTGGGTATCTCGATGATGTGTGCGTTGTATCAGAAACTTTCGAAGAGCATATTGCTATATTGATCAGGTTAGCGGAGCAATTTAGAAAAGCAAACCTAACCCTAAACATTAACAAAAGCAAGTTTTGTGTTAGGAGAGTACAGTATTTAGACTATATTATTGGAGAGGGAGGAGTATCGACTGACCCTAGCAAAATAGATTCGAGGTTAGACTGGCCGTCGCCGAAAACTTTAAGACAAGTGAGAGGTTTCCTTGGATTAACCGGATGGTACAGACGATTTATTTGTAACTTCGCGGACATAACCCATGCAATAACCGAGCTTTTGAAGACGAACAAGAAATTTGAATGGACAGTTGAAGCTGAAGAGGCCTTCCAAAAAATCAAAAAACTGCTCACAAGTGCACCTGTATTGAAAAATGCAGATTTTTCGAAAAAATTCTTTGTGCACTGTGATGCAAGCGATTTTGGA
Source organism: Panzeria rudis (assembly GCA_956483635.1). Lineage (NCBI taxonomy): Eukaryota > Metazoa > Arthropoda > Insecta > Diptera > Tachinidae > Panzeria > Panzeria rudis. The sequence goes on from OY101451.1 coordinate 58,553,051, forward strand.
ATTGGCGCAGTCTTAGTACAACTAGATAGTGAGCGACAAGAAGCTCCCATTGCGTTTATGTCGAAAAAGCTTAATTCGTCCCAGCGTAACTATTCTGTTACAGAAAAAGAGTACTTAGCGGCCATTGAAGCCATAGAAAAGTTTAGGTGCTATATCGTGCTACAAGAATTTGAAGTCATCACCGATCATAGCAGCCTTGTATGGCTAATGAAACAACCAAATTTAAAAGGTAGGCTTGCTCGATGGGTGTTAAAGCTTCAGTCGTATACATTTTCTATTAGCCATCGAAAAGGTAAGGAAAATGTTGTACCCGATGCGCTAAGTCGCATGCACGAAGGCGAATTATTCGCTATAGAGTTAGTTGGACCAGAAGTGGATCTAGATTCCAAACATTTCCTTGATGAAGAGTATATAGAGCTTAAAAGTAATTTTGAGAAAAATATGGATAGCCTCCCAGACATTAAAATAATAGATCGTTATATATATATATATATATATATATATATATATATATATATATATATATATATATATATATATATATATATATATATATACTATATATATATATATATATATATATATATATATATATATATATATATATATATATATATATATATATATATATATATATATATATATATATATATATATATATATATATATCTATATATATATATATATATATATATATATATATATATATATATATATATATATATATATATATATATATATATATATATATATATATATATATATATATATATATATATATATATATATATATATAATATATATATATATATATATATATATATATATATATATATATATATATATATATATATATATATATATATATATATATATATATATATATATATATATATATATATATATATATATATATATATATATATATATATATATATATATATATATATATATATATATATATATATATATATATATATATTAGAAACACTTTTGCAACAGGGGAGGAAGAAGAAGATAACGCTTGGAAGCTATGGATTCCTGAGGGCCTTAGGACATCTATTCTGAAAAGATCGCATGATAGTGTAATTGCAGCCCATGGTGGTATAGGCAAAACGGTTTCTCTAATTCGTCGATATTTTTTATTGGCCACGACTAGTTTCGGATGTCAAGACATCCGAACTTTGTAAAACAAACAAAGCCTCAAACAGAATTTTAACACCATTAATGGGTAATATGGCAATCTCTTATAGACCTTTTCAAAGGTTGTATATCGATCTCCTTGGACCATATCCTCGGAGCAAAAAAGGGTTTATTGGACTACTGATCGTCTTGGATAATTTCTCCGAGTATCATTGGCTGTGCCCAATTCGGAAATTCACAGCATCCGTAATTATAGAATTTGTAAAAAAACAAATATTCCACCACTATAGGGTACCCGAGCAGATCATAAGCGATAATGGTAGCCAGTTTAAGTCGAATGACTTCAATGCGTTTTTGACACGTTATGGCATTAACCATATTTATACAGCTTTGTACTCTCCTCAGAGTAATGCCTCCGAAAAAGTGAACAGGTCCATTATCGCTGCAATCCGAACTTACTTAAAGAAAGATCAAAAAGAATGGGATGAGCACGTATCGTTTATAAGTTGTGCTCTTCGAAATTCAGTTCATAGCGCTATTAAAGTGTCCCCATATCATGCCCTATTCCGCTTCGATATGATTACTCATGGTTCATCATTTAGAATCCTAAAGGATATTGATGCAGTGGAAGAGGCTGCAATAAATCTCGAAAGGGATGATAAATTGGCACTACTGCGCAAACAAATTTCGGCAAATCTCGAAAAAGCCTATGAAACCAGTGCAAGGCAATATAATTTGAGAGCACGAAACATCCAATATCATATTGGCCAAGAGATCTACCGCAGAAACTTTTCACAGAGTAGCAAAGAACAAAATTTTAATGCTAAACTTAGTCCACTGTTTATTAAAGCAAGAGTTAAGAAGAAACTAGGCAATTGTAACTACCTTCTCGAGGACGTAGATGGCAAGAATACAGGTATATATCACGCGAAGGACATGAAAACATGATACATTTCCGCCTAATCTGTAGGGAATTTCCACATATTATCCGGTTTTGTAATGTACAAATATACTCTTTCATTTGTTTGGCAAGAACTTCCCTATGGTATGTACGTAGATTAGAGCTTGGTTTATTGAACCTAGTTTATTGCAAAAGTTTCATATTAAACAGAGATTCTTTAACTTGTTTTTCGTAAAAAAAAAAGAAAAAAAAGGTAAACAAAATTTTGGTGTCAGAAAAAGATAATAAACTTCTGAATTACCATTTCCTTATACCAAATCCATACGTTTATGAAAGAGAACTCGAATTTTTTTTGCAGTTAACTTAAAGTTATACATATACAAAACGGGATATTACATGGCAGTTAGTTTTAGAGGGAATTCACTTGCTCCGATTGATTATCTGCTTTGTTCATTTTTTTTATAAATTAAATCCTTTAATAGCTAAATAATCAAATACTTAAACAGATAATTAAATTAACCTGCGACAGTAACGGCCAAGACCGGTGTTATCACCTTCTGCTTAGTACAAAAAGTTAGCTTCTTATAACAATCAGAAAGTATATATAATACAGACCTAGGAATAACATTTAAAGGTTATTGGAAAATTGTAATAGTATTGATACACAAAAGCATGAGGTAGAGCTATACTACGATCGCCATCGCTCTTTTCTGGTAGAAACTTCGCAGTAGCAACATCGAATTAAAAGGATCCTTTTTTTTGGGAACCATTTTGATTATTTAAATTAAGTTGTCTTTATCAAAATATATATATGGCATTACACACGAAATGCTTATAAATGGATAAAAATACCAAATTGAACTGGTCAAAGTTAAGAAAGTTTCAACCCCATATCTGCATGTGGAACTAGGGAATTTCGAACGTAATTTATGAGTCATTGGATAAGGTAATCAAAAAGAACAATCACCTTTATAGCATAGATTTTCCATTGGGTAGTGTCAGAACTTTCTTACTCTCCAATTGCCTGCGAAGGATCGAAGAAACTAAAACCTGCTGCTGCTTCTTTTATTATTTGCTAAAGTTTGGCGAGGAAGGCAGACCAAATTAAGCAATAGTAATCATATTGTCGGAAGACAGCAAACAACATCGAGTTGGCCGGAATTAATCGTGTCTAGTCGAATTTAAAATCCCACAAAAAAAAGTGTTTCAAATCAAAATACCGCTTAGAAATCTGAAAAAAAGTCTTAGAATTATTTCATTAATTAATTTAGTTTGTTAAAGTTAAGAAACGAAGAAAAACGCGTTGTGGGAGGGAAAAAAACATATTTTTGCACGCATTATTGGATTTCGTACCGAAACATGTAACGGATTCGCTCAAATTCCTAAAGATAATAGTTTATTTGCATTGGTTTCTCATTCGACGGTATACTAACTAGAATTTCGAGAAAGAATACCAGCAAATAAAAATAATTAAAAATAAAGAAGAACATCTCTAAACATCGTTTATTATCTAGAGCCGGGTTGCATAAATCTAAAATTAGTTAATAGTCGGAAAAAAAGTGAAGGTGTATAATACGGGGTTATGTGTAACCATAATTATCACTGAAAATATTGTGTTTTTGTCTTAGATTTGTCTTTAAATCGCAGCACTGTGCTCTAAATAAGAGAAAAGTAAAATAAGAAGAATGGGTATGAATTAAATTTTAAACATGCTGAAAAAATTTAAAGAATAATCCAAAATCGAGATTAAACAAAAAAAAAATCAATACCTATTATATATGTATTTAAATGTATACAAATCTTGTACATAAATGGTATTGTGATCATATAAAGAATAAAGTACAACAGAAGAAGGGAAAGGTAACTGCTAATCTCGCGGAGAAATAATTGCACAACATCTCAAACATCGCTACCATAGCTGACCACATCTACAGAAGTTGGAGGGCCTTTCAACAAAACTGTAAGTTATTTTAATTTTTCTTTTATATTTTACTTAAGTATATTGGTTCAATCGTTTTCCATTGTTATCCCCAAATCTAAAAAGTAAATTAATTATTAAATAAGGAAATTGTATTGAACTAATATACGCAGTTGTAAGTTTTATATGATCGCTACCAATATATTTAAATAATACAATTGAGAAAAAAATATATAAATAATTAAATGAAAGAATTTTAAAGAAATTAAATTAAAACAAAAACAGAAATAACTAACACAAAAACAAGCACAAAAATGGCAGTGGACATACCCTAATGCAGCGTAATTATACACCTACCTATTATTGATTCTATTAAATTCACCACCGAAAGAAAAAACAAAAATATATAATAATAAGAATAATAAAAAAAAGAGATAAATAAAAGAGCGCGCACTTGCTTAACCATCAATTTTATGGGAGAGTGATATACATAATGTATATATATGTATGTCACACGGTTTTGTTTGGAGCTCCCTACCGACCGCAGTTCACGGGTTGTGCTTGTCGTCTCGTAGAAGACCTTGAATTTTATTGATTTTTTCGCCAATGAGCAATTTATCTGTGCAAAAATATTGTTAAAAGCAAATACCCAATTGAATTTTATAGTTAAAATAATTTATTAGATCATAGAATTAACATTAACTAAGGTAGTTATACAGGTTGTTTTGTCGATTTGCGAAAGTTAATTTTCTTCAAAATGAATTTTAATTGAATATTTGTCACTAAATAAATCTATAATGAGTGAATAAAATTTATCAGACTTTTCCTTAGGGAGGTGAACATACATTTTTAAATTGGGTTCTTCATTTTAATTTGCGTAATGAAGGACAAGGTAGGGAGGGTACAGAGCCTGGGGTATACCATATTTCCCCTTTATGTCTATACAAAATAGGTACATTACTAGAGTTCAACTACAGGCTGATCAATAGAACCATATTATTATGATCATATTCACCGGCTGTCATAATCCTAAATTATACCCCGATTATTCCAGGGACTCTTTTAAACAAAAGTAATGATTTATTGGTGACGGTGGTCAAGAACCTACCCCACCCGGGAGCACAGCTGGAACATAAGGGTCCCGCCGACCTAACGTCATCAGAAACTAGAGCTTCTTGGAGTTGCCTGTTACCTTTCAAGGTATTTTGCGTTTTTGCTTAGGGGTGGTTGCTCACCGTTTAACATGTCAATGATTCAATTCTTCCACTTCGGAAGGTAAACGCAGATAGTAATTAAGAGGGACAAAGATATTATTTCTGGGAGTTTTTATTGGAAAATTTTATTTTACAAGACAGACATTACAAATAGCATATATGTATGTATGTATATTGGTTCTGAATCATTAAAGACATAAAAGGTGGTAGGTAGGTAATATGTGGCGAAATCCTCATATTTCGCTTTCTCGAATATGTGCAAAAAATTTTTAAATCTAAAAAACATTTAAAACTAGTTCTTAATTATTTAAAATGTAAAATGGTGTTAATTGGTGAAAATTTTTTTGCATGTATCGCAAAAGTTACGAATATTTGCAAAAAAATTTACAAAATCGGAAATAGCTTAAAAATATGTTCAGAATCATAAGCGGGCTAGAACTGGGGAAAAATTGTAGCTATCGCGAAAATTGAGAAAAATTGCAAAAAACTTCAAAATCGGAAAAAGCTTCAAAATCAGTTCACAATCATTAAAAATATAAAGCTGGCGGAAAATTGCAAGTATCGCGAAAATTTGCAAAAACCCGAAATAACTTCAAAATTGGTTCAGAATCATTAAAAATATAAACGGGAGTGAAACCTGGCGGGATATTGCATGTATCGCGATAATAGCAAAAATTTGCAAAAATCGGAAACAGTTTCAAAATTGGTTCAAGATAATTGAAACTATAAAAATGTAGTTAAAATTGGCAAAAAAGTGAATGTTTTCGCCAGGTTTAAGCATATTTGATATTATTAATGATTCTCAATTACTTTTGAAGTTGTTTTCGATTTTCAAAATTTTCAAATTCTTGCGATACACGCAGTTTTTCGTCAATTTTAGATTCATTTTATATTTTTAATGATTCTGAATCAATTTTGAAGTTGCTTTCGATTTTTGAATCTTTTTCGCAAATTTTCGTAATATCCACAAAACTTACAATTTTTTACCAATTTTAGCTCCATTTTATATTTTCAATGATCCTGAACCAATTTTGAAATTGTTTCCGATTTTTGCAAATTTTTGCTATAATCGCGATACATGCAATTTTCCGCCAGGTTTAACTCCCGTTTATATTTTTAATGATTCTGAACCAATTTTGAAGTTATTTCGGGTTTTTGCATTCGCGATATATGCAATTTTCCGCCAGTTTTATATTTTTAATGATTGTGAACTGATTTTGAAGTTTTTTGCGATTTTGAAGTTTTTTGCAATTTTTCTCAACTTTCGCGATAGCTAAAATTTTTCTCCAGTTCTAGCCCGGTTTTATATTGGTTATGATTCTAACATATTTTTAAGCTATTTCCGATTTTGTAAATTTTTTTGCAAATATTCGTCACTTTTGCGATACATGCAAACAATATTCACTAATTAACACCCTTTTACATTTTAAATAATTAAGAACTAGTTTTAAACGTTTTTCGGATTTTTAAATTTGTTGCACATATTCGCGAAAGCGAAATATGAGGATTTCGCCACATATTACCTACATACCACCTTTTATGTCTTTAATGATTCTGAACCAATATACATACATATATATATGCTATTTCAGATATTAGCAATTTTAGCAAATTATTGTCATTTCCACGACAGGCGTGATATTTCTCCAGCTTTTATCTTCTCTCTTTCACAACTTTACCATTTTTTTCTTATAATAAAAACTAACCAGAAGCCTGATTTTGACAACATAAGAATACTAGACAAAGTGAACAATGAAAAAAAGAGATACACAACAGAAAGTTTGAGAATACAACAAAAAATAAATAAAGCAATGAATATCAAAGAAGACACTGATAATTTAAGTGCGAGCTATAGAATAGCAATAATATAAATTTGTTAAAATTATTTGTGTTGTAATTTTTCTTTTTAATAAAATAGACGAATCCCTTCAAAAAGTGAACATAAATTCACGAAACTTCGGGAAAATATGTAATAAAAACTACGCATTTTTATTAACATAAAATACTTTAGGCCTCATTAGCTTATCAGGAAACAACCTCTACACAAAATTGACCGAGCCAATGAAATATTAACAATATTACTGAATATCGGATAGCTTGCCGAATCACAAACTATATTTATTTAAATTTGGAAACTACAACACATCAAAAATTATTATTGAATATCATCATACACAAACATGAAAGGATTTTTTTCAGCATATGGCACTCAAATATGATGGCGAAACATGCAGAACAATGAAGGAATATTGCAATGAAGTAAAAAGGTTAGTACATAAACAACAAAGGCTCAGGTTTCTACTAGCATGTAGGAGGTATGGCATAATACCCAATCATACCAAGAACACAACTAGTCATGTAGTTAAACTTTTCGATTGCCGGAAAGTAAAGGGACAGTTAAACAAAATTGAATACAATTTCCACAAAAAGATTTTAAATCTTGAAATTTCGCAAGTAAATGCAGACTTGAAAGCAATTAGAAGAAAGCTTTACCATCGTAAAACAGGGTTGCAATATTTCGTGACCATAGACGATTTTGAAACTTTAATAAAAACCAAATTGAACGAGCTAAGCACATTACAAAAACTACAAAAGACAAACACATAATGAAACTAGATACACTTAAAGAAAAACTTTTTAAAACACATGGACTATTTTTAAATGAACACTGGTTTGAAAATAAAACTGACTTGGAAATACCTTGGGAATGCAAATGGTTATTATCCTTAGGAAAAAAGTTTGCTTTACCCATTTACAGAGGCAATTTTTCACCTCTTCAAGTAATAGCGGATATTGAACAGTGTATCCAGAAAATGGACGACAATGTTAATGGAGAAAAAAAGATGGCTGGAACAATATTGGCTAATAGGGTCACACAGTTCAAAAGAAATATCAAAAATACCCTCAAAGAGAATCTTATTTTATCTGTATTTGAAAAAACCAAAAAATTTTTAAAAACACACAAAAACATTATTATAACACAATGGGACAAAGGCAATAAAACTGTTGTTATATACAAACAGGAATACGATAACAAAATGGAAATATTACTGGAGGACAAAAGTACTTATCGTATGCTGAGAACTGACTCTACCAGTAAACTAATAAAAACGAACAATATTTTCATCTCTGACTTGTACAAAAAAGATTTAATAGATAACCATCTTAAGCGTGTTCTCACTTGTACCGCGGCTACTGCACCTAGAATTTATGGATTGCCGAAAATTCACAAAGAAGGTATTCCTCTGAGACCCATAGTGTCATCTTTTCAAGTTCCGTGCTATCAACTAAGCAAATATTTAGTAAAAATACTCAGGAACATTATATCAAATAAATACAATGTGAAGAATGCTATAGATTTAAAACATAAGCTAAAGAGCATAAAACTGGACCATAAGACTCCCTAGTATCGTTCGACGTTGTATCTCTCTTCACGAATATTCCTATTAACACTGCGATCAACAACATAATGAATAAATGGAACAAATTAGAAAAAAATACCAAAATCCCACGATCCAAATTCACAGAAATATTGAACTTCTTTCTATATGACAACAATTACTTCATCCACGATAATAAAATTTATAGTCAGATTTTCGGAATGCCAATGGGAAATCCACTTTCACCAACAATTGCTGACATTGTATTGGATACTCTACTTGACGTGGCACTATCTGAATTGATCTCAAAAAACATTCACATTAAATACGTAGCTAAATACGTAGACGATATTTTAGCAATAATCAACATTGACGATAAGGACGAAATATTAAATACACTTAACAGGTAGCACCCAAAAATTCAATTTACTATTGAAGTAGAGGAAGACAGAAAAATATCATACCTCGACACGAAACTATCCAGAGGGGAAGACAAAATAACTTTTGATTGGTAAAATTTGTTCCTTGCCTTACAGATAATAAAAACATAAAAGCTGCAATAGATAAAAATGATATAAACTTTGCTTACAAACCCAACAAAACACTCAGTGCAATATTTACAAATACAAAAACACCTATAGCCAAATTACAACAAAATAATGTTGTTTACGAAATTCCATGTAAAGGGAATGACAGCACTAACTGTGATCTGGTTTATATTGGCACAACTAAGAGAAATTTAGAGATAAGAGTGAATGAACACAAATCTGACATTAATAGAAAGAAATAAAGAAAGTACCGCGCAGTCACAGCACATAATAAAAACTAACCACAAGCCTGATTTGATAACATAAGAATAATAGACAAAGTTAACAATGGAAAAAAAAGATATACAACAGAAAGTTTGAGAATACAACAAAAAATAAATAAAGCAATGAATATCAAAGAAGACACTGATAATTTAAGTGCGAACTATAGAATAGCAATTATATAAATTCAATCGAATCTGTGATATTAGCCTTAGTTTGTGTATTTTGAAATATATATTAAAATATTTTAAACTTTATTTTTTACATTATATGACGTAGTGTATACTTACAATGGAAGTTAATTTAAATACACATTTTTTGCCAATTATTGTTAAAATTATTTGTGTTGTAATTTTTCTTTTTAATAAAATAGACGAAACCCTTGAAAAAGTGAACATAAAATTCACGAAACGTCGGGAAAATATGTAATAAAAACTACACATTTTTATTAATATAAGATACTTTAGGCCTCATTAGCTTATCAGGAAACAAACTCTACACTTAATTTTGATACGTTTTGATTTTTGCTTAATATGTATAAAAGTTAAAAATAACTTTTATTTATGCCCAAAAATATAAGATAAAAATATAATTTAAAAATAACTTTTATTTCTGCTTGAAAAAATATAAGTTAAAAATAACTGTTATTCTTGCTCAAAAAAAGATAAGTTAAAAATAACTTTTGTTTCTGCTCGAAAAAAATAAGTTAAAAATAACTGTTATTCTTGCTCGAAAAAAATATAAGTTAAAAATAACTGTTATTTTTTTCAAAAAAATAAAAATCAGAAAATACCTGTTATGATATAACTTTTACGGTAAAAGTTATAACTGTTACGGTCCCTGTTAACAACTGAAAAAAATCAGCTTCATTTCTTTCTTGACAAACATTTTGTCAATTCATATGGAACACAAAACTAAATTAGTCGAAACTTTTATTTATATGAATGAATAAGTGTTTTTTTAAATTGTCAAAGGTAAAACTTTGACGATTTTGCCTGAAAAAACTTTTATTTACTGAAAATTACCGTTCCACGCAGTGTTGGCAATGAAGAATTTGGAAATTACACATGACTGGGTGCCAAATTACACATAAGAAGAAAAATTGGACATGATATTTTATAATCGAGCTATGAATTTTTTTTTCGAACTGTATGGTATTTTATTTTTTCATAATTTGAATAAGAAGCAGCAATATATTTTTAACTTCGCCTTTCAGTTTATACAAAATAGGTTTCTTAAGATGAAAATGTCCGTCAAATATCTAAAGTAAACACGTGCAGGAGTTGAACTGAAAGTATTGCAAAAACAAATATACTTGATACATACCAGTTACTTTTGGTATAAATGAGAGAATCTGTTACACTGATATTGTACGGTTTTTCTTCTACATTCTCACTTTACTCTACCAACCAAAAATAGTTGTTTATGATTTCGCATCAAGTAACAAATGTATTGGTTTATTGTTCTCAAATAACTTTGGTACCATAGATATTTTCATTAAACTGTTGGTGCAACGAATAAAAATGTGCGTTTTTGTGTGTGGTTGTCAGTGGTTTGCGCTTGCAGTAATTTTGTTTGTGTTGCAAAATCAGCAAATAAATTTCTGGATAAATAATAAAAACATCATTTACAATTTTAATGGGCACTTGTAAGAGCAGTAAAACAATTGATTTTTGAAATGTTGTTTCCTTTCATGTAAATTTCCCTTCTTCGACAAGTTTTCAAAGCCAACAATATCTAAAGATGCAAAGCATTTATGTTTTAATAAGTGCTTTGCATCTTTTGCACTTTTTAATAAAAGTTTTAAGTAGGTATACAAGATATTTATATGAAATTTTCAGACAATAATAGGAAGAACGATATAGCGATTAATTCTGCATTTAACTGCGCAACAAGAAATAATTTCCCGAATGAGACCAACCAGATATGAAAATATAACATTAATATGTCCAAACTATCAGAGATTTTTGCAAACTTAGTTATTATTGATTTTCTATAGCCTCTTAAAGTTACCTACCTTATTTTTCAAAAAAAATTTCATTCGACTGAAAATAATATATTTGTCATTCCGTGTGAAATGCATCGGTATATGTATAAAGTAAAATATTCTTGATCCTTATTTAATTTTAACTCCATTAACACAAAGCTCAGTTATGTTGGTTTTAACTTCAAGTTTATTAACTTTCAGTTTGCCTAAACTTAAATTTTAACTGAAAGTTACAAATTTTCGTTAACAAAAAAAGGTTGAGTTAGCTTGTGCCATCAACTTTTGTGATGACCAGTAATAAACTATTTTTGGGAAATGAAAATTTGTTTTGCAATTTATATAAATAATATCATTATACAACAGCATCTGAGTACGATTGCTGCACAAAAAAGTACTACATTCGCCTAAGAAACTTTGAATTTGTTATTATTCTTGAAAATTTATGTTAAATGTGATCAAAATAATAAAAAAATTTATTTATTTTCAAATGGCAATAATTTCTTCAGTTAAGAACTTAAACTCAAAAAAGGTTCCCGTTAAATTTAATTGATATTTAATAGGTAAATCCATGATAAAAAAACAAGGTAGTTTCAGTTGAGTTTTTTGACAAGAATGGATATTTTTTAAGTCTATTTTGTATGCAAATATTTAAAATATTCCTAGAAGCTGTAAGCAAGTACATGTGTACATACATGTGTAGTATTAATTTTGTTATGTTCTCGAATTTTGTGCTGATTGCAAATAGAGTCGATGGAAATCTCTTAATCGTATATTGCAAAATTAAAAAAATTCACAAAAATAGATAAAAATGGACACAACACATAAAATTTATTAATATTCTATTGCGAATATGCCGATAATTCGTGAAACTTTACATACAGAAAAACGTTCCAAAGTTGATTAATAAAAATGCTAAAACTGTCAAGAATACCAAAAACTCAGCAAAAACACATAAATCGCGGAAGAGAAAAATATTCGTTAACAATTGCTGATAATTTCACTATTATTACATATTAAAAAGATATTGCGGAAATAAAGAAAACGGAAAAATTAAAAAAATCCACAAAAACTCTAAAAAGTGCAAAAACTTGTCATAAATCATGCCTATAACGAAAATGTCGAAAATTCGCAAAAAAAAAATCGTAATATTGCCAAATATTGATTAAAACTCGCTACAAAATGTAACGAAAGTCAATATCCCAAGAAAAATCGCAAAAATTATGGAAATTCGCTAAAAGTTGCTAAAATTTTAAAGATTACAAAGCGTAATAAGAACGTAAGAAAGACAAATTTTGAAAAATTACGCTTGTCGTGAAAATTGCGAAAATGTGCGAAAAATTTAAAAATATTTAACAAGCCATCATTTTGATTAATTATCTCTAAAACCTTAAAGAATACCGAAAATTCGGTAAAAATCGCGAAAATTATAAATTGTATACTAATACCATGGCTAAATCAGCTTTGTGTTAATGAAATTTTATTTATCAAGATTTTAATTTTTAGTTTAATGTTAACTGTAAGTTAATATATTTATTGCTAACGGTCCTAAGCGATGTCCGTCTGTTTTCCTGCTATATTTTCGCTTCAAGTCTTTTTAGAATTTTTCTGTTTCATTTGTGCCATATTGAATCAGATCAGGCCTAACAGACTTTGTACTAGTGTAATACTAGTCCATGAAAATAATAATTAAAATCAGACTAAAATTCCCATTTATTCCAAAATTACAGCTCGTCAAACGCGACCCTTGTTGTACTTTTGTATAATTTTTTTTTTTAATTTTTAGACGCATTTTTCTTAAAACATTTAAGGAAATCACAAGGTGTACTAATGTCATAGGTACTAACATAGTACAACATTTCAAATAGGACATATTTGAATACCCTGTCTTTTGTTCATATAAATAAAATTAAAAAAATATGTACGCGTATTGTATTGTGAAAATTGTACCAAAATAAAATGAAACGCACAGAAAATGTACCTGAAAATTGGCACAGCTAAAACCATAAAAAGTATAAAATTTAATCAATTTAAATATCTTAGACATAAAATATTCAATTCTAATAGTTTAATTTATATATTGATTTACTCCATTGGATAACGACCCTAAATTTGTTGCGGATATGAATCATTTTCCTACCTTAAATATTAAAAAAGTTATAATCAATTATATAAAACCAGTTCCAGGCAATTTTTCCTACATTAAACGCATCATAATTTGAGAATCACTGGCGATTCTCCTTTAATTTGTTTGGTGATTCGGAAGAATGAATTAAGTCATCTCTAAAAAATGTACTTTTAAAATTTCGATAATGAATATTAAATTCTTATTGCTACCTAACAGGTAGTAACAAATTGGCTTCATCATCCCAGATGATGTCGCTTAACGGCGAGCATAATCTCATTAACCCTCCGGAAGGCTAGTCATCTCTGGGGCAACTGGTTCCCGTGGTACCAGTTTATGTTACTGGTCAAGCATCGAAAGAAAACCCCTGGAGGTTAACTTTCTATCGACTATGGTCTTGAGAGAGACCCTAGGTACCTGTTCACCTCCTTACTGACTAGCGTAGGCAAGCCTACTTCCTTATATAAATATGTGCACGTCAGTTACTCGGCTGCAAGAGATTGGGTAGTAACACATAAGTTTTATGGGTAATTGGCCTAAGGTAATGTCAGCAAAATCCAAATTACCCCATTCCCAGGAAGCACATTACCAAGGTGTGAGTAATCACCAAGATGCATGAACCGTACCCCCGGGGGGAGTAGATAGGGACAGAAGGAATCTCGTTAATCCATGAATGATGAAGCTACTACTACTATTGCGCACTAGATGGTGTAAGTGTATTTCTATGCAGCTGTTAAGTTACTCTGTACTTCTTGTTGTCCGTATGATTACACTCATACACAGCTCACACGGCGTTATTACAATCTTACTCAATATTTGTGGTTGTATTGTAAAAAAGATTTCTACCCCCTAGCGTATAGATGTTTATACATAAAAAAAAGGATGGTGTTCCAGTGCTACCTTGTATATTATTCTGCCATGATGTTAATAATATATCTACATACATAAATATGCAGATACATTTTATAGCGTCTTCACGAGACATAATATCAAATATTTTTCTGTTAGCAAGCGTCAAATTCAATCGCGGAGAAAATTCTGTTACGTGTAGACTTCAAATTAGTGTTATCGCAATGTTATAATAATTATTTAATTATTATGAGAGCGTTGTTATAATAAATATTATCACAACAATCTTATGATATGAAATGTCAAAAATATGAAAATAAATAAATTGTGTGTTTGTGTTTATTAAAATAAATTAAAATCAAAATTTTTAGTAAAATTTCTGTGAATTTGTGTATCTAAAATTGTTTAATTGAGTTTTTAATTTAAATTTGTTTGAAAAATCATAAACAAAACTACTAATTACGCAAAAATATTGAATTTTAACCCAATGAGTATTTGTAGCAAATGAAATCTCTTAACAAAATTAAAAATACTTTGTCCTGTTGTATGACATGAAGAGAAATTTCGACATTTTAGTTTTCTTGTTCTGCCGACGTTCTCTCTCATGTTATATTAAAGTTAATGTCTCGTGAAGTCGCGGTGTTACATACTGAAATTAATGGCTTGCCGCCAGAACAAGAAAAATAACAAAAATGCCAATAGTAAAACCATGAGTATCTGCTTCAACTGTTTCAGCGAAATAGATATAACAAGTGTGTTGCTCTCATTCTCATTTTATCAATACACAACATATCTACTACAAAGAATACCAATACCAACTTGTAACAAAACACGAAGAATACATATCAATACACACTCAAAGCAGGAAAAACACACAACTGGTGTAAATAGGTAGAACTGTGCCTCGTTTCTGTAACCCTTCGTCTCCACGAGCCATCGACTTGAACATGACATGAACAAGACGCCGGCAGAGCAACTGCAAAAAATTCATCAACTTCTTTGTTGTGGTGAATACGTGCGATGTCCATGTTCTGCCTTATCAATGTATTTGGTGTTAGTGCAATAGAAATGAAATATTTAACAATTTCTTTCTGTCTCTTTTCTTTCTATTAAAAATGGTTGTTGACAGCGAATCTCATGGCGAACATTGATGCTCAGCCATATGTTCGGCCATCGATGGCAGAGCATGGACGAAACATGGACATGAGCCGCCTACATTAGCCATATGCGATGTCCGACATGATGTTCATACCAACTTCATGGCTAATGTAGACCCCCAGTAACTAATGTGTCAGTTTCTCGCATCGAAAAATGTATTATCATTATGTGAAAAACAGGATGAGTGAGAAAAAAATTAATATTTTTGCATTTTTATTGGGTTTGTAGGGTGATTCAGATAATAATTCAACTAATATTCTATGGATCATCCTACAGAAAATCGGATGACAAGTATAATTATTAATTTTTTCTCGATGTGAGAACTTCTCACAAGTTACAGGAACGAGGCACTGTTCACGTGTTTAATCTAAAGCATATTAAAAAATCTCAATTAGATTCTACTTTTCATGTCAACCACACAGAAAAAATTATGATAGCTTTTTTTTAAACAAACATGTTTTTGAAACTGATTTTAAATCTTTATTATTGTCTCTATTTAGTTTGATAAACAATTTTGTTTGACTTATTATTTCATTTCATTTACCTACCGCCAATGTTGGCAACCTGATAAAATTATGAAATTCTTTGATTCATTTTTTATATTTCTGCAAAACATTTTTTGATTGAAACAATTTGTTTATTGAAAAAATCTGAATATTTTTTCAAACAAATTATTACAAATTTTTGCATTTGAATTTACAAATTTCTTTATAGGACCTAAATTGAACAAATTTACATTTGATTCAGGGAATTTGGTATTCGAAGTGAAAAATTAGTTTTTTCTGTGTATGTTTCTAGCATTGAATCTCAGACTTTTAAAGGATCTTCAGAAACTTCGTCTTAAAAAACTCCTTAGTGATTTATCCTGTTCTAAAACTCGAATGACACATGAATGAATTGAAAGCCATCTAGTAATACTATTTGTGATACTATTTTGTTAACCTCAGACCTGAAGCACTCTTGTAATTCTTATAGCTTTTTATGACGAATGTATTTTTCATCCCAAGTTGTGCTATAAATCTTCAAAATGGGTGGGTAATTATCAAGTAACGAGAGCATTTAATCAAAGCAATATGTCACCTTTAGTTTTTTAAAAACTATATCGAGTTTTGTTGTTCAAATATTACGTTAGGAATATCGGATGTAAATCCGACCAAATTTATGAATATAATACAATTTTCTACAATAAAATTTTTCAAAAGCTTAAATATATCATGCACATTCCTTAGAACTACAATTTTCTACAATAAAATTTTTCAAAAGCTTAAATATATCATACACATTCCTTAAAACTACAGATAGAACAAGTAAAATTGCTATATTCGGCTGTGCCGAATCTTATATACCCTTCACAAAGTAATATAAAATGTATAACTGTGGTCGCAAGGTATAACAGTTAAGTCGAGTTAGGATAAAGTGTATTTATCATTATAATTTTGTTTACTTCTCTTAACTTAACTGTTGTTTCATTATAAATTATACTACAAATTAATATAGTATAGAATTGCTAGCATTAGCTTAATCCAAGGTTGGCAACCGAAACGAATAAAGGTAGCGGTAATGGTATTAATTTTTTCTTGTATTTCGGCATCGGTAGCGGTATTTTAACCATATCGGTATATACCGCTACCGAAACTTGAATACCGGTATGATACCGGTATTACAATTTTATTAATGAAACTGAACAAAATGCTGTTTAAATAATTTTTTTAATAATAATAAACAAAAACTGACTAGTATTCTAAACAAAACAACCAATTCAAATATTTTATACTTCTATATATACATAAGGGTGTCCCTATATAACACACTTAGTAATCTCCTTTGGTATGGACACAACTAAAATTATTCCTTCCCAGAATCAGCAGTTCAGTAATTTGGCCATTTATGTAGTTAAACAAAAATTTGGTATTCGCAAATATTGTTGTAGGTACAATACCATCTAATTTTTAGGCAACCTGCTAGCTGGTCAGCATTTTCCCAATAATTCTTTCCCATATTAGAAACGTAAAACAATATTGCCAAGCTAACAGATTGCTTAGAAATGAGGTGGTATTGTTAAAAGTTTTAGTAAAACATCAAAGCTTACACACAAGAACGACCGAACATGAAGCAGACATAAAAAACAAAAACATACAACCGCACTAGCACAACACTGAACGGAAAACAATCACACAGCTGATTTGACGAACATAAAAATATTGGATAAAGAGAGACAAGAGATTAAGCGATATACACTTGAGAGCCTCAGAATACAACAGAAAGGGAACAATGCAATAAACAAAAAGGAGGACAAATAAAATACGAACGCTAATTATTCAACACTTTTACTATAGTTTTCTGTGATATTAAAATTAAGAAATTTTGTGACACTGCATCAGTAATGTCAGATGAAATTTTTAAAGTTCCCCACGGTTTGATAAAAAAAAATCCCTACATTTCCCTACAACAGCAATTTTTTCCCCCTACAATTTTCCCTACCTTATATTAGTTATAAGAAAAACTCAAAATTTATTAATAATTCAATATAGTAAATTTTATTTACTTTAAACAAAAAAATAATAACACATTTTAAATAAATTTCAGGTAGTTTGAGTAAAAAAATAATAATAATAATATAACATAAAAATCTGAATATGTTTGTATACGTAACATATAAAAAATCAGCAGTAAAGCACTTGTGAATTCATTTTCTTAAAATGACTTTCTGTACAATGAAAGCTTGTACAGTTTAACATTTTTGATTGTAAGTGAGACCGAAGAATACATATGGAATTTAAAACCTCGTGACTCAGTTTATTTCTGTTTTTTTTGTACGGACGTCAGTAACAATTGAAAATATCCTCTCAGCATCTGCATTGGCATGAGGTAAACTCAATAGACTTTTGGATAATTTTGAGAGGCAAGGGAATATTAATTATCATTGAAATTCTTGGACTTTGATATATATGACCAAAATGGTTCCAAATCCATCTTTGAAAGAGAGTTTATTTCTACTTCTGAAAAGTTATATTCTAGGGTTAGCCATTCTTGAGTAAGAAGATTAGCATCAATATTAAACTTTTCACATAACATTTTAAATGCTGTAAATTTCGAAGAAGTCCCAGGAGTTTCACAAGATACATCTGATATACTTTCCTGGCTATCTTCATAAATTGGGTAGTCATATAATTCTGGTAAAAATTGAATTACAGCAGTTTTTGATTGATTCTAAAGGAAAAATTAATTTATGTATGTATATCTGTATGCATGCATGTATATTTACTTACTTGAGGTAAATTTGTCGTTGTGTTTCTTATAACAACAACACTGTCCAGAAAACGCATTTCCGCAAAATAAAATAGATGCTGTATGTAGATATATTCTGTAGCTGATCCGGATTTTTTAGACTCGTCCATTTTCTTATTTTCAATAACGTAAGCTGATCTTAAGTTCTTAATTTTCTTTTTTATGTCCTCAACTGCTTTATTAAGATTTGAAGAAATTTCATCCCATGAATTTTTTTAGGTCTATTCTCTTATATTCGGAACTCTTGTAGTCCCAAAGACATGGAAACTATCTGTACAGTGCAATAACCTTAAATACGTCTGTAACGTTCCACTCCATAGTCAAAACAAACAAAAAATTTATAGAAGCTAAAATCTGTCTAAAATAAAAAATTACACAGTTTATTGGTCAATAAAGTAGACTCTTGTTTCTTATTAATTTTTTCTAGAAAGGCGACCTAGGTCATCTATTTGCTATTATAAATTGCTTGTAATTTCATTTACAGTTTTCGACGTTTTTAGTTGTAGTACGGTCAAATGCTCTCATGATGGCAACATTGATTTTGAGCATATGTATCGTAAATGAGAAGTTGGTAAGTATGCAAAAATAGTGTGCTATATATACGGAAATAATAGTGCATTCACCAACATTATTTCAAATAAAATAAATATTACTTTTAACGGGCGTGGCGCTGCCCAATTTTTCCAATCACAATACTAAATTATCACCAAAATTATAGGAGATTACAAAATTTCACATCAATCGGTCATCAAGAAGTGGGTGAATTTTCAATTATGTATAAGATTTGAAGCAAACTCCACAAACGCACAAAAAGGGTAAACTAAATAAAGCTAAAAAATTAAATTAACATCAGTTAGAGAGTTTCGGAGACGCAGAATGTTCCTCCTTATCGCCTATGTGAATTTGTAAAATTCATTAAAATCGGTTTGAAAGTTTCGGAAGTAGAAATTTCCCCCCTATTGCCTTCCTGGTCCTAGTTTAAAAAACATAACCTATAACCTTCCCGGCGTTTCACAGACTAAGGCTGAGGCCACACGGGCGTTTTTAAAACGTGGCATTTCTGCTTTTTATATTAAATTTGAAAGTTCTCAATTTTTTAAAACTTCAAATTTAATATAAAAAGCAGAAACACCGCGTTTTAAAAACGCCCGTGTGGCCTCAGCCTAAGAACACCAAATTTCATCGTGATCGGATAAGCTGTTTGGCCGCGCATAAAATACATTAATTTTTATATATTAGAATAAAAAGATATTATTAGTTATAGAGATATGATCTAGAGGAATCGATGGCAATACTCATCGTCCGGATGCTCTTCATTTGCAGCCAATTCTCCTTATACTAGAAGACAACAAAATCTGCAAAAATTCGAAGAATTATCTAAGAAACAAACAATATAATGGTCCACCCATGAAACTCTTGCATTTGAAAATGGATGGTATACTGCCAATTAATAACTATCGTGTCTCCTTCAAAATTCAATGGTTATAGCCGAAGTTAACCCATTATCGGCTGAATACTAAAACTTTCTGACGATGAAGATAATATTGCTAATTCAAATAAACCTCCAGCTATATTACCCAACAGTGCTGCAACGAATTCTGATTATGATTTTGAGGAACAAAAGGCAGCTAATTAAAGTATATACATAAGAATTGTTTTCTGTTTTGCTGGTAATTAATTAGTCTTAAGAATTTAGCGAACACCAGTCCAGTGAGTACTTTATGATTACGTGAAAATTTAAAAGAATTAACTAAAAGTATCTCAAACCTTTCAATGAAGGCTGTATCTCGTTGCACCAGATATTTATTTATTTATGTATTGAAAATGTATTTTTTTTAATTTTCCAAACAAATTTTATATTAAAAAGTATTCTTTCTTATGTATTTTTTATAATGAAAATGGCGCAATGATATAAAACTAAACGTCAAAGCGAATATGAAAGTTGATTGACGTTTTTTATCAAGAAATAATTGTCTTAGCTTGAGCTCTGACAAAATTGTCAAGACACTGCAAAAACACTAATATAAGCAGTCTATACCTGATAATTTTTTATCTTGATAACTATTTGACATTTATCATGATAAAAATGTATCAGGTATAGACTCACTGTTACTGTTATTGCCATGATGTTGGAAATTGTGTTTTTAGTCCTTAAAAATTTTTAAACGTCAACAAAATTACCATTTTAACGGGTGGCATGAAATAGAAACAAGTTTCTGGATGACAATTGAAAATCCATTTAGAGGATCCAGATATATTTTGAAAACAACTTAGCTTCAAAAAATTTTTTACATGTTTAAATCGTACAAAAATAGTGTTCTTTTAACAAGTTTTTTTGTTTCTTTACAGTACTATTTTTTTACTACTTCAGTATGAAAAAATTTTGTTCAATGTTTAATTTGTTTTCTAAGTATTTCAGGACCCTCGATGAATTTCCAATTTTCATTGAAATAAAAAAACACTTCATTACGGTTAAAATTATATTTTTTTTAATTTGAATTTTTAGGGATTAAGTAATAACACACAATTCCCAACACCCCTGCAATACCAGTAAGGTATCCTGAAAGTCACATCTGTGAAACTCCATCAAGAAAAATATATATTGTGTAGATGAATAAGTCATACATTATTTTATTACTTTGAGGACCGGTCTGGAAATATGATGCGAAGAATACAAAAAATGCTGTAATATATGATTATATATACTATATCCTTAAAACTAAAGCTAATTAGAAATTTTTATGGTGATTTCTGAATTTGGCAGATGAAAATACATAAGAATTATCTATCTCTGAAATATTCAAAATTGTGTCGTTGTGTTATAAGACTGAAGTGCAAATATAAATGTAATGGTTCATTTACATATAATATATTCTTTTATAATAATTATATATTGTACAGAAGTAAAAAACAAACAGTATTTGAAATACAAAAAAATTTTGGTTACTTTTTTTCGCATTTGGTTAAATTTTTTTTAACATTTTGGTTTCAAAAATTTTTTGGTCGTGGCTGATCGGCATATAATATTTCGTGGGAAGTTTTAATACAATGGCTCGCAGTTAACTGTATGCAGTGCATAAGTTTTCTTTCGCACTCCATGACAACGAAAGTAAAAGTAGCATAAAAATAGTTTGTGTGCCATTTTGTAGGAAAAAGTGTCCAGTTTAATAATAAATATTTATTTATTGCAAAAGTTACTAATGTAACTGCCTTAAAAATAAAAGGGCTAAAAACTATTTCTTATAATGTAAAGCAAAAATTTTGCCTTGTTGATGCTAAATTAAAAATAAAAAAGGCTAAGAAAGCCACGACGATTTTTTGATTTCGATACGCTAGAACCCCCTAATTTGTAAATGGTAAATGGCTCCTCATAGGAGTCAAACATAGGAGAAAACGAGACAAAATCCACAAAAAGCTTCACAACTGTCCCGGGGTCGCTTCCAGAGGGTGAATATGTAAGACTGACACCCACTAATACTTCCCCATCAATTTTTTATGAACACACCAATACCGTATCGGCTTTAAGGGTGCTCCCTTAGTAAATAATTTTGTAATTATTGTGTAATTTTAGTAGAACCTTTTATTTAATTAATTTTTAAAAAAGATTTTAGTTCAGCTTGAGGTCCATGTACCAGCTGACAAGAGGCTAAATTATAAGAGCGATGTAGAAAAATGCGCGCAGATATATAGGAGCACGATAAACAAATATAGACCAAAACAAAAATAGTGTTTGTTTGGATATTGATAAGGGCTGATTAAAGTAAAGCCTAAACAACGCTTTTTACTTAAAAGTTTATTTATTTATTTTTCAAAAATGTAAATTTATAATACAATTAATACAATCAAATTCTTGATCGCACAGCCTTACAGACCATGAACAAAATATGTATAAGGAAATGATATATTAGTTTTTCGCGATCGTTAAAAAAGTTCCCGTACCAAACGCGATGAAGTTTTGACCTAAAATGACCTAAAATATGATTTCTATTATCGGTACAATATTGCCCATAGCGTGCTGCGATGAAGAAATGTTGGTAAAAATAGTTATAACCCTAATTAACAAACGTACATATGTATGTATGTATGTACTTGTTAAGGCCACATTTGTTTTTTTCCAGGCTAAATACCAATTTATTATTAAAAATAAAAGCTGTTAAATTTGCCAAATGTCAATAGTGGTTTTCTCTTATCATTATTTGATTCTCCTTATCTCTTATTTTGATATAAATTTGCAAAAGCTTTTTTCTGGGATTTTTTTTTGCATTTAGCGGAAAAAAGTTTACTTGATTAAATGATTGGCAAATTTCAAATCAAAAGCTAATTTGCCGTGGCGCAGTACATACCGGTTAGAGAAGTATTAAAACAATACAATAAATTAACAGAAGCAAATAAATTCATTGTCAGTTGTGTTTTGATATTATATACATAAGTATTATATTACGTACAAAAATTATATATTTTAAAAATATTAATTCACAAAAGCAAAAAAGAATTAAAACAATGTCAGCAGGAACCGGTAAAAGAGGAAAAATTGGTATAGTAGGAAGGTAAGTGAAGCAGTAAATGTGCATGAAAATGTATGAAAAAATAATGATAAATGTGACCTACTTACACCATAACTTGCCATAACCGCTAAAAATCTTAAACGACACAATTTTCGTAGTTTTTTTTACGAAAATCGATTTCTTACGATCATAATCTTACTTTGCGGTTATGCCTCGATAAGCTCTGTGGCAATAGGGAATAAATTCAGTAAAGTGCAAATACTACAAATACTCAATACGTACAAATACTCATATAACCCAGTTCGTTTTTGCCCTTTTTTCTCATTTTGAAAAAATTTTCCTTTTGCTTTTTCGTTTAATTTTAGTTTTTTTTCTGATTTAGCGATTTTTTTTTTATTTTGGTGCTTTTTTCATTTTTATAATGTTTTCGTTTTTTTAGAATTTTCGTTTTATACAATTTATTATTTTTTTGCCGATTTTTTTAGTTTTGGCGATATTTTGGTTTTGGCGTTTTTTTTGTTTTAACGCTTTTTTCGAATTTGGCGATATTTTTAGTTTTAGCAATTTATTATAGCTTTAGCGCTTTTTTTTAAGTTTTGTCGCTTTTTTCGGTTTTTGGTGATTTTTTTAGTTACAGCGACTTTTTTCGGTTTAACACTTTTTTCGTTTTGGCGATTTTTTAGCTTTGGCGTTTTTTGTTTTTTATTCGTTTTGGTGATTTTTTCCATTTTTGAAGATTTTTTACGTTTTTCGGCGATATTTTTAGTTTTAGCCATTTTTTTAGGTTTTAGTGCTTTTTTTCGTTTTGATAATTTTTTCGGTTTTTTAAAAATTTTTTTTTATTTTTTTTCGGTCTTTTTATTTTTGATGATTTTTTCCGTTTTAGCGTTTTTTTAGTTTCGGTGCTTTTTCTCATTAAGCGCTTTTTCCATTTTGGCGATTTTTCGTTTTGATATTTTTTTAATTTTGTATTTTTTTATTTTTAGCGATTTGTAAAATTTCAAGAGTTTGCCTCTTATGGTTTCCAATATACAGCAAATTGTCTAAATTACATAGTCAAAATTATATTAACTGATAGAACATCATTTAATTTTTATTGTTTTAAATATCGGTTTTAATTGGTATAGTCTACTCTCAGATTTTAAAATAATATAGAGCTAAACCAGGTTTTAAATAGAGCTAAAAGAATTAAAGAAGGAATTTTAAAGCCAAAAAAAAACGAAATTTTTTTACAGCTTTGCAATAGTAACTATTCATTATTTTTAAATTGTTTATAGTTTAAATGGTGTTTATGTAGGTATAAATAATATGAAAATATATTTTTGGCTCATTTAAATTAAAAACCTACAATCAATAACAACCACCCAAGTGCTGAAAATAGCATTTCGCAAAATATATACGATTTCGACTCGAAGTCACTAAGCTGGTGTGTTGAAAACGCAATCACAAAAAACTTAGCTATTTCAATTCGCAAGCAAAGAGGAAAGTGAAATAGAGCTAAAAGAATTAAAGAAGGAATTTTAAAGCCAAAAAATAAAGCTAAATTTTTTTACAGCTTTGCAATAGTAACTATTCATTATTTTTAAATTGTTTATAGTTTAAATGGTGTTTATGTAGGTATAAATAATATGAAAATATATTTTTGGCTCATTTAAATTAAAAACCTACAATCAATAACAACCAGCCAAGTGCTGAAAATAGCATTTCGCAAAATATATACGATTTCGACTCGAAGTCACTAAGCTGGTGTGTTGGAAACGCAATCACAAAAAACTTAGCTATTTCAATTCGCAAGCAAAGAGGAAAGTGAAATCTAAGTGAACTTTCCTCTTTAAAAAAATTTGGTATCAAATTGCAAAAATAAAAGCATTCTAGTAAAATTTAAACTCTTCCTATTTAATATAAATATAAAAAATAAATATTTTATACATATTAATACAAAATACTAATTTAAAAAGTATGTTGCTTTATTTATATAATGTGAAGAAAAATAGTAAGGGAAAATCTAAAAATAGTTGTAAAATTCTGTGTTGGATACTATGGTTTCGAACAACATAGAGCATTGATAAGAATCTTTTTCGAAGATTATTTCGAAAAATAGACAGAACGCGCGACCCTTAGCACATGCAAAAGTGAGATTTGCGATTTTAAACTCACAAGTGATTTTTGCCATTGTAATTCAAAAAGAGTAATATCACCTACGCTAAAATTTTACATTTCTTCTTTAAAATTTTCATACAATTTACTTTTGAATTGCTTACCTCCAGTTTTTGACTCAGCAATTAAATATTTATTTAGTTGATTTTCATATAAATTTAAATTGTAGTTAAACACAACTTCTGTTTTTCAGTCGTATTTAGTTGTTCTTATTTAATTGTGACAAAAATATGGTAGCACCATCAACTATTATAAATTTCCCATAAATTTCCTAAAAAAGCAGCTGTTCAATATAAACAAAGCAAAATCCAACAAATATATATTTTTCTTCATGCAAAAAATAAGAATAATCAAGAGTTTCTGCAATGTTTTAAAATAATAAAAACAGCTTACAAAATCACAAAAAGACAAATATACCCAAAGAAAGCCCAAATTTTACGCCAACAAAAGTTGAATTTTCAGCGGCCACAATTTGTTTGTTTGCACAAGAACAACAAGCGGTCAAAATCATATGGTAATTTATAAAACTTAAATCGAATTTAAGTGTACAAGATTGGTGTTATAAGTTATATTTAAATGTGATCTATAAAAATGAGTTTTCTATTTAAATAGAAATTAAGTTTAAGAACAATTTAATTATTAAGTCAGAAACTGGAGGTTAGACTGTTTTCTAATGAAAAGATGTTTGTGATTTGTAAAGTTGAAAAGTTATTTGGCAAACATTGTCGTAGTCGGTATATTAATTGTTTAATAAAATTTCGGCAAGTTTATCTAATTTCTTTTTCTGTTTCAGAATATATTATGTCTTTTTTTGAAATCAGATATTGTTCAAACTTATAGTTAAAATACGGAGTTGGAATTAGAAAACCGTCTAAATTTGATTTTAAACGGCCAAAAATTTCGGACTTCAAAACGATTTGATTACAAAGATTTTTCAAAAGCAAGTGAAGTTCTGAAAACAATATAATGGGGTACACGTCGTTACTTTCGAACATTTTACTTAGTTTACTTAAAAATTTCAAATAGAGTAAATATTTTTCACTATACAAATTTTTCAAGACTTTAGCTTGATGGCAGGATTCCGAAATAGATGCAAGTTGAAAGTGAGTTTTTAATTCCAACCATTGTATACTTATTACACCATGATGTCGATCAAATCTGACGCAGTGAATGTTTCTGCACTGCCAGATTATTATTATTATTTTTTAACTACTTTATATGATTACGGCACATAAATTTATTCTGATAAACTGTTTTATTTATTTTGAAATAGAAATTAATTACACGAAACTGAAATTAAAGAAAAAGCTAAATGCATTGTTGAAAAAAGCTGAAAAAAAAGCTAAGAGCTAAATGAAATATTTCGAGCTAAATATTAAAAAAGAAAGCTAAATTTAGCTCCAAAGGAACTAAAATGGCCACACTGTCTACTCTACAGACTACTTCAATTGACACTAAATTTGAAAATTTTAAGTGTCCATATATGTCTGTATATTACATTAGTATATCAATATTTTTTGTTGCTCGCTTTAGAAAACCCTTTAATTTTTAACTGCCATATATGTGTTGTAGCCAAAGTTTTACATATTCTGTGAAAATTTCTGGTACGTAGCTCTTACGGTTCTCGAGAAAACATCCTGTGACAGACGGACAGACGGACAGACAGACAGACAGCGCAGCGAAAACAATAGGGTTCCTTTAACCTTTTGGTGTACGGAACCCTAAAAAGTGCTTTAGTCATATTTCATCGTTTTGTAAGAGAACTTTTTGAACGTTCAAGTGGACTTTTAGAAATTTATTCCTCTTACAGTTAAAGTTGACAATTCCTTCTTCGATTCTCTTAATACATGGTACCATCTATTATAATAAAGATTTCAATTTGAAATTTAATATGTTAAACCTAGTACGTAGTTCCGCCTGAATTTCAGGTTGTAAGTTTATATTTATTTCTACACGGAATAATAGTTGTACAGACAAAATTGTTTTTATTCACAAAAATTCACTTATTTTTAAAAATTACAATGTGCAAAACATGAAAAATTTTTTGAAAAACGACAGAGATACGTAATGTAAAAAAATTCTTTGGGCAAACAATTGTCTGAACTAGAGATGGGCGCGTGTCGCCATTTTCTAACACGACGTGACACGAATCCCATATGTCCAGCACGTACGAAACACGCACGCCAAAAATTTTCAACACACGACACAACACGTACGAAATCAAATTCAAAAACAAACAAAAAACATTTTTTATATTCAAAGACATATTTTTCTTCTATTTTAACATTTCATGTTCTATTTGTATTTTTATTTACATATTTTTATTGAGAAACACTAAGTTGTCAAGATTTTCGATAATCTTGTGCGGCAAGCTTCTGCATTCATACATATTTTAATCTGAAAATCGTTTCATGTTTTTTCGTGTCAATTTTGCCCAACACGAGACGATCTGAACACGAACGAACACTTCGTGTTGAGCCGTGCGTGTTCGTGTCACGAAAAATAAAACACGACACACGCCCATCTCTAGACTGAACATCAATTTTTTGTTTCAATTGACCGAAAAAGGCCTCCACTTATAATCACCCTTATTGTGAATGTCGACGTCAACACAACACATTCGTCGCTGTCAATTCAATATGTCGTCATTTTCACTTCAATGCTGTTCACTTATTATCGATAATGTGAAGGAAATATGTAAATATTATCGTTGTCTTTTTGACGTTTATTCAATTTGTGTATTGCCTTGGTTTATTCAAATTGTTTAATGTTATATTCAAGTGAAAGCTTAATAAAAACTATTGTTATTATGCTTTCTCAACATAGTTATTAATTCAGACTTTCTTAATGATACTACACAGAAAAAAATAATTTTTATATTCACAATAGTTTCCTTTTTATTAAGTGACCAATCTTTCCTGAAACATTTTTAAAAATTATGATAGGCCGCCGCTTTTGCATTTTATATGACGATATATTTTCTGGTTTGCCAACCATCGCTATGTCTAATTAGTGGTCCAATTGATTTAATCTCGTCGCAATTTATTCCAATCCTTTATTAAAGTTATTAGGAGTACCGCTCCTATGAAATCCTTTTTGCTAGGCTTAGTTTACTTTTAAGCCGCTGAATTAATTCCTCAGATTGTTTGTTGGTTATTTTATTTTTTTTTCTATTTGAAATACTTTTTCAAATAAATAACCGTGACAGCTAAAACTTTCTATCGAGTCGTTGCCAAAAATTGTGTCGACAAAAACAGAGCCAATTTAACACAATGTTGTCTTTAAGCCGCCTATTAAAATGCGAAGCAGCTGTCAATTGTTATCGAAATCTGGCAATATTGACATCGGCAATTACTGCACCGTCGACGTCACTTGTGGCGACGTTGACATTCGTAATAAAGCATGGTACTCTGTTCATCATTTCGTGCGAAGTGCTGTCAAAAGTTCATATAAAAAAGTTTACATGAATTGCTTACGAAAAAATGCTGCAGAAGTAGTACTCTGTTAATTTTATGAAAAACATACGAAATGTATCTACATTTTGAGTATTCATGCGAAATAATATGCGCACCACTTTTTTCGTGTGGAATTTACAACAAACCAGGGACTGAAACCGAACCCAAACAGGTTCAGGTTCGCTGTTTATAAAGACTTTGAACCCGAACCCGTTGAACCCAAAAATTCAGCAAGGGAAATATTGAATAGAAGAATAATAAAACATTTCATTTCTTGCATGCAAAAAAAAATTAAAAACAAAATCAAAATAAAATAACGACCAAGCCAAATTCATACCAGGTGGCTGCACCTCCGACAGCTGACTATTTTTTTTTGCAATTTTTAAGTGCTGAATGGTTGCCAAAATTTTTGCTTTTTCTAGTTCAGGTATTTCTAATCATTTCTAATTTGAAGTATATTTTCTTATGTCAATGCGGTACTTACGTTACAAAGTTGAAAAAAGTTTTTTTGAAAGCTAAATAAGTTAAATTTAATTAAAGTAAAAAAATAATATATTGTTTAAATGTATAAACGTGGATGTAAAATTGATTTACATATATATTTTATTATTAAACAAAATAATTGCGCGTGTTTAAATTTTTGGTTTTAAACCCGAACCGTGAACAGAACCCGAAACTGAACTTTTTATTTTGATTAACCCGAACCTGAACCCATTTTTGTCATGGTTTTAGTCCCTGCAACACACACATTGGTTTTTTTAAACTCACACAATTGCAGCATACTTTCAAGCGCTAGTTATGATTGGGTATTACAACAAACCAGGGACTGAAACCGAACCCAAACAGGTTCAGGATCGCTGTTTATAAAGACTTTGAACCCGAACCCGTTGAACCCAAAAATTCAGCAAGGGAAATATTGAATAGAAGAATAATAAAACATTTCATTTCTTGCATGCAAAAAAAAATTAAAAACAAAATCAAAATAAAATAACGACCAAGCCAAATTCATACCAGGTGGCAGCACCTCCGACAGCTGACTATTTTTTTTTTGCAATTTTTAAGTTCTGAATGGTTGCCAACATTTTTGCTTTTTCTAGTTCAGGTATTTCTAATAATTTCAAATTTGAAGTATATTTTCTTATGTCAATGCGGTACTTACGTTACAAAGTTGAAAAAAGTTTTTTTGAAAGCTAAATAAGTTAAATTTAATTAAAGTAAAAAAATAATATATTGCTTAAACGTATAAACGTGGATGTAATATTGATTTACATATATATTTTATTATTAAACAAAACAATTGCGCGTGTTTAAATTTTTGGTTTTAAACCCGAACCGTGAACAGAACCCGAAACTGAACTTTTTATTTTGATTAACCCGAACCTGAACCCATTTTTTCATGGTTTTAATCCCTGCAACACACACATTGGTTTTTTTAAACTCACACAATTGCAGCATACTTTCAAGCGCTAGTTATGATTGGGTAATTGTCACATTTGGTATGAAAAAACCAATGTTGATCAACATTTTTCAAAAATTTGAACAGAGTACAACAGAGTACTAAGCTTAAAGCTCAGTACTCTGTTAAAATTTGCGAAAAAATTTTGATTAACATTAGTTTTTTCATACGAAAAATATGACAAGTAACCAATTAAAATAGTCCTTGAAAGTATGCTGCAATTGTGTACGTTTTAAAAAAACCCAATGTGTTTGTTGTAAATTCCACACGAAAAAAGTGGTGCTTATAAGTGGTAGGGAACTGTTCCCCTGGCGGCCATTAAAATTTTAAAATTTGGGTAATTAAAATTTGAAATTTTGAAATTTTAATTGTAAAATAAACAAAAATGTAATTTGATACCCGTGGGAAAAAAATGAAAGTACCCTGTAGGTAAAATGTTAAAAAATTGTGATGAATTATTATTGAGTTAAAGTGTTAGTGTGGAATTATATTATAGATAATGTTTTGTGTTATATGAATTTCGGATATGGGTGTATCTGTGGGTGAGTGGGGTTCGATACCTACCATAGACCCTGGATGTTTTCCGTTGCTTCGTGGGTTGTGGTTGTGTTGAGATAGTGACCTATGAACAATTGATTCAGTATAGACTAGATGGTTCTTATGGGGTCATATTGAGAGATTGGGTAGTGTTTAAGATTATATGTGGAAAAAAAGAGTGTAGACAAGTTTGGTGACAACGTCACCAAAGTTGTAGATAAAAAAGTCGACTTTGGTTCCTACGGGGTTTATTGTGTCGCTATTATTATTTTTTCGTTCTTGATAATTTTTTGTGGTGCTTGTGTTTACATTTACTTTGTGCATGGCTGTGGGTGCGTGGATGTGTGGGGGATGGGGTGTGTGTGTGTGTGCGTGTGTGTTTCTTTTTTCTTATCTTTAGATTTGTGAAGAATGTGTGCATGTCGTTTCAAATGTCCGTCTTGTTTATTTCTTGGGATAATAATTTGAATATTTGTTCTACAGAATCATGTTTATTGCTTTGTTTATTCAGCTGCGCATTTTTTGAGAATGAGTCATCATTTGAAATGTCCGTCTGATTATTTGTTTTGCAGAATCATGTTTATTGCTTTGTTTATTCAGCTGCGCATTTTTTGAGAATGAGTCATCATTTGAAATGTCCGTCTGATTATTTGTTTTGCAGAATCATGTTTATGACTTTGTTTATTCAGCTGCACATGTTTTTAGAATGAGTCATCATTTAATAACAACATTTTATTAGTCATCATTTAGTTGTGTTGTATTTGAAATAAAAAACAGTTGTTTTAATTTTTTTCTATGCACTTAATTTTTATTAAATATATTTAAGTGATTAAAAAGTTTTAAAATTGTTAATTTTAAGACAATAATAATAATAATCATTTGTATACATAAATTATTTTTAAGAAGATTTTCTTTTGTTAGTAAAAGAACATTTCTTAATGCGCAAACACCATATGTATGATAATTACAATAGAAATACTCGGGATATTTAATTTCCATTTGTTTAAAGTTGATGCATCCAAAGTCCTCGATGTTAAAAACTCTTTTTTTAAGTATTTTTTCTAGCCATTGTCTCTTTTCTTCTCCTTCAACATATATTTTAGAATAGCGTACATTAGCTTTTAAAAACTTGCAGACGCTTTGAAATGTGACTGATCCATCGTTCCACTTTAGGTGATGATAGTTCTTTGTTAACCAGTTTACTTCTTTTTGCTTCTTTGGCGATAGTCATTTAAAATCAAAGGGGGGTTTTTAATGAAATTTATGGCTTCATTGTTGTTGAAAACGATCGCTACTTCTTTTGCGATGAAATCATTTGAATCGCTTTTGAATCCTTGCATATCTATACAAACTATATTATCTTCCATATTGTTTCATTTATAAGACTTTTCGGACTTGTCCTTTTATGGGTACATATTTAATTATGCGATCATGAATAAGAATGCAGTAAGCTGATGTCTTTGAGGCAATATTTGTAGCTGTTTCAAATTCAATTTTTATATCAATTGGTCCATTATTGAGCGATTCGTTTTGATGGCTGACATCTACTACAATAATCGGTGCATTATTTTTAAATTCTTGAGCCGTTAGAAGCGGTTGAGATTCTCTCATGTAATAGCTCTGTTGAAATCTTAAATACATATCATATAGAATTGCATAGCGTTCATTCTTAAATTTGATATTTAGGTCATCATATGGATATGACACTGAATTTAAATGTACTTTTAAATTTGTCAGGTCACAATGAACAAACTTATTTTCTTGTTGAAAAGCAATCAATGCTAAACGGGGTCTTTCTCTACTTGCAGCTAATTTAACATTGCAGATATGACTTGTTCCTGTATTAAGTTGTGGATTAACATGACAATCCCAACTACGGAATGCTATCGGTATAGAAGCACCATTGTTAATAATTTTTATCATATTCAACTTGCTAAAATCAGATAATTGTACATGTGGAATTCTCCATGAGATGAGTGAAATTGAAAGTTTTGCTTTTTCTGTAGAAACGCTCGAGTGTATAAGATCTTCATCGTTCTTATTACGCAAGAGTATCAATTCATGTTTTCCATTTAGTATGACTTTGTTGTAGTCTTCAGCGAAACCCAAAAGCATTTTTAAGGGTACATAAAAGTTAAAATATCCATTAACAAGTTTTAAATCATCAATTTTATTCCAGCCAGCATTCTGCATTACAGTGCTTTCCGTTGGTGATAAAGAAACCAAATTTTTTATGGTACTTGTACCTCCTAAATATCTTGTATGATCAATTTCAATACCATTAAGTTCATAACGAATTTCATCAAAGAGATATGCAACAAAGTTGTTTTTTTAATTTAAAGTTGTCTGTAGATGTGGAGGTTTTCTCATCTACAACAGATCCCTCAACATATATATAACTTTCACTAGGTAACACATACAAATCTTGATTTTGAATTGAAATGCGAATTTCATCATTATTGTTGTAGGATTGTAGGTATGGCACATATGTATGATAGTCCTTTTTGATTATATTTTCATCAGATAAGGGTTTATCTAAGACATTTATTATTGAACTCATTTTGCCTTCAATTTAAAATTCCATGACTTGAAAAAATTTTTATTTGCTGTCGTTAGAGTTTTTTGATGAATTGACCTCTTTAATTGTGGTTTAGGTCGTAATAATATTTTAGGTTCGTATGCTGATGGTGTTGTTGTTGTTGCTGCTATATTCTGTGATATACTCGAGTTGAATATTATCATTATTTAGTTGGTCTTAAATGAATTCGTATTGTTATTTCCTCTCCTCGGAAATTAATTAAATCACCGTGCTGATCAACTACTCGTAGAGCTAGTGAACTTATCCCTCTGGAGTTCACCGGTAAATAGATGAGATTTCGAGGTATCTCATCTATTTTATAGGCTGGAGGCACATTAATCGGAAATTCATGTAGTGTATGCGCCTTGGAATTATTCATATATGTATTAACAGCGATACTACTTTCAATTCGCAACAGATTCACCTTGAAAATATTAACTGGAAGATCAGAATAATGATCAACGTTTGGAGTTAGGAGTTTACTATTGAATCCCAAGAGTTCTCCAATTGTATTTTCTCTATTAAAATTTATTGCATCCTTAGAGCTGTTGACTTTAACTTGCATTGTATTGTTATTGGCTTCTATAAAAATTCTATTTTCTGGATTGTAGCGTTTATATTGTTCCTCTATATAATCAACAATATCATTCAATTCATAAGATCCAATTGGTATTTCAATCACATTTTCACCTATATGAAACAAATTGTTGTAGACATCAACATTTGGGATGCTATTATATGAATGAAAATCAGTTAGAGCACACACATATGCCCCATTTAAATCAATAGGTGGGAAGTAATTAGCAGAGAACTCTGATGAGTTGGAGCTTAGAGTAAGTGTTATTGACATTATGACTGTCTGATTACGAATAAATAAGTTCAACACAAAATTGTTTATAAAAAGGATTTACATATTTATTTCATCTTTTTTATTTTAAATTTACATTATAATCTTAAGTACTAAGTATGTATGTATAATAATTGCTGATAATGTTTCAACTATAATATTTCATCTTTACTTATCCATGAATTGTGATCGTTACTAAATCCTAACCATTTAACAAATGCTTTGGCTCCTCTGGTTTTAATAATCTTTTCAACTAGATATGTATTAGGAAATCTTGTTTTTAAAAGCTCTTCATCATAAAATCTACCTTTAATAGGATTTCCACGATAATCTTCTAATATGTATATTGTGGCATATGTATTTTGAATAGATTTAATTGTGAAAATTTCTGTTGTCCAATTTGGAGTATAGCCTTTTTCAAAAATATGCTTATATTTGCTTATGCGCACATGATCATCAACATTAAATTTCGATATTTTATACATTTTCAAATGACTGTATACTGTATTCCATAATTTTTTTCTCATTTGAAGACTTGACTTTAATTGGAGCCATTTTAATGGTACGATGAACTTTTCTGTTATATGATTCTAATAGATCTTTGTAGATATCAAACCAATTGTATGTACCATTAAAACTAAATTCTTTCCACATCATCCCTTTTAATGTTCTATTAAATCGTTCTACTATTGATGCTTTCATTCTGCTATACGTTGAATAGTGATTAATGTTGTACTTATCCGTCAATTTTCCAAAGTGTTTATTGAAAAATTCTTTACCATCATCTGTTTGTAGGTTTTTTGGTACTCGTCCCAATTGAAAAATATATGACATGGCTTGGGTTGTTTCAAGCGCAGTTTTTTTTTAAGTGGTACTGCCCTTGCAAATTTGGAGAATGTGTCAATTACAGTTAACAAAAATCTATAATTTTTATTGTCCATAGAATAATTTCCCATTTCAACTAAATCAGCTTGCCAAGGATCATCTTGCCTTTCATCACAACTCTACGACGTAAAAAAGATTTTCGAGCTTGTTTATGGAGTTCATTTACTAAAATTCTTTTTGAAGTAATTTTTTAGTATTAAGAATTATTTTCGATGTGTTGTAATCTATTTGATACACTTTTAGCTATTGACACAAACATGTAATTTTCAAATCTATAAATCTTCTCATTAACTTTTCTTTTGTATACTTTCAACAAATTTTTGTAGATATCCGTCTTCCAAAAATTGTTTGATTTTGGAAATAGTTTCTTGCATTTTCTTATTCTCTTCCAACTGTAATATTATTGCATATTGTAGCATTTCGATTTGAGTTCTTAGAGTATCATGAATATTGTTGTTATCTTCCTTAAAGTATTTTAATAGCTTGTGTTCTATTTCTTCGATTTGAGTTTGCAGAAACAATTTATTGATAACATCGTTTTCTTCTACAGCTTTTGCCACATTTTTGATTCTTTTGTTTTGGACATCGATGTTGTTGTTCGCATCCATAAAGAACCCCAACATTTTAGGGGCATTTTTCAATGAAATTATATTGCTTGTATCGTTTAGATAATGTCCAAACTTATCAACAGATATACTTTATATAGGTTATTATATTATATTAGCTTCGCGAAGTTCTTCAATAATTGATACAATTTCGTTATTATGATTAGTATGACCTGCAGCTTGTGATGATACCAGTAGTCGAAGTCGATCTACCATCTCATTTGGATCATCCCAGTATATATAGTTTGGTTTATGACGGTTAAACTGCATCAATCCATCACCTTTATAATTAGATATTGTCTTATTTTTTGATAAAGTCTGTTGGGTTTTCTCTTTAAACATCTTTTTAATAACATGTTTATATTTATAGGCTTTCGTTCCCTTGATTTGTCCATCTGGTTTATTGTCTCTTCTGTGCGCATTTGTATTAATTAAAATTTTTTTGTAGAGTTCTAGTTCATATTTATCATAGTTTTTTGGTATTTTATGAGACATTAGAGAAAATAGTCCTGGTGTTAGAGCCCATATTTGACTACCAACATGTATTTTGTTTTTATTTAATTTGAGCTTACTATCACCAAATTTCCATTCATTATTGAATCGTTATGTGGACCATAGTTCGTATCTAATTCATTTCTTCCGTCCAAAACAGATAAGTCAGTGTAACACTCTTCATCATTTGAATTTTGAGAGTAAAAATCGTCATCATCATCACCATCATTATCAATAGTGCTTTCACCATTAGGATCAGCAAGTGAATTGCTGGTATCAAATATTGATTCTTCTACAAGTTTCTTTGGTGTACTTGCCTCCAACTTAATTGATGGTTTCTTAAGATGATTAGAACTGTTATTATATTCAATTTCTGTTTTCATCTCATTCTTTTCTTTTTTGATAATTCCATTGATATTATTAGAATTATTTAAAAATTTGTTTAAAGGATCTGTTACAGGTTTAAGTGTATCTTTTAGTTGATCACGTGTGTCTATTTCGCCCGTTTTTTATACTACGAAGCTTTTTCTTCAAGACATTTCTTGTCGCAACCAGCTCTTTTAACATTTTTTCATCCATTTTCCAGCTATCAGATCAGCTTATTAGGTATCTGATCAGGTTATCAGATCAGCTTATTAGGTATCTGATCAGGTTATCAGATCAGGTTATTAGGTATCAGATCAGCTTATTAGGTATCAGATCAGATCAGCTTATTAGGTAGATAACTAGATCAGGTATAGTTGATATTTCAAGAGCTATGTATGTAGATGTATTATGGTTAAAGCCAGATTATATACTAAAGTTTTTCTTTTATGTAGAGGAATTTATATTGTTATGAAATAATCGAATAATTTTCTGTAGCGCCCATTGTTTAATTCATTATCTTTGCTTATCATCAAAAATCCATATTTATCCTTCCAGCACAATCGACAAATTTCATGCAACTTTGCATAATTCATATCGCTGGCAACATGATCCCTATAAATATGTTTCATATTTGTCTCATCTTGTTTAAACATTATAATCATATTCGCATTGTCTCTTATTAAATGCTTGGGAATTCTGGTATAAGTTTGGCACAAGTAGAATGAATCAACATCCCTATGTCGTCCCATACAAAAATAAGCTCGTATATTATTCTGCTTCTCACATGGAACATCATCAAATATCATAATTGAATTACTTTTAGCTTTGTCAGGGGGAATAACTGATTCATTTTCGGTGAATGTGTAATATCCCATTCCTTTAAAAGGTGTAATTAATCTCTTCAAGTATTCATATTTCGGCTGATATAGAGATTTTGAGATAAATAGATGTTTTCAAACTTTAGTCCATTAGGACTTTCTAGTAAGCCAATCATAACATTAGTCTTTCCACAATTTGATGGTCCCACTATTAGAGCACGAATAGAATTTGGTAAGAGTAAACTATGTTTTATTTTTGAACTGATGTTCGATGAATCATCAATGTTTCGAACTAAAATATTTTTATGTTGTTTTACTAACTGCATTTTTATAACTAAATGCAATTCATGTTGGTTACCTTTTATTATAGAAAAACTAATAAATAAGATGGTTATACATTATCAAAAGTCATTTAGTCATAAACACACCTTCGTTGGAGCAGGTTTACTAGATAAAATAATAAACTCTCTTCCTGTTGAACTTCATCTTCCTGGATATCAATACTGTGGACCTGGAACTAAACTACAAAAACGTTTAAATCGAGGTGATAAAGAAATCAATTTATTGGACTCTGCCAGCAAAAATCACGACATAGCTTATTCTAAAAATAAAGATTTAAATATTAGACATCAAGCTGATAAAATTCTTGAAAATTCAGCTTGGGATCGAGTTTTATCAAAAGATAGCAGTCTTGCAGAAAAATCATTTGCATATATGGTTACTAACGCTATGAAAGCCAAAACAAAATTTGGTATGGGTGTGGAGAAAAAGAAAAATGTGAAGAAACCTAAATTAAATGGTAAAAAATTGTTTAGTTCATCAATTAGAGCTGCAACAAAAATACTAAATG
Organism: Panzeria rudis; assembly: GCA_956483635.1. Classification (NCBI taxonomy): domain Eukaryota; kingdom Metazoa; phylum Arthropoda; class Insecta; order Diptera; family Tachinidae; genus Panzeria; species Panzeria rudis. The sequence continues at coordinate 58,591,371 of OY101451.1, forward strand.
AGAAAAAACCTTTAGACATTAACAATGCTATTAGAATAGCACGTAAAACGATCAACAAAACATTAAAAGGCAGAAAATCCCAAGTTATAATACCTCGCATAATAAATGTACCAAGAATTGGTGGTTTTTTACCTCTAATGCCGATTTTAACTGCACTGGGTGCAATTGGAAGTCTAACGACTGGAGGTGCTGCTATAGCTAAGGCTGTAAATGCGACAAAGAATGCTAAAAATCAGCTTGATGAAGCTACTCGCCATAAGCGATGGAATCTATAGCTGTTGGGAAAGGACTTTACCTAAAACCATATAAAAAGGGCTATGGTTTAGTTTATAAAGAGCAGACAAAAAACTCTTAGAAATGCTACCTAATAGACCACTATCAGAAGTCGACTTGAGAATTTTATCAAACAAAATTCCACATTTTAGAGGAGTTTTCATGTTGGACTCACTACCAAAACGACCAAAGAAAAAAGAATGTGGCATAATCAATTTGGATGTATCAACAGGACCTGGTACACATTGGGTAGCATATTATAAAAACATCAATGTAAAAGAATATTTCGATAGTTTTGGAAACTTACAACCTCCTTCGGAAGTACTCAAATATCTGGGCACAAATATAAAATACAACTATAATCAACATCAGCATTTTAATACATTTACCTGTGGTCATTTATGTCTTAAGTTTCTTTATGAATTAACTGAAAATATTAAATAAAAACATACAATCGTATATATTTTACAAAACTCTTTAATCCATTTTTCTTTATTTATAATTTACTATACAGAATTAATTTATTTTATTCCCAAATAGGATATTGTGCATTTTGAATCAAAAATTCCTCCAGCTCACTCTCAATGATTAAGTTTTGATCACCTTCTCGACGTAATTGAAATGTTCGATTCGAGAGATCCTTAATTTCATCATCTGTCAGAGTATTATATCTTTTAGGCAGAAACATTATATTTTTTTCCATCTCAACTTTTAGTGTTGCCCCATATTTTGTTGTTACCCGTGTTATATTTTGAACAGGATATTTAGCTGCAATATCTAGATCCTTTATGTGTATTAAACTTTTGTTGTTTAGAGAATTAAATTTTATTGTTAAATTTTTTGTAGAGCTCATTTTTATACAGATCTTGTCACTTTGAATATTCAATGAAAATTGATCATGGAAGTAGCAACGATGATACAAGAAGCCTAACCGAAAATATTTGTTCCGAAATAATTAATATGAGTGTGTGAGGTGATCATTATAGAGAGAGAGGGAGAGAGGTAGTGATAAGGAGGTCTATTAATATGAATCTTTCCTTATATATTTGTCGGAAAATCGAAAAGGGAATAAGAGAATGAAAGAACAATAATACATAATTTTACCCACTTTGTAGCTAAATATTTAGGGAAAAATTTTCAGTATCCACGATTCCTTTGAAAAAGTAAGCAGCAACAAAATTTATACGGAATATTAACAAAATGAGTCAAATAAGAAGGAGTCTAAATAAATTCATATCAGATTTTGATAACTTTAGACTATACGATCATTGGGGAATGATCATATTTTTCCAAAATATGCTGGACTAGAATGATGAATTTGATATTATGGAAGATGAAGACAACACAGAAGGACATTTCAAATGCTGTCCCTGGTACCATCCGTATTGTGAGGAAGGACCTGATACTTGTAGGTGCTCGATATACTTTCTACGGAAAGCTATATTAGAAAATTTAATGGAATCGTATTATGCAATGTTTCAACCATTATAATTAGATTTAATAAAAAAAATAAAATATTCATTGTCTTGTATTATTTTTTCTAAAGGATAATTAGGAATCATCTTTTCCTTAGGAATATAACAGAAATTTGTGAGTTAAAATTTGATTGAATAACTTATCAGATAATCAAAACTTTTTTGACTTTGTACAACGTTTAAAGAAAAAACTTAATATAATTTCAAAATGTTGTGAAATTCAAATTCAAGAAATACACAAATCAAATCAAGATTATGCAGGATCTAAGAGTACAGTTAAACTTATAAACAAACAAAAATTTGCAAGTAAGTAAAAAACTTGAGAAGAATGGTGTTGATCCAACAAGAAGTGTTTTCTCTGCTAGCAGAGCAGTTGCTCATGCTGACAACGTCAACGTTTTGTCTATTCGATGACGTCAGGTCTGTCTATAGACACCCCTCTTTTAATATAGTTTTTTTGATATTTTTTGGTGCAGAACAAACAAACTTTTATGATTCATGTTTAACAATAGAGAATAAATTGGAAAAAAATAAAACAAAGATTGTATTAGTTTTTTTGTTATTAATATATATTTTTTTATTATTATTTAATTTTTTTTTCAATATTAGAATTTTTAAATAACAAATAAAATTTTCTTAACAACTAATAATATTATATAATTTTTTATTATTAGAATTTTTTAATAACAAATAAAATTTTCTTAATAACTAAACATTAATAACTAAATATTTACATATAAACAGAAACAGATAACATTTAAATCAAAAATCCATCATTCTTTTTGAAGCTTATCAATTTCGATTAGCAACATATCCAGTCCATAATCGGGATTTGTTTCCTCAATTCGATAATTATACCATACATATGTATTTATACCATCACATAGTATTTTTCTTTTATCATCATGATAACTTAATACAACCTCATTAGTTGGTTGGTATACATTTGATGAATTTTTAACTTAAATGTTAACATATCATCATAAACAATAGACTTATTAAATAAACAATTTTTATACGCATCTAAATTATATTTATCAAGAAAACATTTTTTAACCCCCTTTGATTTTTTAACATCATTTTCATATTGCACGCTAAAAGAATACATTTTAGACCGAAGTCCTACAAATTCTTTCATCACTTTCCACAATTCTCATCCTTCATCATACCCAGCACCTTTTTGTTTAAAAGAGGAATACCATACATGTTATCTTTTTGCTAATCGGAAGTGTCAAATTCTTGTTCTATGTCAGATTTTATGTCGGCATAAAAGTCGTAAATTTTTATTGAATACATAAATGAGTCGGTGTCCATGTAATTTAAAGATAAATTTGCTTTAAACTTGGGCTGCATGAATCCATAATGGAAATTATACGTTTTCCATTTAGAAAGCTCCAAAACGCAAAATCCCAAGTATATGGGCTTGTTGTAATATGCTTTGACTCTATTCATTTCTATAGCTACCATATTTTCAGAAAATATAGATAAACTATGAAAATTGGATTTAGATATGCAATCTTGAGCCCCCAAATGGTTACAGTTTGTTCGATTCCAGTTGGATACAATTTTCATATCTCTCCTCTTGTCCACATTCTCCATTGTTTTGCCATACACAGCATTATTGAGTAATTTGAAAAAAATTGTCTCAAAAGCATTTTTAGCAGTGGCTCTGTGTTTGGTATTTAAGTCAATATAACCTTTTAACCATGGAGATTGTTTAAATGCTAGAATACGATGCGTTTTCTTTAGAATCAAACCATATTCCAAACATTGCTTAAGAGCTCTGTAATGTATTACATAAGAGTTTCTTAGAGAAAATCCGCAATTAATTTCTTATGGTTTGATTCTAAAGTTTTCTTGTTTTCAACACAGAAGGGAAGGTCATTGTGAGAGTCATGCAGATGTGAAGGATATTCCAAAGTGACCTCATATACATAACCATCTTGTGAGTTATTATCTATGCTTTTGTCATCCAGATTCAGCTCGTCACTTGTCAGCCATCGGAATTCTCCATAAGGAAGATACTCAGACATCGCACAACCGTAACGGTTATTTGCATCAAAATATATTAGAAGTTCTGAAGGCTTGTCTTCATCAAAATCATCTAAATATTTATTATTTGCTTTGGAATATCGTTTACTGCACTGTACCATTCCACCGCGTATTCCCTTTCTAAAGAAATTATACATGTCAATGTCTGTTAACAACTCTAATTATATTTGTGTGTGTTTTAACATGGCATCCCATGATAGTAATATAGTACTGACACGGATCTAGATTATAAATTTCCTTACAGACTTTTCGCAAATTTTCGAATATATCTGCTAACAAAAGCACATCTGTTTTGAGATATAACTCCAGGGCATACCTTTAATTGCAGGGTTTTGCAATTAAAGGTATGCCAAATCTTTATTGCATGCTCATAATCTTCAATTGAGCATTCCTTGTTATTTAATTTGTTAAAAAATCTTCTCTTGATGGAAGCTGACCATCATACAATTTTTCAAATGAATCAAGATATTCATAAGGGAAAACACCCTTTCTTCGTACAAGGTCAAATTCTGTCTTTCTGTTAAAGTGTGCCCTAACCGTCTGAAAGTCATTGTCCGTAACGTTATTTGTTAAGGATTCTAAGCTATCAGCCATAAAACGAATAGGATCTAAAAATCGGAGTTCAAGATTGCAATTGTCAGTCATTTTTGTAAATGTAGATAGTGAAATGTACAGTTCTTTGTTCAGTGGTAGGACTTTTATGTTGTCAGACTTTTTAGCTAATTCTTTAACAAAGAGGTGCGAGTCAAAAGATGAATAATTATGAAAATATATGGGTATGAACTTCGGAATTTGGTACTTTAAGTTGGAAATATTGTGAGCTGCACCTCGATATTTACCACTTATATGACAATGATCTCTTACACGATCTTTACCGAGAAATTTGTCACATATGTAACAATTTATTGAATTTTGAAAACTGTATATTTCCGAAAGGGTCAAGCTGTTCATTTTAGTCTTACTGGTGAGGAACTGATTGTAAATATCTTCACAATCGTCAATTAACCAGTCAACAAATTTTACAGATGCGTCCTCACCAGTATATATCTTAAATTTATCTAAACTAGTATTACCTACACATTTTATATAATAACTGAAGGCACAAGGAATGTGCCTCTTTATAACTTGAGTTTTATCACTTACAGCACTTTGAATGTCTTCTAGTATGCACTCAAAATCTGCATATATAACGAATGGCACATCCATCTGCCGGTGGTGATCTTGGATTTTTAAAACACTATTTTCGGGAGAAGGTAACGCAGTAACAATTTTCCCACAGTCTGTTTTGTGTTCCATAGTCCATTCATTGTGTGTATATTGGAGGCAGGTATTACAAAATTTGAGACCCTCATGGTGCTTTGTTGTCTGACGCCATAATAATCTGTAAACAGAATAAATTTATATATGTATATAGTTATTCATACACATGTATTTACTTGCTTACCTTGATATATATTTAATAAATATATAATGATGAATGTCTCCAGCTTCCAACAGCAATAAATTCACATGCTTTGTTTTTTCCTTTTGTGTATTGTAGAATGGTCCAATGATTTCATCCTTCTCATTATCATGCCCAAACACATTCACAGTTATTCCATCATTCCTATCCTCAAATGCTTGAATATTTTTTAATGCCAATGGGAACTTTAAATTTGTGAAGTCAAGCACAATTCCATTTTGCAAGCAAATGACATCAGCGCTAATGTCCTCGATGTTATATGAGCTGCAACGTTGCTTATCCTCTATTATTGTGGTATCCAACGCGACAACTAAACTCCATTTAAAACAATAATCATCATTGTTTTCAATGTTGATACAGGCCCGCTTTTTAGCCAGTTTTAATGGTGTGCTTATCCAATGAGATCCTTTTACTAGTGAACTTTTGTTTATGTTAATTTCAGCGCGAATAATTCTTATTAAAGACCACCCAGAAACTCTTTCCTGGGATTCTGACATTTTATTATGAATGTCCTGGAATTGTTTTTCAATTAGCTCATCTACATTACTTCCCAGACACAATAGATCCATTTTTGTTCTGTGAGAAATTTGACACAAGTCAATTTCTTCCCCAACAATTTTTATGTACTCTCCAATAAGAGTTACACAGAATTTTAAAATATTATGTTTAGCTAAACTTTTTTCAAGTCTTTCCTTGAAAATATGTTTATTTTCCAAAACAAAGTGTTCAAACAGAAGATCATCTTTTTTGTTGGGAATTCCATATGTTGCAAAATTTTTTTTTAATGCACTGTTTATTTCATAATATTTTGGTTCTACATTCAAAGGAGTATCATTATATTTACCGCTGGGAGAATTTGAAGTATCCATGTCATCAAACACAATATTATCTAATTGTTGCTATTGTTGTTGATGTTGCTGCTGTCGTTGCTGCTGTTGTTGTTGATGTTGCTGCTGTTGTTGCTGATGATGTTGCTGCTGTTGTTGTTGTTGGTGTTGAGGATATCTGGAACTGTCCATCGACAAGGCAAATTGATTACTCGAAACTGAAGGATAATAGTTGGGTATGTTATATTGCTGCCATTGCATTGGTGAAGTATATTGATAGGGAATAGGAAGATGATGTGGAATTTGTATGGGTACTGAAAACTGATTGTTCAACCCCGTATGATAGTACGAAATCCTTGGAAGCTCTTGAAAGGACGCCGGATATTGCTGTTGCATATTGTTCCAAGGAACAGGGTTATATAAAGGCATTGGAGTCTGTACATCACATGAGGCTGGCATGTGCACATGTTGTAGTTGAGCATGACTTTTGCAATGGTCCAAATACGATTTTTGGTATTTGTATTCGTTTTGATATATTTCACAAACATAGCTTGAAGAATTCATTTTTATTTATTTAATTAGCAACAATCAAATTTATTTAATTATTTTATTTAATTTATTTAGTTCTTTTTTCAAAAACAACAATTAAATTTATTTAATTATTTAATTTATTTAGTCCTTTTTTCAAAAACACTATAAACTTTTTTATTAATCAATTATTTGTTTTCAAACTATTTATTTAATTAGCAACAATTAACTTTATTTAATTATTTTATTTAATTTATTTAATTCTTTTTTAAAAACACTATGAAACTGTTTATTAATAAATTTTTTGCTTTTAACAGCACTTGTTGAGATATCAGAGTATACGGATGAATATCTACATTATTTCTTCTACTTATATACATCCTATGAGAATCGCGTAGTAGTCATCAAGTCTAATTTTTTATTGATATTACGAGATATGATGAAATTGATACGTATACATAGCAACAGCAAGAACTAGAACATAACATTGTGTAATATTTTATATAAATGATGACTAATAAAATTATGGTATCAAATGATGACTCATTCTCAAAACATATCCATCTGAATAAACAAAGCCATAAACATGATTCTGCAAAACAAATAATCAGACGGACATTTCAAATGATGACTCATTCTCAAAACATGTGCAGCTGAATAAACAAAGCAATGAACATGATTCTGTACAACAAATAATCAAATTATTATCCCAAAAAATAAACAAGACGGACATTTGAAACGACATACACACATTCTTAACAAATCTAAAGATAAGAAAAAATAAACACACACACAAACAAACAAACAGCCACGCACCCACTGCCGCACACCCCCACCCCCACACATCCACGCACCCACAGCCACGCACAAAGTAAATGTAAACAACAAAACAGAAAGTATCAAGAGCAAAAAAATAACAATAGCCACACAATAAACCCACCGTATGAACCCAAATCGACCTTTTTGTATACAAGTTTGGTGACATTGTCATCAAATTGTATACACTCTTTATTTCCACATATAATCTAAGACACTACCCAATCTCTCAATATGACACCATAAGAACCACATTGTCTATAGTAAGCCAATACTACCAAGTCCCGAACTCATTACCCACTATCTCAATATCACCCCATAAGAACAACACCCTAAATGTCTATAACACCAAAAAGCACTACCCACACTATAATTTTTCACAATCTTCAGTATACACATTTTGCTTACAGGGCACTTTCATTTTTTCCCACGGGTATCATATTACACTTTTGTTTATTTAACAATTAAAGTTTCAAAATTTCAAATTTTAACTACCCAACTTTTAAAATTTTAATTGGTCCTGCACACTCAGTTCCTATCTACTGTTAGGATTTTACTAATGAATCCCAAGAGTTTTCCAATTGTATTTTCTTTATTAAAATATATTGCATCCTCAGAGCTGTTGACTTTAACTTGCACTGTATTGTTCTTGGCTTCTATAAAAATTCTATTTTCTGGATTGTAGCGTTTATATTGTTCCTCTATATAATCAACTATATCATACAATTCATAAGATCCAATTGGTATTTCAATAACATTTTCACGTATATCAAACAAATTGTTGTAGACATCAACATTTGGGATGCTATTATATGAATGAAAATCAGTTAGAGCACACTCATATGTCCTATTTAAATCAATAGGTGGGAAGTAATTAGCATATCACTCTGATGAGTTGGAGCTTATAGTGTTATTGACATTATGACTGTCTGATTACGAATAAATAAAGTTTAACACAAAATTGTTTATAAAAAGGATTTACATATTTATTTCATCTTTTTTATTTTAAATTTACATTATAATCTGAAGTACTAAGTATGTATAATAATTGCTGATATTGCTTAAACTATAATATTTCATCTTTACTTATCCAAGAATTGTGATCGTTACTAAATCCTAACCATTTAACAAATACTTTGGCTCATCTGGTTTTAATAATCTTTTCAACTAAATATGTATTAGGAAGTCTTGTTTTTAAAAGTTCTCCATCATAAAATCCACCTCTAATAGGATTTCCACGATAATCTTCTAATATGTATGTTGTGGGATATGTATTTTGAATAGATTTAATTGTGAAAATTTCTGTTGTCCAATTTGGAGTATGACCTTTTTCAAAAATATGCTTATATTTGCTTATGCGCGCATGATCACCAACATTAAATTTCGATATTTTATACATTTTCAAATGACTGTATACTGTTTTCAATAATTTTTTCTCATTTGAAGAGTTGACTTTAATTGGAGCCATTTTAATGGTACGATGAACTTTTCTGTTATATGCTTCTAATAGATCTTTTTAGATATCAAGCCAATTGTATGTACCATTAAAACTAAATTCTTTCCACATCATCCCTTTTAATGTTCTATTAAATCGTTCGTCTATTGATGCTTTCATTCTGCTATACGTTGAATAGTGATTAATGTTGTACTTATCCGTCAATTTTCCAAAGTATTTATTGCAAATTTCTTTACCATCATCTGTTTGTAGGTTTTTTGGTACTCGTCCCAATCGAAAACTATCTGACATGGCTTGGGTTGCTTCAAGTGCAGTTTATGTTTTAAGTGGTACTGCCCATACAAATTTGGAGAATGTGTCAATTACAGTTAACAAAAATCTATAATTTTTATTGTCCATAGAATAATTTCTCATTTCAACTAAATCAGCTTACCAAAGATCATCTATTCCTTTCATCACGACTCTACGATTTTCGAGCTTGTTTATGGAGTTCATTTACTAAAATTCTTTTTGAAGTCTTTTTTTAGTAATAAGAATTATTTTAGATATGTTGTGATCTATTTGATACACTTTTAGCCATTGACACAAGCATGTATTTTTCAAATCTATAAATCGTCTCATTAACTTTTCTTTTGTATACTTTAAAAAAATTTTTGTAGATATCCGTCTTCCAAAAATTGTTTGATTTTGGAAATACTTTCTTGAATTTTCTTATTCTCTTCCAACTGTATTATTATTGCATGTTGTATCATTTCGATTTGAGTTCTTAGAGTATCCTATCCTCAAATAGGCAAACGAAATCAGCACTAATATCTTCGATGTTATATGAGCTGCAACGTTCGTTATCCTTTATTATTGTGGTATCAAATGTGGCAACTAAAGCCCATTTGAAACAGTAATCATCAATTTCTTCACCAAAAATTTTTATATACTTTCCAATAAGAGTTACACAGAATTTTAAAATATTATGTTTAGCTAAACTTTTTTCAAGTCTTTCCTTAAAAATAGGTTTATTTTCCAGAACAAAGTCTTCAAACAGAAGATCATCTTATTTGTTGGGAATTCCGTACGTTGCAATATTTTTTTTGAATGCACTGTTTATTTCATAATATTTTGGTTCTACATTCAAAGGAGTTTCAACATATTTACAGCTGGGAGAATTTGAAGTATCCATGTCATCAAACACAATGTTATCTAGTTATTGCTGTTGTTGTTGTTGATGATGCTGCAGTTGTTGCCGTGGTTGTTGTTGATGTTGTGGGTGTGGTTGTTGTTGCTGTTGATATTGTGGCTGCGGTTGTAGTTGCTGTTGATGATATCTGGAACTATCCATCATCAAGGCAAATTGATTATTAAAACTGAAGGATAATAGTTGGGCATATTATATTGCTGCCATTGCATTGGTGATGTATATTGATAAGCAATAGGAAGATGATGTGGAATTTGTATGGGTACTGAAAACTGATTATTTCATGACATTGGTATCGGATAGCTGGTAGACATACCGTATTGCTCATAGTTCATTTGTAGTGGATATGGTTGGTACCGTAGAAAAGCTTGGTGCTGATGTTGTTGTTCTCCATTTGAGTCCTGATTGATGATCACTTGACCTGGTTGACCATGATTTCGGACGTGATCCAAGAACGCTTTTTGGTATTTGTATACCTTATTACACAAATTACATTGATATACAGAAGAACTCATTTTTTTATTTATTTATTTAATCAAATTTATTTAATTATTTTATTTTATTTATTTAGTCCTTTTTTCAAAAACACTATAAACTTCTTTTTTAATCAATTTTTTGTTTTCAAACTATTTATTTAATTAGTAACAATTAACTTTATTTAATTATTTTGTTTAATTTCTATTGTAAAAACACTATGAAATTGTTTATATATATATATATATATATATATATATATATATATATATATATATATATATATATATATATATATATATATATATATATATATATATATATATATATATATATATATATATATATATATATATATATATATATATATATATATATATATATATATATATATATATATATATATATATATATATATATATATATATATATATATATATATATATATATATATATATATATATATATATATATATATATATATATATATATATATATATATATATATATATATATATATATATATATATATATATATATATATATATATATATATATATATATATATATATATATATATATATATATATATATATATATATATATATATATATATATATATATATATATATATATATATATATATATATATATATATATATATATATATATATATATATATATATATATATATATATATATATATATATATATATATATATATATATATATATATATATATATATATATATATATATATATATATATATATATATATATATATATATATATATATATATATTTCACAAAACTCTTTAATGCATTTTTATTTATTTATTTATAATTTACAATACAGAATTAATTTTTTATTTTTTTATTCCCAAATGGGATATTGAGCATTTTGAATAAAAAATTCGTCCATCTCACCCTCAAGGAATTAAGCTTTGTTCACCATCTCTGCGTACTTGAAATAAAAATGTTTAAAAGAGCTGGTTGCGACAAGAAACGTCTTGAAGAAAAGCTTCGTAGTATAAAAACGGGCGAAATAGACACACGTGAACAACTAAAAGATACATTTAAACCTATAACAGATCCTTTAAACAAATTTATAAATAATTCTAATAATATCAATGGAATTATCAAAAAAGAAAAAATTGAGATGAAAACAGAAATTGAATATAATAACAGTTCTAATCATCTTAAGAAACCATCAATTAAGTTGGAGACAAGTACACCAAAGAAACTTGTAGAAGAATCAATATTTGATACAAGCAATTCACTTGCTGATCCTAATGGTGAAAGTACTATTGATAATGATGATGATGACGATTTTTACTCTCAAAATTCAAATGCTTAAGAGAGTTACACTGACTTATCTGTTTTGGAAGGAAGAAATGAATTAGATAGTAACTATGGTCCACATAAAGATTCAATAATGAATGGAAATTTGGTGATAGTAAGCTCAAATTAAATGAAAACAAAATACATGTTAGTAGTCAAATATGGGCTCTAACACCAGGACTATTTTCTCTAATGTTTCATAAAATACCAAAAAACTATGATAAATATGAACTAGAACTCTACAAAAAAATTTTAATTAATACAAATACGTACAGAAGAGACTATAAACCAGATGGACAAATCAAGGGAACGAAAGCCTATAAATATAAACATGTTTTTAAAAAGATGTTTAAAGAGAAAACCCAACAGACTTTATCAAAAAATAAGACAATATCTAATTATAAAGGTGATGGATTGATGCAGTTTAACCCTCATAAACCAAACTATATATACTGGGATGATCCAAATGAGATGGTAGATCGACTTCGACTACTGGTATCATCACAAGCTGCAGGTCATACTAATCATAATAACGAAATTGTATCAATTATTGAAGAACTTCGCGAAGCTAATATAATATAATAATCTGTAAAAAGTATGTCTGTTGATAAGTTTCGACATTATCTAAACGATACAAGCAATATAATTTCATTGAAAAATTCCCCTAAAATGTTGGGGTTCTTTATGGATGCGAACAACAACATCGATGTCCAAAACAAAAGAATCAAAAATGTGGCAAAAGCTGTGGAAGAAAACGATGTTATCAATAAATTGTTTCTGCATACTCAAATCGAAGAAATAGAACACAAGCTATTAAAATACTTTAAGGAAGATAACAACAATATTCATGATACTCTAAGAACTCAAATCGAAATGCTACAACATGCAATAATATTACAGTTGGAAGAGAATAAGAAAATGCAAGAAACTATTTCCAAAATCAAACAATTTTTGGAAGACGGATATCTACAAACATTTTTTGAAAGTATACAAAAGAAAAGTTAATGAGAAGATTTATAGATTTGAAAATTACATGTTTGTGTCAATAGCTAAAAGTGTATCAAATAGATGACAACACATCGAAAATAATTCTTAATACTAAAAAATTACTTCAAAAAGAATTTTAGTAAATGAACTCCATAAACAAGCTCGAAAATCTTTTTTACGTCGTAGAGTTGTGATGAAAGGAATAGATGATCTTTGGCAAGCTGATTTAGTTGAAATGGGAAATATTCTATGGACAATAAAAATTATAGATTTTTGTTAACTGTAATTGACACATTCTCCAAATTTGCATGGGCAGTACCACTTAAAACAAAAACTGCGCTTGAAACAACCCAAGCCGTGTCATATATTTTTCAAATGGGACGAGTACCAAAAAACCTACAAACAGATGATGGTAAAGAATTTTTCAATAAACACTTTGGAAAATTGACGGATAAGTACAACATTAATCACTATTCAACGTATAGCAGAATGAAAGCATCAATAGTAGAACGATTTAATAGAACATTAAAAGGGATGATGTGGAAAGAATTTAGTTTTAATGGTACATACAATTGGCTTCATATCTACAAAGATCTATTAGAATCATATAACAGAAAAGTTCATCGTACCATTAAAATGGCTCCAATTAAAGTCAACTCTTCAAATGAGAAAAAATTATTGAATACAGTATACAGTCGTTTGAAAATGTATAAAATATCGAAATTTAATGTTGATGATCATGTGCGCATAAGCAAATATAAGCATATTTTTGAAAAAGGTTATACTCCAAATTGGACAACAGAAATTTTCACAATTAAATCTATTCAAAATACATATCCTACAACATACATATTAGAAGATTATAGTGGAAATCCTATTAAAGGTGGATTTTATGATGAACAACTTTTAAAAACAAGATTTCCTAATACATATCTAGTTGAAAAGATTATTAAAACCAGAGGAGCCAAAGCATTTGTTAAATGGTTAGGATTTAGTAACGATCACAATTCATGGATAAGTAAAGATGAAATATTATAGTTGAAACATTATTAGCAATTATTATACATACATACTTAGTACTTAAGATTATAATGTAAATTTAAAATAAAAAAGATTAAATAAATATGTAAATCCTTCTTATAAACAATTTTGTGTTGAACTTATTTATTCGTAATCAGACAGTCATAATGTCAATAACACTTACTCTAAGCTCAAACTCATCAGAGTTATCTGCTAATTACTTCCCACCTATTGATTTAAATGGGGCATATGAGTGTGCTCTAACTGATTTTCATTCATATAATAGCATCCCAAATGTTGATGTCTACAACAATTTGTTTCATATAGGTGAAAATGTGATTGAAATACCAATTGGATCTTATGAATTGAATTATATTGTTGATTATATAGAGGAACAATATAAACGCTACAATCCAGAAAATAGAATTTTTATAGAAGCCAATAACAATACAATGCAAGTTGAAATACAATTGGAAAACTCTTGGGATTCAATAGTAAAATCCTAACTCCAAACGTTGATCATTATTCTGATCTTCCAGTTAATATTTTCAAGGTGAATCTGTTGCGACTTGAAAGTAGTATCGCTGTTAATACATATATGAATAACTCCAAGGCGCATACACTACATGAATTTCCGATTAATGTGCCTCCAGGCTATAAAATAGATGACATACCTCGAAATCTCATCTATTTACCGGTGAACTCCAGAGATATAAGTTCACTAGCTCTACGAGTAGTTGATCAGCACGGTGATTTAATTAATTTCCGAGGAGAGGTAATAACAATACGAATTCATTTAAGACCAACTAAATAATGCTAATATTCAACTCGAGTATATCACAGAATATAGCAGCAACAACAACAACAACAACACCATCAGCATACGAACCTAAAATATTATTACGACCTAAACCACAATTAAAGAGGTCAATTCATCAAAAAACTCTAACGAGAGCAAATAAAAATTTTCTCAAGTCATTGAATTTTAAATTGAAGGCAAAATGAGTTCAATAATAAATGTCTTAGATAAACCCTTATCTGATGAAAATATAATCAAAAAGGACTATCATACATATGTGCCATACCTACAACAATAATGATGAAATTCGCATTTTAATTCAAAATCAAGATTTGTATATGTTACCTAGTGAAAGTTATATATATGTTGAGGGATCTCTTGTAGATGAGAAAACCCCCACATCTACAGACAACTTTAAATTAAAAAACAACTTTGTTGCATATCTCTTTGATGAAATTCGTTATGAACTTAATGGTATTGAAATTGATCATACAAGATATTTAGGAGGTACAAGTACCATAAAAAATTTGGTTTCTTTATCACCAACGGAAAGCACTGTAATGCAGAATGCTGGCTGGAATAAAATTGATGATTTAAAACTTGTTAATGGATATTTTAACTTTTATGTACCCTTAAAAATGCTTTTGGGTTTCGCTGAAGACTACAACAAAGTCATACTAAATGGAAAACATGAATTGATACTCTTGCGTAATAAGAACGATGAAGATCTTGTACACTCGAGCGTCTCTACAGAAAAAGCAAAACTTTCCATTTCACTCATCTCATGGATAATTCCACATGTACAATTATCTGATTTTAGCAAGTTGAATATGATAAAAATTATTAACAATGGTGCTTCTATACCGATGGCATTCCGTAGTTGGGATTGTCATGTTAATCCACAACTTAATACAGGAACAAGTCATATCTGGAATGTTAAATTAGCTGCAAGTAGAGAACGACCCCGCTTTGTATGGATTGCTTTTCAACAAGAAAATAAGTATGTTCATTGTGCCCTGACAAATTTAAAAGTACATTTAAATTCAGTGTCATATCCATATGACACTAAATATCAAATGACCTAAATATCAAATTTAAGAATAAACGCTATGCAATTCTATATGATATGTATTTAAGATTTCAACAGAGCTATTACATGAGAGAATCTCAACCGCTTCTAACGGCTCAAGAATTTAAAAATACTGCATTCTTATTCATGATCGCATAATTGAATATGTACCCATAAAAGGACAAGTCCGAAAAGTCTTATAAATTAAACAATATGGATGATAATATAGTTTCTATAGATATGCAAGGATTCAAAAGCGATTCAAATGATTTCATCGCAAAAGAAGTAGCGATCGTTTTCAACAACAACAACAACAATGAAGCCATAAATTTCATTATAGAACCCCCCTTTGATTTTAAATGTCTATCGCCAAAGAAGCAAAAAGAAGTAAACTGGTTAACAAAGAACTATCATCACCTAAAGTGGAACGATGGAAAAAAAGAGTTTTTAACATCGAGGACTTTGGATGCATCAACTTTAAACAAATGGAAATTAAATATCCCGAGTATTTCTATTGTAATTATCATACATATGGTGTTTGCGCCTTAAGAAATGTTCTTTTACTAACAAAAGAAATATCTTCTTAAAAATAATTTATGTATACATATGATTATTATTATTATTGTCTTAAAATTAACAATTTTAAAACTTTTTAATCACTTAAATATATTTAATAAAAATTAAATGCATAGAAAAAAGTTAAAACAACTGTTTTTTTATTTCAAATACAACACAACTAAATGATGACTAATAAAATGTTGTTATCAAATGATGACTCATTCTAAAAACATGTGCAGCTGAATAAACAAAGTCATAAACATGATTCTGCAAAACAAATAATCAGACGGACATTTCAAATGATGACTCATTCTCAAAAAATGCGCAGCTGAATAAACAAAGCAATAAACATGATTCTGCAAAACAAATAATCAGACGGACATTTCAAATGATGACTCAATCTCAAAAAATGCGCAGCTGAATAAACAAAGCAATAAACATGATTCTGTAGAACAAATATTCAAATTATTATCCCAAGAAATAAACAAGACGGACATTTGAAACGACATACACACATTCTTCACAAATCTAAAGATAAGAAAAAAGAAACACACACGCATGCACCCACCCCCCACACATCCACGCACCCACAGCCATGCACAAAGTCAATGTAAACACAAGCACAACAAAAAATTATCAAGAACAAAAAAATAATAATAGCGACACAATAAACCCTGTAGGAACCAAACTCGACTGTTTTATATACAAGTTTGGTGACGTTGTCACCAAACTTGTCTACACTCTTTATTTCCACATATAATCTTAAACAATACCCAATCTCTCAATATGACCCCATAAGAACCATCTAGTCTATACTCAATCAATTGTTCATAGGTCACTGTCTCAACACAACCACAACCCACGAAGTAACGGAAAATATCCAGGGTCTATGGTAGGTATCGAAACCCACTCACCCACAGATACACCCATATCCGAAATTCATATAACACAAAACATTATCTATAATATAATTCCACACTAACACTTTAACTCAATAATAATTCATCACAATTTTTTAACAACATTTTACCTACAGGGTACTTTCATTTTTTTCCCACGGGTATCAAATTACACTTTTGTTTATTTAACAATTAAAATTTCAAATTTTAATTACCCAAATTTTAAAATTTTAATGGCCGCCAGGGGAACAGTTCCCTACTTCTCTTATATTATTTCGCATAAAGACTCAAAATATTGTAGATACATTTCATATGTTTTTCACAAAATAAACAGAGTACTACTTCTGCAACAATTTTTCATGAGAAATTCGTGAAAAATTTTTTTATATGAGCTTTTGACAGCAGTTCGCACGAAATTATGAACACAGTACCATGCTTAAGGGTGAATAAATGTCGAAAATTCCGTGTTCTTTTCTTTTGGAACTCCGAACTGGCATACGGAGTTTTTCTTTAAGAAATCTACCAACCTGAATTTCAGTAAGTTTTTTACACACAGTTCTTATGGGATCGTGAATTTCCGTAAGAACAGCCTTTATAAGTTAAATTAACCGCAAATTTTTAACTTGGATTTTCAAAGTCATTTATGTTTAAATTCGTGTTAAATACAAAATTCTGTTTTGCATTAAATACTTAAATCAAAATTAATTCGCCAATCTTGAGCATTTAAATTCGATTTAAGTTTTATACATTACCATATGATTTTCACTGCTTGTTCTTCTTGTACAAACAAAAAATTTGTGGCCGCTGACAAATCAACTTTTTTTCGTGTGAAATTTGGACTTTCTTTGTCTATATTTCGCTTTCTATCATTTTGTAAGCCGTTTTTATTCTATTGAAATATTGCAGCAACTCTTCATTATTCTTATTTCCTAAATGGAAAAAAATATATTTCCTAGAATTTTTCTTTGCTTATGTTGAAGAGCTGCTTTCTTGGGACATTTATGGGAAATTTATAATATTTTATGGTGCTACCATGTTTTTGCCACAATTAAATAAGAAGAGCTAAATGCGACTGAAAAACGGAAGTTGTATTTAATTACAATTTAAATTTATATGAAAATTAAGAAAATAAATATTTAATTACTAAGTCAAAAACTGGTGGTAAGTCATTGTTTCATATGAGATTCTAAGTTAAAAAAAGATAAGCAGCACGTCATTTCGCTATATCTTCCTGAAAAATCTTACAAAATAAATGAAACTTCCCAGAGGTACTTTTGAATATGGACAACACTAGGTACTAAAGCATTTATTCTTTATTGCCATAAAGTTAAAATATCAATGATATGTTTTACTTGTTTATAACCTTGTATCTGTGAACTTTAATGCAGAGAAACATTAATTTTATTAATTCTATTTTAGTGGTCTTATTGGACGTTCCTGGTCTATGTTGTTTGCTTCGGTTGGCTATCAAGTAACCTTGTTTGATATTCTACCAGAACAAGTAGAAAATGCATTAAAAGAAACAAAAAATGAACTAAATAATCTGGAATCTAAAGGGCTATTACGTGGTAAATTAAATGCAGCACAGCAGTATGCCTGTCTATCGGGTACCACCGATTTGAAAGAACTTGTAAAAGGTGCCATTTTCATACAGGAATGTATACCAGAACGTTTGGATGTGAAACAAAATCTCTTCAAGCAATTGGATCAGGTTGTAGAGAGCCACACAATCATGTCGAGTTCAACAAGTACTTTTCTGCCTTCATTGTTTAGTAAAGATTTAAAACATCAAGCAAATGTAAGTATTGGAAAAATATACAGTTATGTTTTTATGGCCATTTAATTACAGTGGAACTTGAAATCATTTTTAAAATATTTTATATAAAGCCATTTATAGTTGAAAAAAAATTTTTAAGCGGTGATATGTACATTTATAGCTTTTATTAATTCATATACTCGATCCATAACATCTGAATCGAACAGATTCTGAGCATTCTAAACATAAAATATTCTTTCTAAAATAGCAATATTTAATGAACTTGAGTTTTCAATTATTCGAATACGCTATTTTTATCGATTTTCCGGTTTTAAGAAAAAAAATTTCCAAACCGACGGTTTCCAATTTATTCGACAAAACAGGTTTATTTTCTCCAAGTATACGATAGAATCTAATATTTAGTTTGGCGATTTTGCATTTTGAAATAAAACAACATACCAATAATTTGTTACGAATATTCTAATATTTAAGTGAAATATAAATAGTAAAGCTGAAAGTCCATTACACGCGTTTTCGCGTCAACGCTTTCACACGTTTTACGCATTCCACACTATACAGCGTTTCAAATTACATGCCACGCTTTTTACGCAGAAGTTTTTTTTTGTTATTTTATGATCGCAAATAATTTTTAACTATATTAGAAGAGCTAAATAGTGCACTATACAAACATAATCATCGATAGCATTGAAAATAAAATATCGAAGGCTATAAAAAATAGCAACCTATTAGCACGCCGCTGATGACGCTTGCAAAAAAAAGTAGACCTACTTTTTGCGCTGGACGCGTCAAGGCGTCGCGCTCTGTAACTTGATACGTACAACTACATTGATACAACTTTTTTGACAGCCGCGTATGATGCAAAAAAGCGTGTTACGCGTGTTATGGACTTTCAGCTTAATTGTGGTAGTAAATTTCCTATTCAAAACTGTAAGACAATCTCTTAATAGAAAATTATCTTCTGATTCGTTAAATAAAATAACTTAGTTAGCATTTTGTATCATAATCGAATCTTTTGAAAATCAGCCTTACGGACAAAATAGCCGCATATGAGACAACTTTTCGATCATAAATTATTCCCTCGTTGTGAGAAATTGGTACCCTACGTGCATTGGCGTAGATAGACCTTTCTGGGGGGCAGTGCCCCCCCAGGAATTACTGAAATATTTAATAAAAATTATGAAAAACTTCTCTATGTTTGGGAAGACATACATATTGGTATTCAAATCGTAAATACGGGATACATTTACTTAAAGAAATCATTAAAATTTTTATAAAAATGTAGTTTCCAATAACTGCCAAATTTTTGTTTATTACGTAAAAACCCCAAATAAAAACGTACGAGTGTGTTTATTTCATTCTGATGATATATTTTTGTATTTTCTCTAACAAAATATAAAAAGTAGTACATACAACATTTTAAAAACCTTTTGATACTGGGTCCAGTTGTGCATAAAATTAGTCCAATAGCCCATCAGCAACATGATTTTTAAAAGTATTAGGCCTTAAAAACTTTCATATCGATTGTCATAAGTTGACAACTGGTTTTTACAACTTTTCAGTAGAAGAAATTACGTTATATAAATATGCTGAAAGCGTTACTAGCATAGAAATAAAATTTATTTAGTAAATATTCTCAACTAATTTCTTTTATTTTATTATAAGAATGGGGGGAACATTTTCTGCGTTTTGTTAAAAATAATAAAAATTCAGTTACAAGTTGTCAATGTATGACCATCGATATGATATCCAAAAGCTTATAACGACCCTTAACAGCAAGAAAATAGGAGTCCACAGTTTCTAAATTTTATACTAAATGCATACTTCTTTATTTTAAAACGTAACGAACCTTAGCCTAATAATCAATTTAGATTTACAAAGCAAATACGTTCGAAATATTCATATTAATAAACCAAAAGCAACGTTGTTCTGTTCTGCCGTGTATGTTGAGAATTTTCTTTTGAAGAATACCTAATTAAAAAATATATGTAAAAAATAATTGAAATATAATTATATGTAAAATACACAAAAGCATTCAAACAGGTTGTCAATTTACAACGAAAAGGTTTAAATTTGCTAATGTATTTTTTAGGGTAATTAGGAATGATATGCTCTATACTGAAAAAAGTTCACTTCAACCATTGTTCATATAACGGAACATTGTGTTTTTCGATGTATGTGCATATATTTACTTCTCTTTAAAGCACCATCCAAAGTCGATTATAAGATTCTTCTAAAGACGCCAGAAAAAAGCCAATGAAACATTGGGAACAAAAATGGAGTAAATTGTTTTATTTGCATCTAAAGTAAAGAAAAAATAATAAAACAAAGAATATACGATTTTTTGTTTTCATCAGATTTAGGTCCATTATGGCTTAAAATTTTTATAATCGAATGGACTATTCAATGATATTATAAATCTATGGATTTTTTTTATTATTTGTGGTACAAAACAGCTTCCGAAAAGGCAACAATTGGTGATGAACTTTAAAAATTTCAAAGAATTTTAACTTTTATCCACTCTAACTTGGTCGCCTTTTATTCGATCAGATCAGGAACCGGCAAACACATACTAATATATTTTCCTTGTATGGGTGTTATTTTTTAACTCTCGCTCTTACAAAGTTTTTGTTAGTGTATATCACACAATATCAAGAAACGAGCGATAACACAACTTGCTTGTTTGAATTTTCATGCCACACTGATTGATTTTATTTACTTTTAGTTAATACGTGTGAGAGTAAAAGAGTAAAAACCCCATGTGATATGCTATGCAGGTTCCTGGATCAGATCCACTATTCGACGCGTAATTTAGTAGCCTTTCAAATAATATATAATTCATATTAAACGAACCAGCCTTTGATTCTGAATGACGCTTTAACAATAAGTATACATCGAAAAACGAAAATGAACCGTTATATTATGCACAATGGCTGAAATGAAATTTTTTATTACTTTTTGTGTTGAGCACATAATTATTTTAAAAAAATGGTTTAGAATAACTTAAAAAAATGAAAGTTTGTTAAGCGTGTTATTAAAAGCAATAGATTTTTGAGTGGCATTCTTAGTTAGGAAAATCCATAACCGGACTAAAAATTTCGAAAAAAAAATTTTGCCCCCCCTAGAAAAAATGGGTAGCTACGCCAATCCCTACATGTGAATCATCCCAATCAATCATTTATGATACGATTTGCTGATTCATTTTTGAGTAATTTTCTGGTAGTATTTATAATCATTGGGGAGTGTTTTTCGTCTCATTTTTCAATCGCAAATTATTTAGTTTTTGTATCATAAACGAATCTTTTGCAAATCAGCATATGAGCTCATTTTTCAATCATAAATGATTCTCTTGTTGTGAGAAAATGGTACCCTACAGGTGAATCATCTAAAGGAATTATTTATGACCAGGGCTGCAAAATGATCAAAAATTATCAGAAATCTGCACTTTTTGGAAAAAGTCTGAATTTTCGGCACTCCAATGTGAAAAATCGATAAGAAAATCGACATAAATAAAACTAACCGGCATTTTTTGACTTGATAATTAAGTATATAATTAGCTAATTTTGATTTAGAATTATTTTGTACTTAAATAAGGTTTCATTTTTTCAGTGGGTAATTAAAGTTCTTATATAATTGCGATGAAAATAACCATGTGTTATATGCAGTGTGGCCATATCTAAAAATATTTTGCAGCTAAATTAGGTCAAAAAAATGCTAAAATAAAATTTAAATGTTAAAAAAAAGCTAAAATTTTAAAAAGGTCTTTTTTAACTAGGACTTCTTAATAGCTCGTTTATTTTTCATATAATTTGCCCCTATTTTCTTGCAAATATTTGATTTTATTCGAGTAAAACAAGAATAATTCAAAATCAATAAAAAGAAAAATGTTCGGAGTTATCAAAACATTGTTACTATTTTATATTTACAACAACGATGGTATGACGATTCCGATCATTTTCAGTACACGTGCAATACAGAACAGGCCTGCATATAATAGAATGCTATTGGTTAATTTTCAACATAAAAATTCAAGTTTAAATTTTTTGCATTTTTGACTTTAGCGAAATTCTGAGTATATGCTCTATTCTTAAGAGCACAAATATTATTAATTTGTAACCGTCTAAATTTCTGTATCTCGACCGTTTTTGTAAAATTCACATCCTCATTTGCAGAGATTACGTTTCCTCTTCGCAAATATTTATCTAATAAAAAACGTATTTTTCTGTTGCAATGAATGAAAAATATCTTTTATTCTTACGTGCCCCAAAAATGTTATTTTAGTTTTTTTTATTTTTTCACAGCAAAGAGTTCAAAATGATATTTTAATATATGTAAAAGTTATAAACGTTTTGTATTGATAACTAACGGATTATTTGACATGAAAAACTTATAAACCACAACAAAACAGCCATACCAATTTTCAATCTTTAAACAACAAAGACTAAGAAAATGTATACATTGAAATTTTTAATAATTTTTTCCAATTCTCTTTTAAAGTTGCAATTCAATGCGACAGTTATACATTACAAAAATGACAATGTACAAAAATTAGATGAAGTTGAAGTAATGGTATTTTTCTACCACGTTTGGCCCACTACAGAATCTGCAAGTTCATATGAAATAAAATTTTTGCACATCGATCTGTAGATGGAGCATTCATAAGTGAACAAAAGTATACAAATAACCTCCTCAGTTGTTTTAAGTAAAATACACGCAAAAAACAACAATAAATTGTGTAAACGTGTTGTTTTTTCGTTGGTATTTTACTTGCAGGTTTGTAACTTGTATTTTCGAGAAATAGGGACCAGGGGCTAATTTCTCAAAGCTACAAGTTGCAAATGTACAAGTAAAATACCTATAAAACAGCAACGTTATAAATAGTTTATTGTTGTTTTGTGGATATTTTACTTATAAATTTGTAACTTGTAGTTTTAAGAAGTGGATCCCTGGGCCGCGTTTCTCAAAAAGTATAAGTTACAAATCTACAAGTAATATACACACAAAACACAATAAAATGTGTAAAAGTGTTGTTGTTTGTGTGTATTTTACTTGTAGATTTGTAACTTGTAGTTTTGAGAAATGGTCCAGGACACAATAGTTGAGCTCTGGCGCCTGTTTCACTAAACTACAATTCTACAATGGGAAAGTGTGTTTATGAAACAGGTCCCTGGTTTATACAACCATATTAACATTGTTTATGACATTTAAATTCTTATTATTTGATATTTAATGTGAAAAATGGTAGAAAATGCCAAATAAACAATTAAAAAATGCTAAAAATAATGCTAACAGATAAATGGAAAATTTACTGCTAAATCAAAATAAAAAAAGCTAAATCTAGCTGCATAAATGCTGAAATGGCCACACTGGTTATATGTACATACATAGTGTTTATTTAATTTAAAGTTATTGTTCTAAAAAAATATATATATAAGTATGTAAATAAAAATGGACAAGCGAAGTCCGAATTTCACTAGCACAAAGGTGGATTTTTTGTTGGAAGCTGTTAAAAAGCACAGCAGCATAATTGAAAGCAAGAAAACTGACAGAGTAGGGGCTGAGGAGAAGTTAAATGCTTGGACAAATATAGAGCGTGACTTCAACAGCAAATTTTCCTACACTTTTCGCACCCACTGGGTTCTTAAAACGAAGTATAATAATACAAAGGCAACAGCAAAACAAAATTGTGCGGCTGACAAAATGCAAATATATGTATGCTACTGGCGGTGGGCCCTTTCAACAAAGAGCAACTACCAAAACTGACCACGATATTCTTGTAATATGTCAGGAAACTCAAATTTTGGGAAAAGCATCCAGCTATGATTGTGATGCTCTTGAAAACGGTAAGTTTTATTAGCATTATTGTATGTATGTATATGTATGTCTGTGTACATATTCTGCATATTTGTAGAGTATGTACATATTCTGTATATTTGTACAGTACACAGAAATTGAATTTATAGATTGCACGGATGCTGATGTGCAAGAGGATGATGTAGTTTGCAAAAACATGTTAGAAGAGTCCTTAAGTCGCTTCAGAAGCCAATAAATAAAGCTCTAAGAGCTGAGAAAAGTATTGACTGTTGGCAGTGGTGCCAGAAATTTTCGGGGAAAATCTGCATTCTTCGGAAAAAAATCTTAATTTTAGAAACAAAATCTTCAAAAAATGTTTATGTATAATTATATTAAAGTTTCTATATATACCTATGGTCATATGTATATAAAAGTTAATATGTAAACATCGAAACCCAAAATTCAGTTCAAACAGGTTACTTATATTAAAATTATAATATATTAGAAGATATTAATTTGCTGGTGTTTCAGCATTGTCTATATGCATTTCATTGGTGCTTTACCAAATCACCCCTTATCTTATGTACAGACTTTCAAAAACCATTTGAGAATTTACAAATAAGTAAATAATTTTCAAAAATAAGTACAGTAGGCTTTGAAACTTATGCAAAATTTTGAAATGGTTTTGAAAATCTGTAAATGTTCAAAAGGGTGTTCGAAGTCTACTGACGATTTGCTAAAGCACCAATGAAATGCATACAGCCAATGCTTAAACACCAGCAAATAAATTTAATTTAAAATAAAATTATGACAACATGTCAAATAATAAATTTTTTATAATATATTAGTTGTGTATGTAAGTTACGTTGTACATTTATAAGATCAAATATATGTACAGTGCGCTCTCGGTTACTGCAACCCTCGATGATAGCAACCTCGATCAGGGATGGCAAATAAGATTTTAAAATTGTACTAATTGTAATCTAAAATTGTACTTTTTTGGACATAATTGTACCAAAATAGATTTTTGAAACCAGACAAATTTTTGTACAGAAAATACCTTACTTTTCTGTACATATATTTGTGGCAAAAGGGAAACTGTGCTTAAGTCTGATTTAGGTATTGCCATTTCTAATCTAAAATAGCTCACATACTAGATATTGGAAGGTAGAACGACATACATACGAGGACATAGTTTCAATAAAGTTCCGAAAAAACTACCTTTACTACATAGCAAATAAATTTATAAAAATTTATTTTTTCCAGACTAATATGTATCACGATCATTAATAGCTTGAAATTATAGACACGTTTTGTAAGCTAACCTTATTTGACAACTTTTTTCTATAACTTTGTTTTCTATACTTTGCAAAATTTAAATTTAATTCAGATAAAAGTGACATATGTACGAGCTGTCGAAAAGGATAATATATTTTATCGCAATAAAAGTACTGCAATAAGGTTTTAAAAAAAATATAAAAATTTTTAATTGTACTAAATACTCCATTGGTGTACCATTGTACTTTTGAAACCCGAATTGTACCAAAAATGATACAATTGTACCAACTTTGCCATCCTTGACCTCGATTATTGCAACAACTCAAATCTTTACATTGTAGATTCAGTGAATGTAACTTGGCAACAATTTGTGACCCATTAAACCTAACTTTTCAATTTTGTCGTCGGTTGTTTGGTTTTTTCTTTTTATTGACTTCAAAGAAGCTTCTTCAAAACTATGAGCCGATTTAACTGAATGTTAATTATATTATTTATTTTGTAAAATCATACAAATTTGCTATACATTTCAATATCAAAACTTTAAGTTTTAAAATTTTAAAACAAGAAATTTCTTAGAAAATTTGTATGATTTTACAAAATAAACAATACAACATTTATTTTGAATTAGCTCTATAACAAATACCCCATTACTCATATTTTTGTGCATAAAAATCCGTATTTTTTATTTAATTTGCTTATTGGGACTTCATTTTTTTTGTTAATCTCCTTCTGTATTTCTTTTTATTTAAATTTACTTTTGAAAATATCCGTTCAACGTTTGCAGATGAATTAACTAGACATACATATATAATTTAATGAAAATTTCTACAGCTTTGGAAAAACTAACTCACTACCTGCTCTAGTAATTTGAGATTGTGTGCCAAAAGTCTTCCGCAGTAATGTTTTCTAAATTTCGAAAATATTTATTAATATGCGGTGGAACCTCAGTGTCATCAATTAAATTTGGAAAATGTTTTATTAGACTTTTTAGGTATTTTTTTGTACTAAACAATGCCATGATACATTTTTATATACATACATAATAAGTATACTTTATAAATTAGCAAATGGATATTCTCTACAGTACTTTATTCTTTTATTGAGCTAACGATTAGCTGACATATGTAGGTAAATCCATATATTATATGTATAAAAATGAGGTGTATGTTTGCTTGTTTGTTTGCAGATTTTTGTTACGGCATCACGCCTAAACGGCTAAACCGATTTAAATAAAATTTGGTACACAGATAGATATGTGACCCACAATTAATATAGGCTATACATGTTTTCTGGATTTTGGACCGGGAGGGGATAATTGGGTCAAAACATCCCGCTACACATAACTCTGGCATTTGTCGTTTGTTACAGTATCACGCCTAAACGGCTGAACCGATTTAAATGAAATTAGGTACACAGATAGATATTTGGCCCACAATTAATATAGACTGCATCTGCTTCCCGACTTTTGGACCGGGAGAGTATGAAATGGATCAAAACCTCCCCCACGCATAACTTTGTTATTTGTCAACCGATTTTCTTTGTTGGTTTGAAAGGGGTTGCTTTCCTTTAGGTCCTATAATATTTTTTTAATTCGATGGGGATATTACACCCCCGAATGCTTAAATCTGTCATTTGTGAACAGCTCATTTTTTTACGGCATCACGCAACGGCTGAATTTATATGAAATTTGGTACACAGATAGATATTTGGCCCATAATTAATATAGCTTTTGGACTGGGAGGGGATAAAATAGGTCAAAACATCTCCATACACATAATTCTGTCATTTGTTACGGCATCACGCCTAAACGCCTAAACCGATTTAAATGACATTCGGTACACAGATAGATATTTGGCCCGTAATTATTATAGACCATATTTGTTGCCCGGATAAAATGGCTCGAAACCTCCCCTACGCATAACTCTGTCATTTGTCAACCGATTTTCAAAATAATTTATATTTTAAAAAGATTTGCTTGCAGTTAGGTCCAATAATTTGTTTCCCAAAATCGGTGGGTATATTTTTTTAAATTATTTTTTGGTTTGAAATTATTTTAAAATTATTTTTTGGTTTGAAATGGTTTGCTTGAGGCTTAGTCCCATAATTTTTTCGGAAATCGGTGGGTAAATGTGCCCCCAACCCCCGGGCTTAACTCTGTCATTTATGAACCGATTTTCAAAATTCTTTTTGCTTTTTAAAGCCTGAAGTTTATTCCCATTATTTTTTTTTTTTCGAAAATCGGTGGGGAAATTTGCCCCCATGATTAACGCTGTCATATATGAGCCGGATTTAAACAAAAAATTTTTTAAAGGTTTTCCTTGAAGTTTTATTCTGTAATATTTTTCCCAAAACCTGTGGGGAAATTTGCTCCCCCGACGCATAGCCCTGCCACTTGTCAACTGATTTTAAAATCCTATTTTTGTTTGAAAGGTTTTCCTTGCAGTTTGGTCTCACAATTTTTTTTCCCAAAATCCGTGGAGAAATTTGCAATATTTTATATAACGCTAAATTGCGCCCATTTTATAATCTGTTTTATAAGATCTTTGCATTACAGTCGGTTTTTTGCAGAATTATATTTGAAATGGTATAATTGCAGTTTGTGAAAATTGGGTGGACAAAGTGGTAGCCCAATATATTAACTATCGCATAACTCCCCCATTTCTCGACTGATTTTGAAAATATTTTATTTGAAAGTACATTTGAAAGTATATAAAACTGCGTCCGGGCTCCCTATTTGTAAACAAACATACCATTTGATCTAAAACGAAATGTCGTCCGTTCTGTAATCTGTTCCATAAGAACTTTGCATTGAAGTTGTTTTTTTTTTGCAGAATGATGAATGTTTGTCAGTCTTTCCTCCTGGCTATCACAAGACTGCATCTTCTGAATCGATATATGTATGTAGACGTCCGCAAGTAGAAATTAATGTGTATATAATAAAACCATCGCTATATGCATAATTAAAAAATTTTCAAGTGCGGTTGATTGTTACTTTAGTTGTTTCTTTTTTTACGCCTTAACGGCTAAACCGATATAGAGCCAATTCAAACTGAATGTCATATTGTCCATTTTGTAAAACAAGGAAAATTTTCCATACATTTTGTTGTTTCAAATTTAAAGTTTTGAAATTTTAAAAGAACAAAAAGTTGAAAGTTACTACAGTAGTTATATTTTAATAACTGAATAACAATATTTTTAAGAATATGTATTAATACATACATTTATTGGTTACGCTTTTATAATGCGAAATAGAAGTTATGCTTCAAACATTAGTTATAAAAATAGAGACTATTTATTTATTTTATTGATAAGAATAAAAACGATATTTTACTATTGCTATGTAAGTAGAGACGCCTAGCCATTTTTATATCATTAAAGGTCATATTAAAAACATAGTTCATATATATTTTTTTAATATCTAAAGCCTGTAGGGATCTCCACAACTCTCTCACAACCGCAACATATTAGCCCGTGCATCGCCGGGTCCAAAAAAGCTAGTTTATTTAATAAATTTAAAGAAGCCGTGTGACAATAATAAGTGTTAAGTAACTGAACTCAAAAAATCTTCATTTTGGGAAAAAGATCTTCAAATCTTATTTTGACTAAAAAACCTTCAAAATTAAGGTAAAATCTTCATTCTGGCATCGCTGACTGTTGGGCAAAAATTGCCGATATTAAAGTAGAGCGTCAAAAACTGGAAATGCAGTTGTTAAATGTAGAAGCTAAATTTAAAGTTATAGCTGTTAAATCTGCAGAAGGAAAAAATGAAAGCTGAAACTGCAGTGCAGGAGCCCGCAGCCAGTAGCATATATCATCTTTAATACGCAAAATTTTGTTTTGTTGTTACCTTTACTTTATTATTTTCAGCCTTAAGAACTCTGTGGGTGCGAAAATTTGGGATAAAATTGTTATTGAATTCACGCTCTCCATTTTTCCAGTATTTATATATCTCCTCCTCATCCCCCACTCTGTAAGTTTTAGTTCCTTAAAAGCTGCTGTACTTTTTAACAGCTTCCAAAGCAGTGCAAATTTTTAATTTATTATTTTATAAATAAATAACAAATTTTGAAATAGTTATTTATTAAATTTTGTCTTGTTGCATTGTTTATGCTAGAGTTTCATATTATTACATCGTTTGGCACGTTATTAACGAAAACAATAGCTTCTCCCATATGGTCTGGTAGAGGTGGTAGGTCTTTTTCCTTATTTATGCAGCATATATTGTGCTGAACAGCAGTAGCTACAATAACAGCTTCTACTTTTCTCAAATGAAGACGAATACCTAAAGACAAAATAGGAAATCTTCATTTCCAAACACCATAACTCCTTTCGATACAGTTCCGTGTTCGTATCTGAGATTCGTTATTCTGCACTTTGCACATTCAATAATGGTGTAAGTATAAAATTTTTGGGAGGATATTAGGGTATTCATTTTAATCGACTTTTCAATTGTTCGATTAATCAATTAATCGAAATTTAGGTTTTTATATTACTCGAGCAATCGAGTAAAACTTTTATTTCGTTCGAGTTATTCGAGTAAGCTTTACTGCTAAAAATCATTCGAGTTAATCGGAAAAGTTTGAATTTAATCGGTTGACAAAAATAAAACGAAACAATTTTTTCGTGTTTTTACATATTTTAATAATGAACACAAAAGAAATTCTTTAAAATAGTTTTTTTCACTATTCAATGTTGCGCTTTGAGAAAATTTTGCGCCAGGAAATATTTAATAACATTCCGACCTGTCCTGTATTCAATGCAGAATAAAAATAATCAGAATTGGCACAGCACTATTGTTGTTATAAATATTAACTTCAAAAAAAATATTGTAATTAATGGAAATACAATTTTAACTTGTCTGTAGGTTACGTTTTTTTCGGCAAATATTTGCCAAATGTGACCGTACCTTAAGGCTTTTATAATTCCGAACATTACATTCTATATTTTAATACGAAACATCTAGTTAACTAGTTGCTCTCGAAATATCTTCTTTATTCAAATAATTTTTGTTGGGTGTTTATATTTCCGAATTTTTTTAAAAGATATTTGAAGTTGGTTTCTTTCTCACTATTATTGTTACGACATTATTTACTTAACTTTTTGATCATGCGGACTATTAGTATGAAATAACGTTCGAATTCAATGGCAAATTTCATATAAATAAAAAAATTTCCCACTTTTTATTGAGAAATCTACAAAAACTCTTTAAGAAAAAGAAAATTTACATAAAATATTTTAATCGAGTTATTCGATTAATCGACCAAAATTACTCGAATAAATTTTTACTCGAAATAGAAATTTTTTGTTTGATCGAACATTATTTGACTTTAATTATTCGATTAATCGAGCAAACATTATTCGAGTGAATACCGCATAGGATATCCACTGTCAGCTACAATTAGACTATCTCCAAACTCATTGCTGCAAAATTTTGAGTATATTTTAGAATTTATTAAAATGTTAGAGTCGTGGGCGGATCCTGGCCATCTTGCAACGATATCTAGTATCTTTAGGTTTGCATCACATATTGTTAGGACATTCTTAGAAAAAAACCCTTCCGATTTCTATATAGTTCAGCATCCTCTCCACCTGCCAAATAATAATTTACTATATCAGAGTAGAAGAGAAGCATTTTGATAGTCATTTACCTGGAGATATTATCTTATTATGGGTACAATCAATTGCGCCAACAACGTGGGGAAAATTTGCGATATCATAAAATTGTTGTTTATTTTTTAACAGCTCTTCAGGGGTTTGTGGATATAAAATGAATTGGTTTCGCAACTTGGTTATATGATGTGTAATATTACACACAATATTAGACACAGCTGAAGTTGAAACACCATACACATCACCAATTGTTTTCAAAATTCCGCCGGTTGCATAAACCCTTAATGCTATAAAAAGCATATGCTCCTCGCTAATGGAATGGTTCCTGAAATTTTGATTGATGTTTTTAATGCTCCATTTAGTCATTTATATGTAAATGTACATATGTATGTATTTGTTACACTTATCAAGTGGTTAGGTTCTTTATGTGACATCCTATTAACTCCAAAATATTGTACGCTGATATCTTCGACATACGAAATCTCTTAAAGAACTTATCGTCTGTAAAAATCTTGAAATGATTTGGCCGTGTACGGATTATACGTGGTTTACGTATAGTTACAGCTTGAAACATTTCATACATTTCTTCATCACTCATATCTTCTAGGTCAGAACTTATTTTGTATTTTATTACTTTATTTATTTTATATTTATTTCATAAATTTTTTGATCAATTGAATTGAACAAAAACAAATGTCAAAAACATATGCTCAAGCTGATTAACTTAATTATTGTTTAATTACACAAGGTTGGGCAATTAATTATTTTTTAAATATGCAGTCAAAAACACAATTTCGTATTTAATTATAACTTAAAAATAATTACAACTTAATTATCAAGTCAAACACTGGAAGTAAGCGTTTTTCGTGGTTTTTATTAATAAGAAAACAAAAAATAGCAATCGCTACTAATATCATGTGGTTTATTATAAACTTAAATGGATAACATAAAAATGATTTTACAAGCTTAATACATACCATGGAATATAAATGCGAATGAATACATTTCCAAACTTATTTTTTTAGGGTTCCGTACACTAAAAGTGTAAAGGAACCCTATTGTTTTCGCTACGCTGTCCGTCTGTCTGTCTGGATGTTGGTCGCAGGCTGTTTTCTCGGAAACCGTAAGAGCTACGGACCTGAAATTTTCACAGAATATGTAACACTTTAGCCGCTTCAACTAAATATTTATATGACAGTTTAAAATTAAAGGGTGTTCTAAAGCGAGCAACGAAACATGTTAAAATACTAATGTAATAAGCAGACACTTATATATAGACACTTTAAATCTTCAAAGTAAGTGTTAATTAGCGTAATCTGTAGAATAGACTACACCAATTAGACCGATATTTAAAACAAAAAAATTAAAGGGTGTCCTATCAGTTAATGTAATTTTGACGGTGCAAATTAAACAATTTCCTGTATCTTGGAACCCGTAAGAGGCAAGCTCTTGAAATTTCAAAAAAACGCTAAAGCTAAAAAATTCCAAAATTAAAATATGCCAAAACGAAAAGTCGCCAATACGAAAAAAGGCTGAAAGAAAAAAAGCTCCAAAATTAAAACAAATCTCTAAAACAGAAAAAAATCACCAAAAACTAAAAAGATCGCCAAAAACTAAAACAACCCCAAAACCGAAAAGTAGTTAAAACGAAAAAAAACACTAAAACCTAAAAAATCGCTAAAACTAAAAATATCATCGAAAAATGCAAAAATCGCTATATATAGAAATATAGAAAAAATCACAAAAACAAAAAATCTCCAATACTAAAAAATCGCTAAAAACCGAAAAAATCGTTAAAACGGAAAAAGTGTAAAAACCAAAAAAAAATCGTTGACTTAAAAATTACAAAAACCGAAAAAATCCTTAAAACCCCAAAAATGGGCCAAAATTCAAACAAGCGCCAAAACTAAAATAAATCGCTAAAACAAAAAAATATCGTCAAAAAGCCAAAAATTTTAAAACAAACAAAACTCCAAAACCAAAAAAATCGCCAAAACCAGAAAAAAAACGTTCTACAAAATCGACAAACTAAAATGCCGCCAAACTATTAAAAATCGCAAAAAATGCATAAAGAAAAAAGACACCGAAATTTAAAAAGATCGCTAAAACGCAAAAAATCACGAAAACTAAAAAGATCGCAAAAAACCTAAAAACAACGCCAAAAGCCAAAAAGTCGCCAAAACGAAAAAACACTAACACTCAAAAAAATCGCTAAAACTAAAAATATCCCCTAAAAAAATCTCCTAAAATTAAAAAAAGCTCTAAAACGAAAAAAAACGCCAAAAACAAAAAAACGCTAAAACTAAAAAAATCTTCAAAAATCGAAAAAATCGCCAAAACGAAAAAAAGTGTAAAAACAAAAAAAAAAACGCTAAAACTGAAAAAAATCACCATAAACCAAAGGAAATCAACAAAACCGAAAAACGCCAAAACTAAAAAAAGCGCCATAACTTAAATAAATCGTTAAAATTAAGAAAACGTCAAAAAGAAAAAAAAGAGTTAAAACTAAAAAAGCAAAACTAAAAAAATCTGCAAAAAAATGCAGAAAACGAAAAATCGCAAAAAAACTAATAAATAAATAACCAAAATGAAAAAAGCGCCAAAACAAAAAAATTTCGCTAAATCAACAAAAAAGAAACTTAGAAGGTAAAAAATAAATTAAATTAAATGAAAAAGTAAAACGTAAAAATTGTCACAATGAAGACAAGGGCAAAAAAGAAAAGGGATATACTATATGTGTACTCGTACGGATATGTGTATTGGACGTTAAGTTGACGGCACTAAATATTTGGCCGGCACAGGAATGGATCAGAACTATAATTTGTTTTACAAATTCTGCTAAAACTGCTTTAGCCCCACCAACAGTCTGGACGCACCTGACAAATTTGCGTATTTTGGTTTTCTTTTTTAGACACCAGCTGCTACAATAATGGAGTAGGTTGAATTCCGTTTCCGAACGGAATTGAACTCTGTGACATGGCCGAATATTTTACAATTTTATAAAAAAGGATATAAAAATTCAAAATATTCAAAATATTTAAATGTTGAAGCAGTTGCTTCATTGAAAGTAAAAAAGTTTACCGTTATAAACAAAAGCAATAGCATAGCAAGAAATTCGTCATCATCCAGCTGAGCAAAATGTGATTTCAAAATGATGCAAAAAATCATCATGTTATTTATGCGGTTTCTTTATATTTTGTTCCTGTATTTTCAAGAAATCATTATTTGATCATATGGATGAATCGTATGTGAATCCTTTTCCAATCGCGCAAGTGATAAATCAGTTTTAACTATCAAAAGTGATCTGAGAGGAATCCTTTAGGAGATCTTTGTAATATATACTTCCATGTCACAGAGTTCAATTCCGTTCGGAAACGGAATTCAATCAACCCTAATATGTCAAGCCCTAGCTGGAGCACACCGCACCATAATAGCGCCGCCAGCTGCTACAAAAATGGGGTAGGTTGAATTCCGTTTCCGAACGGAATTGAACTCTGTGACATGGCCGATAATCACCCAAATGCTAGCTGGGAAAGCTATTAAAATATTTATGTATGTATGTATATGCGTTGAAAAATCACCCAACATACCATACAGTAATCAAAATCCAATACAACTTGAGAATAAGCTTATATAAACAGTGGGCCTTAAGCTTTTCTTAACTTCGCTTGTAATAATGTTTATAAAATGTGATTTCACAAGCAGTTTTTAACAATGCTTGAGAAACTATTATTATACACAACTGTTTCTAAAGTATGCTTATAAAAGTCATACATATATTCAAGAGAACAATATAACGATTGAAAGACTTATCTTTTTCAATACATTCTACTGCGGCATTTACATCTAGTTTTAAATTGAAAATTAGGTACACGTGTAATTTTGTAAATTACAACATAAGAAATATAAAATGTATGTAATAAATAAATGAAGTCGAATGAATTTGAAGTAAATAATAAGAATTTTCTTTTTCAACATTAAAAAATATATTATTTGTGAATTTTATTCTTCAAAGCTTATAAAAATATTAAGACAAATTAGGTTTTCTATACAACAGTTAATATAATATTATTTTCATAAGCTTATTCTACAATTACAAGAATAAGCTTATAGTAAGCATGCACTTATAATATTTTCAAGAGGGTTCCGTTTTGATTTTTCTACAATTATTACGACAGCTTTTTTAAATTTATTTTCAATACTTTTTAAAGCTTAAGGCTTGCGTTAGTAAGCTTATTGTTATATTTTCTCAAGCCATTTGGTATGTTGGGCAAGCTTTAATGGATCGTACATATGTATATGTACATTAAAGTAATCGTTAGAAATTAATTTTCCCGGACGCCCGAAAAAAATTTCCTTGTGATAAAAAAAAGGAATTTGTTTTTTGTGTTAACAAAGAGAACACGTCCCGCGAGCCGATATAAGAAAATTTTTGATAAAATCGTGGTTTCTTCAAAATATCTCTTAAAGTAGAGGAGTTTGAGAAATGATAAAACCCATTTTGTAAGAAATTAAATTCTCTACAAAAAGGTTATGTTTGATTGTTTGATAAAGTTCATATTTATGTAGTGATAAATTTAGAACCTATAGAAGTTGTTTTTCTCATTAGAAAATTACCTTAGATTGGCTTGTGGCACGTGTTCTTTTTATTAAAAAAAGAAAACCAACGAACATATTTTTTTTTATCAAAAGTAAGTTATTTTTGGTACGTCCGGGAAAATTTAATTTTTAACGGAACACGCTTCAACGACACACATTGAGTCTAGCTGGGCCAAATTAAAAAAAAAATTATTTTAATAAAACTGTTAATCACGTGTGAAAGATAACTCCCCACCTAATATGAAAATGTAAAAATTTTGTGCAATTTGTCATCACTAGTAATATAACCACAGCTAAAACGTTGCTTACTGGTAGGCAAAGGATTTAAGTCGTAACTACTTACAATTTTACCCGATAACTACTTATTTTTGGTCGAGAAGTCCAATATTACCCTTTACAAATGTATTTACATTGTCACAGCAATTAACTAGTTATTATTTGGCTTACTTGAAGATAATAAATAAGTTGTCAAAAAAAAAAAAAAAAAAATTAATATTAAAAAAATTTAAACGCATTATGTTTTATTTATATATTTTCAATTTTAATTTATTTTTTGGCCCAGCTGGGATACGAACCTGTGCTCGTTCAGATATGAAGACAAGAACTTTACCCACTCACCTATTGTTGACTTATACGTTTAAGCGACAAAAATTAGTTTTCATATACAAACACATGTTGACTCAAAAAGTGGTTGTCTACTCATTTTCTTAATCCATATCAACAAATGGTAACTACGTTTAGATAATTATAAAAATAGGTAATAATATTATTAAAAACTAAGTAGTAGTTCTAATTTGAAGCATAGCAATAAGATAAATAAGTACAACTCATTAATAGAAATATCAGAGGACCCAAAATGCTACCTTGCGGAGCCCCAGTTTGAATCATCTGAGGTGTGCTTAGAAAATTACCTTCCTTAATGATGAATTTTCGTCCAGCTAGATAGCTTTATAATAGCTTGTAAGTATTAGAGGGCAAATTTTGCTTTAATTTCTGGAATAATCCTTCATGCCATACTGTATCAAAAGCCTGAGAAACGTCAATGAAGGGAGCAGAAAAATATTTCTTTTCTTCGAATGTTTTTCTAACTACATTCAAAAGCCTATACGTTTGCTCGATACTGATATGTTGTCTTCTGAAGCCAAACTGATGATCTGGGATTAGGCTTGCGAGACGGACTTGAATGAGCTTGATTGTCAAGATATTTTATGTGCTGTAAAGTTTTTGACATAAAAATACTATTTACATACATATGTGTACAGCCATATTCATAAATATTTAAAACAAGGTAATAAACTACTGTTAAGCAAAATTTCATAAAATTGCATTCATAAATGTATATTACATGAAAATTTTAAAATAGGTTTAAAGATGGTATGCACCTAATATAAACCTTCAATAAATTCATATCATCGAAATATCAATTTTAACTTGAAATATCTTTGCAAATTTAGCACACAGGAATACATGATATGCTTTAAATTAAAGCTTGCATTCTTGGCTATAAGCGTTTAAGTATGTTTTTTTTATTTGACAGAATATGCCACTAAATTATTTAAGTTAAACAAAATTCGCAACAAAATTAGCAAAAACACACCATCAAAACACATAAAAGCAAAAAGAAATTTTAGTGATGTAGAAACAATCAACACAAATGAAAATAGGCTCGTTATTCGAGTACCTTTTTCATACATGATATAAAGAGTCGTATGAATTCTTGTGTAATCATTTCACTTTTTTGATTTTACTTCATAGAAAACTTGTATTAAATAAGTTCAGAAATATATTATAAAGAGAGTTTAAAAAAAACTTAACTTACACGAAAACAATAAAACGCTATTAATTTATTTCAATATCCGGATGAAATCATATTCATTTTATTGCAAGACTAACTACAAAACATGGTGGTGTTGCCAATATCAAAACCTAAAAGTCCATAAAACATACAATGTCTATTGTACTGTTTATGAATACAATTTTATGTTAAACACTTTTTAGGGTGAAACTGTTCAATAACAATTATGAGTCTTAAACCTAAAATTAAATTTTTTATGAATGTGGCTGCTACAGTGTACACACCAAACCAATAAGGTACATAAATTCAATTAAAAAGTTAATTATATATACACATTTCAAAATTTTCATTCCCCTTTTCGTATAACAGTAGCAGAATGCTTTGTACATCGTATAAACTCGCGCAGCACTGGCACGGGCACGCTTTTCGAAATCCGATTTTCGAAAATCGAGTTCTCATCGGATCTTGACATTTGGATGCTTGTATGTGTGTGAGTGTGTGTGTATGTAAGCAAACCTCTCGTAACTTAAGAACGAAATAATCATACGTAACCAAATTAACGGCATTGCGCAATAAAATGAACCGATTCCAAAATTAAGAAACTTTTTTTTCGAATTCAGAATCTAATCAGCTCTCAGACTCATAAAACAATGTCGACTGCTGCAAATTTGACTTAAATCGACTGATTAATCATTAGAGATATATCGTTGAGGAAAATTTTCGAAAAAAGAGCTTAGCTTTAATAATTTTAAAAGCTCTTGCGAAATCGTTTTTCTGGGTTCATTTACTTCTTTGACTTAAAAAGAACCGTCGAATGCCGTCATTTTATCTAAATCTGTCAAATAGTTCGATATATATATATATATATATATATATATATATATATATATATATATATATATATATATATATATATATATATATATATATATATATATATATATATATATATATATATATATATATATATATATATATATATATATATATATATATATATATATATATATATATATATATATATATATATATATATATATATATATATATATATATATATATATATATATATATATATATATATATATATATATATATATATATATATATATATATATATATATATATATATATATATATATATATATATATATATATATATATATATATATATATATATATATATATATATATATATATATATATATATATATATATATATATTCTTCCGACGGGGTTTTTTTGAATTTGGAACGATTTTCCGTCATCCCACGTCAAATTTGGTTTGTAAACAGACCGGTTTCGGCTATGTGCCATCTTCAGTGTTCTATTGAATACTGTATTCAATAGAACACTGAAGATGGCACATAGCCGAAACCGGTCTGTTTACAAACCAAATTTGACGTGGGATGACGGAAAATCGTTCCAGATTCGTTATTCTGCACTTTGCACATTCAATAATGGTGTAAGTATAAAATTTTTGGGAGGATATTAGGGTATTCATTTTAATCGACTTTTCAATTGTTCGATTAATCAATTAATCGAAATTTAGGTTTTTATATTACTCGAGCAATCGAGTAAAACTTTTATTTCGTTCGAGTTATTCGAGTAAGCTTTACTGCTAAAAATCATTCGAGTTAATCGGAAAAGTTTGAATTTAATCGGTTGACAAAAATAAAACGAAACAAGTTTTTCGTGTTTTTACATATTTTAATAATGAACACAAAAGAAATTCTTTAAAATAGTTTTTTTCACTATTCAATGTTGCGCTTTGAGAAAATTTTGCGCCAGGAAATATTTAATAACATTCCGACCTGTCCTGTATTCAATGCAGAATACAAATAATCAGAATTGGCACAGCACTATTGTTGTTATAAATATTAACTTCTAAAAAAATATTGTAATTAATGGAAATACAATTTTAACTTGTCTGTAGGTTACGTTTTTTTCGGCAAATATTTGCCAAATGTGACCGTACCTTAAGGCTTTTATAATTCCGAACATTACATTCTATATTTTAATACGAAACATCTAGTTAACTAGTTGCTCTCGATATATCTTCTTTATTCAAATAATTTTTGTTGGGTGTTTATATTTCCGAATTTTTTTAAAAGATATTTGAAGTTGGTTTCTTTCTCACTATTATTGTTACGACATTATTTACTTAACTTTTTGATCATGCGGACTATTAGTATGAAATAACGTTCGAATTCAATGGCAAATTTCATATAAATAAAAAAATTTCCCACTTTTTATTGAGAAATCTACAAAAACTCTTTAAGAAAAAGAAAATTTACATAAAATATTTTAATCGAGTTATTCGATTAATCGACCAAAATTACTCGAATAAATTTTTACTCGAAATAGAAATTTTTTGTTTGATCGAACATTATTTGACTTTAATTATTCGATTAATCGAGCAAACATTATTCGAGTGAATACCGCATAGGATATCCACTGTCAGCTACAATTAGACTATCTCCAAACTCATTGTTGCAAAATTTTGAGTATATTTTAGAATTTATTAAAATGTTAGAGTCGTGGGCGGATCCTGGCCATCTTGCAACGATATCTAGTATCTTTAGGTTTGCATCACATATTGTTAGGACATTCTTAGAAAAAACCCTTCCGATTTCTATATAGTTCAGCATCCTCTCCACCTGCCAAATAATAATTTACTATATCAGAGTAGAAGAGAAGCATTTTGATAGTCATTTACCTGGAGATATTATCTTATTATGGGTACAATCAATTGCGCCAACAACGTGGGGAAATTTTGCGATATCATAAAATTGTTGTTTATTTTTTAACAGCTCTTCAGGGGTTTGTGGATATAAAATGAATTGGTTTCGCAACTTGGCTATATGATGTGTAATATTACACACAATATTAGACACAGCTGAAGTTGAAACACCATACACATCACCAATTGTTTTCAAAATTCCGCCGGTTGCATAAACCCTTAATGCTATAAAAAGCATATGCTCCTCGCTAATGGAATGGTTCCTGAAATTTTGATTGATGTTTTTAATGCTCCATTTAGTCATTTATATGTAAATGTACATATGTATGTATTTGTTACACTTATCAAGTGGTTAGTATGTGACATCCTATTAACTCCAAAATATTGTACGCTGATATCTTCGACATACGAAATCTCTTAAAGAACTTATCGTCTGTAAAAATCTTGAAATGATTTGGCCGTGTACGGATTATACGTGGTTTACGTATAGTTACAGCTTGAAACATTTCATACATTTCTTCATCACTCATATCTTCTAGGTCAGAACTTATTTTGTATTTTATTACTTTATTTATTTTATATTTATTTCATAAATTTTTTGATCAATTGAATTGAACAAAAACAAATGTCAAAAACATATGCTCAAGCTGATTAACTTAATTATTGTTTAATTACACAAGGTTGGGCAATTAATTATTTTTTAAATATGCAGTCAAAAACACAATTTCGTATTTAATTATAACTTAAAAATAATTACAACTTAATTATCAAGTCAAAAACTGGAAGTAAGCGTTTTTCGTGGTTTTTATTAATAAGAAAACAAAAAATAGCAATCGCTACTAATATCATGTGGTTTATTATAAACTTAAATGGATAACATAAAAATGATTTTACAAGCTTAATACATACCATGGAATATAAATGCGAATGAATACATTTCCAAACTTATTTTTGTAGGGTTCCGTACACTAAAAGTGTAAAGGAACCCTATTGTTTTCGCTACGCTGTCCGTCTGTCTGTCTGGATGTTGGTCGCAGGCTGTTTTCACGGAAACCGTAAGAGCTACGGACCTGAAATTTTCACAGAATATGTAACACTTTAGCCGCTTCAACTAAATATTTATATGACAGTTTAAAATTAAAGGGTGTTCTAAAGCGAGCAACGAAACATGTTAAAATACTAATGTAATAAGCAGACACTTATATATAGACACTTTAAATCTTCAAAGTAAGTGTTAATTAGCGTAATCTGTAGAATAGACTACACCAATTAGACCGATATTTAAAACAAAAAAATTAAAGGGTGTCCTATCAGTTAATGTAATTTTGACAGTGCAAATTAAACAATTTCCTGTATCTTGGAACCCGTAAGAGGCAAGCTCTTGAAATTTCAAAAAAACGCTAAAGCTAAAAAATTCCAAAATTAAAATATGCCAAAACAAAAAGTCGCCAATACGAAAAAAGGGCTGAAAGAAAAAAAGCTCCAAAATTAAAACAAATCTCTAAAACAGAAAAAAATCACCAAAAACTAAAAAGATCGCCAATAACTAAAACAACCCCAAAACCGAAAAGTAGTTAAAACGAAAAAAAACACTAAAACCTAAAAAATCGCTAAAACTAAAAATATCATCGAAAAACGAAAAAATCGCTATATATAGAAATATAGAAAAAATCACAAAAACAAAAAAGCTCCAATACTAAAAAATCGCTAAAAACCGAAAAAAATCGTTAAAACGGAAAAAGTGTAAAAACCAAAAAAAAATCGTTGACTTAAAAATTACAAAAACCGAAAAAATCCTTAAAACCCCAAAAATGGGCCAAAATTCAAACAAGCGCCAAAACTAAAATAAATCGCTAAAACAAAAAAATATCGTCAAAAAGCCAAAAATTTTAAAACAAACAAAACTCCAAAACCAAAAAAATCGCCAAAACCAGAAAAAAAACGTTCTACAAAATCGCCAAACTAAAATGCCGCCAAACTATTAAAAATCGCAAAAAATGCATAAAGAAAAAAGACACCGAAATTTAAAAAGATCGCTAAAATGCAAAAAATCACGAAAACTAAAAAGATCGCAAAAAACCTAAAAACAACGCCAAAAGCCAAAAAGTCGCCAAAACGAAAAAACACTAGCACTCAAAAAAATCGCTAAAACTAAAAATATCCCCTAAAAAAAATCTCCTAAAATTAAAAAAAGCTCTAAAACGAAAAAAAACGCAAAAAACAAAAAAAAACGCTAAAACTAAAAAAATCTTCAAAAATCGAAAAAATCGCCAAAACGAAAAAAAGTGTAAAAACAAAAAAAAAACGCTAAAACTGAAAAAAAATCACCATAAACCAAAGGAAATCAACAAAACCGAAAAACGCCAAAACTAAAAAAAGCGCCATAACTTAAATAAATCGTTAAAATTAAAAAAACGTCAAAAAGAAAAAAAAGAGTTAAAACAAAAAAAGCAAAACTAAAAAAATCTGCAAAAAAAATGCAGAAAAAGAAAAATCGCAAAATAACTAATAAATAAATAACCAAAATGAAAAAAGCGCCAAAACAAAAAAATTTCGCTAAATCAACAAAAAAGAAACTTGGAAGGTAAAAAATAAATTAAATTAAATGAAAAAGCAAAACGTAAAAATTGTCACAATGAAGACAAGGGCAAAAAAGAAAAGGGATATACTATATGTGTACTCGTACGGATATGTGTATTGGACGTTAAGTTGACGGCACTAAATATTTGGCCGGCACAGGAATGGATCAGAACTATAATTTGTTTTACAAATTCTGCTAAAACTGCTTTAGCCCCACCAACAGTCTGGACGCACCTGACAAATTTGCGTATTTTGGTTTTCTTTTTTAGACACCAGCTGCTACAATAATGGAGTAGGTTGAATTCCGTTTCCGAACGGAATTGAACTCTGTGACATGGCCGAATATTTTACAATTTTATAAAAAAGGATATAAAAATTCAAAATATTCAAAATATTTAAATGTTGAAGCAGTTGCTTCATTGAAAGTAAAAAAGTTTACCGTTATAAACAAAAGCAATAGCATAGCAAGAAATTCGTCATCATCCAGCTGAGCAAAATGTGATTTCAAAATGATGCAAAAAATCATCATGTTATTTTTGCGGTTTCTTTATATTTTGTTCCTGTATTTTCAAGAAATCATTATTTGATCATATGGATGAATCGTATGTGAATCCTTTTTAATCGCGCAAGTGATAAATCAGTTTTAACTATCAAAAGTGATCTGAGAAGAATCCTTTAGGAGATCTTTGTAATATATACTTCCATGTCACAGAGTTCAATTCCGTTCG
The DNA here is from genome assembly GCA_956483635.1 of Panzeria rudis. Lineage (NCBI taxonomy): Eukaryota > Metazoa > Arthropoda > Insecta > Diptera > Tachinidae > Panzeria > Panzeria rudis. The sequence goes on from OY101451.1 coordinate 58,635,496, forward strand.
GAAACGGAATTCAATCAACCCTAATATGTCAAGCCCTAGCTGGAGCACACCGCACCATAATAGCGCCGCCAGCTGCTACAAAAATGGGGTAGGTTGAATTCCGTTTCCGAACGGAATTGAACTCTGTGACATGGCCGATAATCACCCAAATGCTAGCTGGGAAAGCTATTAAAATATTTATGTATGTATGTATATGCGTTGAAAAATCACCCAACATACCATACAGTAATCAAAATCCAATACAACTTGAGAATAAGCTTATATAAATAGTGGGCCTTAAGCTTTTCTTAACTTCGCTTGTAATAATGTTTATAAAATGTGATTTCACAAGCAGTTTTTAACAATGCTTGAGAAACTATTATTATACACAACTGTTTCTAAAGTATGCTTATAAAAGTCATACATATATTCAAGAGAACAATATAACGATTGAAAGACTTATCTTTTTCAATACATTCTACTGCGGCATTTACATCTAGTTTTAAATTGAAAATTAGGTACACGTGTAATTTTGTAAATTACAACATAAGAAATATAAAATGTATGTAATAAATAAATGAAGTCGAATGAATTTGAAGTAAATAATAAGAATTTTCTTTTTCAACATTAAAAAATATATTATTTGTGAATTTTATTCTTCAAAGCTTATAAAAATATTAAGACAAATTAGGTTTTCTATACAACAGTTAATATAATATTATTTTCATAAGCTTATTCTACAATTACAAGAATAAGCTTATAGTAAGCATGCACTTATAATATTTTCAAGAGGGTTCCGTTTTGATTTTTCTACAATTATTACGACAGCTTTTTTAAATTTATTTTCAATACTTTTTAAAGCTTAAGGCTTGCGTTAGTAAGCTTATTGTTATATTTTCTCAAGCCATTTGGTATGTTGGGCAAGCTTTAATGGATAGTACATATGTATATGTACATTAAAGTAATCGTTAGAAATTAATTTTCCCGGACGCCCGAAAAAAATTTCCTTGTGATAAAAAAAAGGAATTTGTTTTTTGTGTTAACAAAGAGAACACGTCCCGCGAGCCGATCTAAGAAAATTTTTGATAAAATCGTGGTTTCTTCAAAATATCTCTTAAAGTAGAGGAGTTTGAGAAATGATAAAACCCATTTTGTAAGAAATTAAATTCTCTACAAAAAGGTTATGTTTGATTGTTTGATAAAGTTCATATTTATGTAGTGATAAATTTAGAACCTATAGAAGTTGTTTTTCTCATTAGAAAATTACCTTAGATTAGAAAATTACCTTAGATTGGCTTGTGGCAAGTGTTCTTTTTATTAAAAAAAAGAAAACCAACGAACATATTTTTTTTTATCAAAAGTAAGTTATTTTTGGTACGTCCGGAAAAATTTAATTTTTAACGGAACACGCTTCAACGACACACATTGAGTCTAGCTGGGCCAAATTAAAAAAACAAAATTTTAATAAAACTGTTAATCACGTGTGAAAGATAACTCCCCACCTAATATGAAAATGTAAAAATTTTGTGCAATTTGTCATCACTAGTAATATAACCACAGCTAAAACGTTGCTTACTGGTAGGCAAAGGATTTAAGTCGTAACTACTTACAATTTTACCCGATAACTACTTATTTTTGGTTGAGAAGTCCAATATTACCCTTTACAAATGTATTTACATTGTCACAGCAATTAACTAGTTATTATTTGGCTTACTTGAAGATAATAAATAAGTTGTCAAAAAAAAAATAAAAAAATTAATATTAAAAAAATTTAAACGCATTATGTTTTATTTATATATTTTCAATTTTAATTTATTTTTTGGCCCAGCTGGGATACGAACCTGTGCTCGTTCAGATATGAAGACAAGAACTTTACCCACTCACCTATTGTTGACTTATACGTTTAAGCGACAAAAATTAGTTTTCATATACAAACACATGTTGACTCAAAAAGTGGTTGTCTACTCATTTTCTTAATCCATATCAACAAATGGTAACTACGTTTAGATAATTATAAAAATAGGTAATAATATTATTAAAAACTAAGTAGTAGTTATAATTTGAAGCATAGCAATAAGATAAATAAGTACAACTCATTAATAGAAATATCAGAGGACCCAAAATGCTACCTTGCGGAGCCCCAGTTTGAATCATCTGAGGTGTGCTTAGAAAATTACCTTCCTTAATGATGAATTTTCGTCCAGCTAGATAGCTTTATAATAGCTTGTAAGTGTTAGAGGGCAAATTTTGCTTTAATTTCTGGAATAATCCTTCATGCCATACTGTATCAAAAGCCTGAGAAACGTCAATGAAGGGAGCAGAAAAATATTTCTTTTCTTCGAATGTTTTTCTAACTACATTCAAAAGCCTATACGTTTGCTCGATACTGATATGTTGTCTTCTGAAGCCAAACTGATGATCTGGGATTAGGCTTGCCAGACGGACTTGAATGAGCTTGATTGTCAAGATATTTTATGTGCTGTCAAGTTTTTGACATAAAAATACTATTTACATACATATGTGTACAGCCATATTCATAAATATTTACAACAAGGTAATAAACTACTGTTAAGCAAAATTTCATAAAATTGCATTCATAAATGTATATTACATGAAAATTTTAAAATAGGTTTAAAGATGGTATGCACCTAATATAAACCTTCAATAAATTCATATCATCGAAATATCAATTTTAACTTGAAATATCTTTGCAAATTTAGCACACAGGAATACATGATATGCTTTAAATTAAAGCTTGCATTCTTGGCTATAAGCGTTTAAGTATGTTTTTTTTATTTGACAGAATATGCCACTAAATTATTTAAGTTAAACAAAATTCGCAACAAAATTAGCAAAAACACACCATCAAAACACATAAAAGCAAAAAGAAATGTTAGTGATGTAGAAACAATCAACACAAATGAAAATAGGCTCGTTATTCGAGTACCTTTTTCATACATGATATAAAGAGTCGTATGAATTCTTGTGTAATCATTTCACTTTTTTGATTTTACTTCATAGAAAACTTGTATTAAATAAGTTCAGAAATATATTATAAAGAGAGTTTAAAAAAAACGTAACTTACACGAAAACAATAAAACGCTATTAATTTATTCCAATATCCGGATGAAATCATATTCATTTTATTGCAAGACTAACTACAAAACATGGTGGTGTTGCCAATATCAAAACCTAAAAGTCCATAAAACATACAATGTCTATTGTACTGTTTATGAATACAATTTTATGTTAAACACTTTTTAGGGTGAAACTGTTCAATAACAATTATGAGTCTTAAACCTAAAATTAAATTTTTATGAATGTGGCTGGTACAGTGTACACACCAAACCAATAAGGTACATAAATTCAATTAAAAAGTTAATTATATATACACATTTCAAAATTTTTATTCCCCTTTTCGTATAACAGTAGCAGAATGCTTTGTACATCGTATAAACTCGCGCAGCACTGGCACTGGCACGCTTTTCGAAATCCGATTTTCGAAATTCGAGTTCTCATCGGATCTTGACATTTGGATGCTTGTATGTGTGTGAGTGTGTGTGTATGTAAGCAAACCTCTCGTAACTTAAGAACGAAATAGTCATACGTAACCAAATTAACGGCATTCTAAAGACAATTACCTCACTTAGATTGCGCAATAAAATGAACCGATTCCAAAATTAAGAAACTTTTTTTTTCGAATTCAGAATCTAATCAGCTCTCAGACTCATAAAACAATGTCGACTGCTGCAAATTTGACTTAAATCGACTGATTAATCATTAGAGATATATCGTTGAGGAAAATTTTCGAAAAAAGAGCTTAGCTTTAATAATTTTAAAAGCTCTTGCGAAATCGTTTTTCTGGGTTCATTTACTTCTTTGACTTAAAAAGAACCGTCGAATGCCGTCATTTTATCTAAATCTGTCAAATAGTTCGATATATATATATATATATATATATATATATATATATATATATATATATATATATATATATATATATATATATATATATATATATATATATATATATATATATATATATATATATATATATATATATATATATATATATATATATATATATATATATATATATATATATATATATATATATATATATATATATATATATATATATATATATATATATATATATATATATATATATATATATATATATATATATTAGGGATGTAACGATACGCCGTTTTGCCGATCCGATACCGATACCGATATTTAAAAATAAATATCGCCGATACCGATTCCGATACCGATACGAATATTGAAATTGAGTTCAAGTTTAGATTAACAAAACTCAAGTGCAATTTTTTATTATACAAAATTACATTATAAGAGAGAATATTTAAAATTGATAAAACATTGGAAGTAATTTTTAAGGAGCTACATTTTATTTGCTTCCAACAAATCTATATTACAAATATTAAATTAGTTTGGCTTAAGTTCATTTTTAATTTAATCATTCGATCAAATTATTTTTTATTTAAGAAAGAAATTCTAAAGCATGTAAATATTGAACATTCAAAGAAAAATTTGGCTGTACGGAAGGTTGAACTGACAGCTGTTTCGTGACCACCAAGTCTACTCATCAGAGTCCTTTACCCACACTACCACTGACAGTGGCAACAACACTGTAGCGAAAATCCTACTAATATTAGTAAGCTCAATTAACACACTGTCGCCATCTTGTGGCGACAGTGTGTTTGAATGTTCAATATTTACATGCTTTAGAATTTCTTTCTTAAATAAAAAATAATTTGATCGAATGATTAAATTAAAAATGAACTTAAGCCAAACTAATTTAATAACTTTGGATAAAACCATACAGTTCGACTAAAAATTCATAACTCAATTATTAAAACTCTAAAGGCACTTAGCTAAACATGAATGTGTACTATTCCAAAAACTTTGGCCAAATAAACATTCAATAAAATCCCAGCATTGAGAATATCGACGATATTCCACGCTGGTAAGACTGAAATGCAAAAAGCTTAAAATAGTTGAACATGCTAAGAAAAGACAGTTAGTGAAGTTCCGAATATTTAGACAAAGTTCAATAAGGTGCGACTCGCCACAAGATGGCGACAGTGTGTTAATTGAGCTTACTAATATTAGTAGGATTTTCGCTACAGTGTAGTTGCCACTGTCAGTGGTAGTGTGGGTAAAGGACTCTGATGAGAAGACTTGGTGGTCACGAAACAGCTGTCAGTTCAACCTTCCGTACAGCCAAATTTTTCTTTGAATGTTCAATATTTACATGCTTTAGAATTTCTTTCTTAAATAAAAAATAATTTGATCGAATGATTAAATTAAAAATGAACTTAAGCCAAACTAATTTAATAACTTTCGATAAAACCATACAGTTCGACTAAAAATTCATAACTCAATTATATTAAAAATATTCAGATAATTAGTAGAAAAGCAGAAAAATTGTTTAATTCCTTTATAATTTAAAAAAAATACTCGCCATGCTTTTTAAAAAATCGATTTTTTTTAAAGGACATTTATCAACTAATATTCTTCTAAATAACTTAATAGCATAATTATTAAAAGACTTCTAAGTTTATATTTATTCACTTAAATTTACATGAAAATACAGTTCTGAGTTTAAATTCGCATAAAAAAAATTGTGAAAATGGGTAATTTTTTATCATTTTTCCTTAAGGAAAAATCATTATAGAATACCGAAAAAGAAATTTTTCCTAGCATCGCTTCCGATTCGGTGATTGCTAATCGAAAAACAGAACTTCTTGCAAGGGCAAGGATATGTAAAACTAATTAGAAATTACCAAAATTTGCAATACTTCCAGATCGCGAGTTCTACATTTTCATGACTTCTTTGGAGTATCTCTTTTTTGCTGGAATAAGATTTAAAAAACAACGGCTTGAATTTCAATTCATGGTAAAATTAAAAAAAAAAAATAATTTTTTTGCAAAATAACAGCATAAAATATTATTTATTTTTAAAATTGATATTAATAAGATTTAAAAAATAACGAAGTGTATTTAATTCATGGTAAAATCGAACAAAAATAAATTATTTGTTAAAAAAAACTCTGAAAAATTTTTTAAAAGTATCGTCGTATCGGCAGTAAAATATCGCCGATATATCGGTATCGGTATTCGTTACATCCCTAATATATATATATATATATATATATATATATATATATATATATATATATATATATATATATATATATATATATATATATATATATATATATATATATATATATATATATATATATATATATATATATATATATATATATATATATATATATATATATATATATATATATATATATATATATATATATATATATATATATATATATATATATATATATATATATATATATATATATATATATATATATATATATATATATATATATATATATATATATATATATATATATATATATATATATATATATATATATATATATATATATATATATATATATATATATATATATATATATATATATATATATATATATATATATATGTACTTAAAGCAACAGGAGCTGACTAAGACAAGACAAGACACGAGTGTCTAGTTCCAAGAAATATTTCAGAAGTTAGAGCTTCCATTATAAATTATTATTCCAAATTCATTCCAAAAAAATTCTTCCATTATATAAGTTGTTAGAAAAAGGCAGAAAATTCAAGTGGTCCAGTCAATTTCAAAAAGCTTATGACACGATTAAATCAGATGTCACGTCTGAACAAGTACTTGTGCATTTTAATCCTCAAATACCTATTGTTCTTACAACTGATGCAAGCGATAATGCAATTGCTGGTGTTCTCTCTCACAAAATAGATAATATTCTTAAACTAATTTCTTCTGTATCCCGAGCGTTAACAAAAAGTGAAAAAACGTACAGCACATTGGAAAAAGAGGCTTTGGCCATAGTATATTGTGTTATGAAATTGAGACAGTATTTACTAGGTAATAAATTCATATTGAGAACCTATCATAAGCCGTTGACCACTATATTTAATGAATACAAAGGTTTGCCTATCATGGCGGGTGGTCGTATGCAGTGGTGGTCGTATGCAGTGATGGTCATTGATTTGATCTGGGTTTAATTATTCGGTTGAATACATTAAAGGAGGTTCAAATACTGCAGATGGTCTTTCACGTATGCCACAAAAAACTTTAGTTGAGGACATTGATGAAAGGAATTATGTGAACTTAGTTGAGTCTGACAATAGGTTTGCAATAAATTTTAAAACTGTGGCCAGAGAAACCAGACGAGATTCGATATTATCCAAAGTCTGTCAAACTGTTTTCAAAGGAACAGTAAATGTATTAAATAAAGATGACTTCATCCCATATCGCAACAAAATGTGTGAACTTTCGGTTGAATATGATTGCCTCTTATGGGGGTACCACGTTATCATCCCATCAAAGCTTCGAAAAATTTTACTAAATCACTTACATGAAATGTAGTAGTATTTAAGACCAAAGCAATAGCGAGGTCTTATGTCTGGTGGCAAGGATTAGACAAGGACATTGAAAATACGATAAAGTCCTGCAATTCTTGTCAACAATTACTATCTTCTCCTGAAAAAAGCTCATTAATACCATGGAGTCCAGCTGATTCGGTTTGGAGCCGAATTCATGTAGACTTCGCTGGACCGATAAACAATTACTATTTATTTGTAATCATTGATCCGTTTGCAGTGATTAAGCTAAAAATTGTTACAATTAAGAATAGCGCTATTTCTCATAGATACAGTATTTTTCAACTGGTTCCATTAAGGAATGTATCTTTAATTCAATTTTGATGGTTTAGGCTATATAGGAGTTACAATAGTCCTTGCACCGATTTTTTTTTAAACTTCGTATTTTTCTTAACTACTTTAATTTATAAAAGTGTACCGAATTTCAGTGGCCTAGGATAACTCCTTCTATTTTTACCCTATCGTTATATGGGAACAAAGTACTGTGGAGCGGCAGCTTCAGCGACAACTATCGGTAGCTCAGCTATATCAGATGGTGTGTTTGGAGTAGGGATGCCAAACGGGACTGGTTTTTGTAAATCCCGGGATTTGGGAGTCCAGAATTTCAAATTCCGGGATCCCGGGATTTCTGGATTTTTCTTTTTTAATAAAACACTCAATTTATTAAGTAAAATATCTTTATTATGTGTATGTATTCTTAATAACAACTATAAAAAATTAAGAAAGAAAAGCTAATTTTCATGTTTTTTAAAACAAAATTTTAATGTTTTACTGAAAAGCAAAATATAAATTAGGGCAAGAGGACGTTACAAAATTAAAAGTTAATTCATTGAACTAGGATTTTAGAAAATAAATTACCTAAAACACTTTACCCATATTGCTCCCTTAGCGATCGAAGTTTCCTTTCCTTCTATTACTGAGTTATCCGTTGACCAAATGACGCCATCAAAATGCTCTGAGTCCACTATGACCAGGTATTTAGTAAAATAAAATTTTGTTATCTACAGTAAAATTCGCTTATAGTCCACTGCCTCATTTGCACGCTGTTTGCGGACTATAACGCGAATTGGACTATATCTTGAATTTTATATAAGCCAATTTTCGGCTTATTTGTGAATCTCCATATAATTATTTCTTTTAACAACAGAAAAATAAAACTAAGGTTTAGAAATTACTTCCTTACCTACTCAATTCATAAATATTGCAATTAAGATTGGTAAAATAAAAATAATTTCTACTTCAATATAAGTAATATTTTCATAAAATTATCGTTTAAAAATCTATTATGTTTGACTTTTGCTTTTTGGATTATATCTGCCATAACTTGCATATATTTAAGATATTGAAACCACATCTTGTTGGCGTATAAGCGAAAATGGACTATAGGGCTAATGGACTATATAAAAAAAAAATTTGCAGGTATTTTACTTACAGATGACAGAAAAATTAACATTTTGGAACATATCCCAAAGTCTACTATAAGCGGTGTGGCTTATAAACGAATTATACTTTATTTATAGCTTTTGTAGTTAGTCAAACCACTCTAGCAATAGCTCGGATGATAGTTTCCATTAAAGGAGAGATTTCAGAGCTGCTGGTCTATCTGAAAAGATATCTTTATGGGAGCCCTTTTATTTAAAATAAAGACGGCACATGCTACGATCAGCGTTACCGTTGGTGCTACTAAAGTAGCAATTTGCCAGTTTTTGGACTGCTTCGATACTACATATTTTGCTACTTGTACAATATGCACCAAAATGTCATACTTTTTGAAATTCTTGCCACTTTTTTGATACTTTTTACTAAATGAAGAGATACTTGGGGAAATTTTCCATACGCAGTGAATGAACTAAGTGGTGTTATTTCTTTTTGAAACATCAGTCTTGAAATGCTTTACATTACAGTGCTTTACAAGCAAAATGTATAAAGTTTCTAATGCATTTTTTAGTGCGATAAGAATATGCTTAACACGAGAAAAGTAAAGAAAAATTTTTTCATTTCAGACATTTCCAGATAACAGTACATATGTATTTTTTCGATGTATACTTCCCAGAGGCAAAAGCTGGTTCAGTTAAAGTATATATATATATATATATATATATATATATATATATATATATATATATATATATATATATATATATATATATATATATATATATATATATATATATATATATATATATATATATATATATATATATATATATATATATATATATATATATATATATATATATATATATATATATATATATATATATATATATATATATATATATATATATATATATATATATATATATATATATATATATATATATATATATATATATATATATATATATATATATATATATATATATATATATATATATATATATATATATATATATATATATATATACTTTAACTGAACCAGCTTTTGCCTCTGGGAAGTATACATCGAAAAAATACATATGTACTGTTATCTGGAAATGTCTGAAATGAAAAAATTTTTCTTTACTTTTCTCGTGTTAAGCATATTCTTATCGCACTAAAAAATGCATTAGAAACTTTATACATTTTGCTTGTAAAGCACTGTAATGTAAAGCATTTCAAGACTGATGTTTCAAAAAGAAATAACACCACTTAGTTCATTCACTGCGTATGGAAAATTTCCCCAAGTATCTCTTCATTTAGTAAAAAGTATCAAAAAAGTGGCAAGAATTTCAAAAAGTATGACATTTTGGTGCATATTGTACAAGTAGCAAAATATGTAGTATCGAAGCAGTCCAAAAACTGGCAAATTGCTACTTTAGTAGCACCAACGGTAACGCTGATCGTAGCATGTGCCGTCTTTATTTTAAATAAAAGGGCTCCCATAAAGATATCTTTTCAGATAGACCAGCAGCTCTGAAATCTCTCCTTTAATGGAAACTATCATCCGAGCTATTGCTAGAGTGGTTTGACTAACTACAAAAGCTATAAATAAAGTATAATTCGTTTATAAGCCACACCGCTTATAGTAGACTTTGGGATATGTTCCAAAATGTTAATTTTTCTGTCATCTGTAAGTAAAATACCTGAAAAATTTTTTTTTATATAGTCCATTAGCCCTATAGTCCATTTTCGCTTATACGCCAACAAGATGTGGTTTCAATATCTTAAATATATGCAAGTTATGGCAGATATAATCCAAAAAGCAAAAGTCAAACATAATAGATTTTTAAACGATAATTTTATGAAAATATTACTTATATTGAAGTAGAAATTATTTTTATTTTACCAATCTTAATTGCAATATTTATGAATTGAGTAGGTAAGGAAGTAATTTCTAAACCTTAGTTTTATTTTTCTGTTGTTAAAAGAAATAATTATATGGAGATTCACAAATAAGCCGAAAATTGGCTTATATAAAATTCAAGATATAGTCCAATTCGCGTTATAGTCCGCAAACAGCGTGCAAATGAGGCAGTGGACTATAAGCCAATTATACTGTAGATAACAAAATTTTATTTTACTAAATACCTGGTCATAGTGGACTCAGAGCATTTTGATGGCGTCATTTGGTCAGCGGATAACTCAGCAATAGAAGGAAAGGAAACTTCGATCGCTAAGGGAGCAATATGGGTAAAGTGTTTTAGGTAATTTATTTTCTAAAATCCTAGTTCAATGAATTAACTTTTAATTTTGTAACGTCCTCTTGCCCTAATTTATATTTTGCTTTTCAGTAAAACATTAAAATTTTGTTTTAAAAAACATGAAAATTAGCTTTTCTTTCTTAATTTTTTATAGTTGTTAATAAGAATACACATAATAAAGATATTTTACTTAATAAATTGAGTGTTTTATTAAAAAAGAAAAATCCAGAAATCCCGGGATCCCGGAATTTGAAATTCTGGACTCCCAAATCCCGGGATTTACAAAAACCAGTCCCGTTTGGCATCCCTACTCCAAACACACCATCTGATATAGCTGAGCTACCGATAGTTGTCGCTGAAGCTGCCGCTCCAGAGTACTTTGTTTCATATAACGATGGGGTAAAAATAGAAGGAGTTATCCTAGGCCACTGAAATTCGGTACACTTTTATAAATTAAAGTAGTTAAGAAAAATACGAAGTTTAAAAAAAATCGGTGCAAGGACTATTGTAACTCCTATATAACCTAAACCATCAAAATTGAATTAAAGATACATTCCTTAATGGATCCAGTTGAAAAATACTGTATCTATGAGAAATAGCGCTATTCTTAATTGTACCAATTTTTAGCTTAATCACTGCAAACGAATCAATGATTACAAATAAATAGTAATTGTTTATCGGTCCAGCGAAGTCTACATGAATTCGGCTCCAAACCGAATCAGCTGGACTCCATGGTATTAATGAGCTTTTTTCAGGAGAAGATAGGAATTGTTGACAAGAATTGCAGGACTTTATCATATTTTCGATGTCCTTGTCTAATCCTTGCCACCAGACATAAGACCTCGCTATTGGTTTGGTCTTAAATACTACTACATTTCATGTAAGTGATTTAGTAAAATTTTTCAAAGCTTTGATGGGATGATAACGTGGTACCCCAATAAGAGGCTATCATATTCAACCGAAAGTTCACACATTTTGTTGCGATATGGGATGAAGTCATCTTTATTTAATACATTTACTGTTCCTTTGAAAAGAGTTTGACAGACTTTGGATAATATCGAATCTCGTCTGGTTTCTCTGGCCACAGTTTTAAAATTTATTGCAAACCTATTGTCAGACTCAACCAAGTTCACAAAATTCCTTTCATCAATGTCCTCAACTAAAGTTTTTTGTGGCATACGTGAAAGACCATCTGCAGTATTTGAACCTCCTTTAATGTATTCAACCGAATAATTAAACCCAGATCAAATCAATGACCATCACTGCATACGACCACCACTGCATACGACCACCCGCCATGATAGGCAAACCTTTGTATTCATTAAATATAGTGGTCAACGGCTTATGATAGGTTCTCAATATGAATTTATTACCTAGTAAATACTGTCTCAATTTCATAACACAATATACTATGGCCAAAGCCTCTTTTTCCAATGTGCTGTACGTTTTTTCACTTTTTGTTAACGCTCGGGATACAGAAGAAATTAGTTTAAGAATATTATCTATTTTGTGAGAGAGAACACCAGCAATTGCATTATCGCTTGCATCAGTTGTAAGAACAATAGGTATTTGAGGATTAAAATGCACAAGTACTTGTTCAGACGTGACATCTGATTTAATCGTGTCATAAGCTTTTTGAAATTGACTGGACCACTTGAATTTTCTGCCTTTTTCTAACAACTTATATAATGGAAGAATTTTTTTGGAATGAATTTGGAATAATAATTTATAATGGAAGCTCTAACTTCTGAAATATTTCTTGGAACTAGACACTCTTGTCTTGTCTTGTCTTGTCTTAGTCAGCTCCTATTGCTTTAAGTACATATATATATATATATATATATATATATATATATATATATATATATATATATATATATATATATATATATATATATATATATATATATATATATATATATATATATTATATATATAATATATAATATATATATATATATATATATATATATATATATATATATATATATTTATATATATAGTATATATATATATATATATATATATATATATATATATATATATATATATATATATATATATATATATTATATATTTCAAACAATATATATATATATATATATATATATATATATATATATATATATATATATATATATATATATATATATATATATATATATATATATATATATATATATATATATATATATATATATATATATATATATATATATATATATATATATATATATATATATATATATATATATATATATATATATATATATATATATATATATATAAATATATATATATATATATGCACACTCATTTGATTACAGTCTGTTTTTCATGCTAACAGTTTGTATGCAGTCATTTTGATCATATGCAGACGGACCGCACTACTTCATATCGCAGCCGGTTCTATGCGGTCTTGTTCGATTGCAGTCTATTTTTTTCATTATTTTTTTTTAATGTTAATAGATTCCGCTATGTTTATTTAGTGATACAGCGGTAGCCTTATATTGATATAAATCTTTAATATATCAATATATCTCGTTTAAAACAAACATTTTTGCATTTCGCGCTACCATACTTATTCTATAAATTTCCCGAGTTTTACGGCGTAATAAAAATGAAGTTGACCGGCATCGTATTAGATTTTCTTTTTGCTGCCGCTTAATTTTGTTATATCACCGTCGCCACTAGCTGGAGTGGGCGGCATGGTAATAGCACAGTCTAACCAGACACGTCAACTTTCACAGTTGAAAATTGCCCAAATCAGGTTTTTATGCCGGCTAGTTGAGAAAGAGACAATAATTACGTGTTGGTGTTTCATATTATTGCAGATTTTTCAAATGTATGTGTAAAACAAAACAAAAAGAAACATTAATACTTTCTTATTTCTCTTTTGTGATGCCGGCCACTTCGGCTGAGACGGAAATATCTTCCGGCTCGTGTCGCGTCTGGTTAGACTGTGGTAATAGTTCTTATATATGTAATCAACAAAGTTTTTAATGCTTTTTTGCAAGTGTTTTCAATATTTTCGCATAGTATGATTATCCGCTTGACTTATTTCCATTTCTTCTCATAAACGGTGATTTAATTTTTTATTTTCAATTAGCAAACTCATGGAAATTATCAACAAGTAACGAAAGAATTTGCATATATACGGAAAACATTGCCAATTATACTACATTTACACCAGAGCGAAATCTGGTAGATTTCAATTCAAATCTATGTCGAAATCTATACCGTTTACACACGGCTTTTTGCCATTTATCAAGATTTCGTTTCCATAGCAGAGATAGTTGCTTAACCTTTTTTATTTTGAAATGTCAAACTGCATAGAAAAGAAGATCCGTCAAATGCAAAACAACTACTGCGCACACCTTATAAAGTACATATTGTGGAACAGCGTAGTATTTTTAAGTACTATATGAGCAAAACCACGGCTGTATAACCAAGTACTACTAGATTTTAGTAGATTTTGTCAAAACCTAGTGGCGAAGATGATTTCATTTTGTATGGGAAATCTAGTAAAAACAACGAGATTTAGCTCCACATCTAAGTACTAGATTTCGCTCTGGTGTAAATGCACTATTATATATAAGTTTCCAATGTATTCGACTTTCAGGCATTAGTGCAATTCACAAACTTGTTTTCACGCTAATCAAGTCATTTAAATAAGTTTACATCAAAATTATTGTTTTGTACAATTCGTTAACACTTTTAAACAATATTAGCTGCGTTAACTAAACGGCAAACATTTTAGTGGTGTTATTGAATATGTAGACATCAGCCAGCTGTTCAGGTAAAGCACATCGTCTTTAGGCAAAACTCATATAATTTATCGGCAATATACACACATATTAAATCTTTTATATATAAATAGCAATATTTATATTATTTAAACGTTTCGTTCAACTTTTACATCTCTAAATTAAAAAAATTCATGAAAATATGTTTGTGTGCAACTATAAATTCGTTTTCTTTATTCCTCTTTTTGATTTTCGTTTATTTTAATCGTGTTGGGAAGTGATATAAAATCTTAACAAAGGCGTTAAATACATCAAATTATCGTTACTACAAACAGTAATTATTGGAGACAAAAACAGCCTTTATTTCAGCGTTAAAGCTTTGTGAATTTCACTACAAAGCTCTTACTTACCAAAATAAATCCAATTTCGGAGAATGAATAAAACAAAAATAACTACATACTAACCAGAAATATGTCAAAACATATTGCAAAAATTTCAAAATTATATTGGTGTACATGGAGATTAGCAATATACATATGATGCAATAGCCCCCGTTACGAGTCGAGACTCTTGAATAGCAATAAATATGTTAACATATATTGCAGCAATTGTGAAAACTATGTTATTGCTAGTGGAGACAGTTCATTGCAGGTGTTTGCAATATATGTTGCAATAATTGTCAACGAATTTTTGTTGACAATTAGTGCAAACATAAACTGTAAAATTTTATAGTAATTTGTGCTCCACATTTTTGTACTGCGTTTGACGTTTTGATGAAATGAATGAAATTAATAAATATAATGAAATAATAAATAATATTGCGAACATTTTATGTAGAAAATCATTTTTCCAAAATTACTTTGTTCATAAGAAACAATAATACAACTGATTTGTTAAAAATGCATTATATTGCATTGTGCCACGTGTTCGCATATGGTTAATATAATAAATCAATAATACTGCATTTACACCAGAGCGAAATCTGGTAGATTTCAATTGAAATCTATACCCTTTACATAATGCTTTTTGACATTTATCAAGATTTCGTTTCCATACCTTTTTTATTTTGAAATGACAAACTGCATAGAAAAAAAGATCCGTCAAATGCAAAACAACCACCATACCTTATGAAGTACACATTATGCGGTACTATATAAACCGAACGCGTGAACCGATTTTGATGATTCTTACGTCAATGGATTCGTCTTAATCCCGGGAGTGTCACTAACGATATGACAGTAATCAAAATTCAATATGGCGGCTAATAGACGCCATTTTGTGAATACGACAAAAATAAAAATTTGACGAACTATATCGAAATGGGTATCATTCGACAGGTATTTGAAAATTATCTATAAGTTTCTATTATGATTTTTAATTTCGAATGACCATTTAGGATCTGTGATGGTTTAAAATTGTTTAACATCCAAAAAACGCAATTGCATAAAAAGTGGACTTTTAACAAAAAATCTAAAACCAAGCTGTCTGTGTACGAAAACTAACAAGACATTAATTTAAAAAAACAAAAAACCTGACTGCGTAAAAAAACTAAATGAAAAGAAACAAGTCCAGTGTGCGGAACACAGCAGTTCATACGTCCATGAACCATTATTGCGAAGATTTGAAGATTCGATTATTAATGCTTCCCGTCTGTACAAGTCGCTCTGTTCCGCACACTGGACTTGTTTTGTTTTTCATTTAGTTTTTTTACGCAGTCGGGTTTTTTTGTTTTTTAAATTTATGTCTTGTTTTCTTTTATTTTTTACGCACTCGAGTTTTTTTTATTTTTTAAATTTATTCTTTTTAGTATTTGCTGTTAAAGCGGTTGGCAAGATAGAGCGATGTGAAAAATTCTCCTCCATATGCAAAAAAAAAAAAAATATTAAATGTGATTGAAATGTACATTAAAACCGACATTTTTTTATATACATTTGAAGCACACTTTTTTGCTTATGGGGGGTTTTTTTACTATTAAAACATTACATTTCATACACTTTCAGTGAAGATAAAGCTATTGGTTTCAGAAAAACATGAAGCAAAAAGCCCTAACTAACATAACCCTTAAAATATTACAAATATATACAAAAATCATACAGAAATGAAATCTTCATGGGGACTTTTTATTATATTGGAGAAATTCGCATTGAAAATCTGTATATTTTTAATTTTAACATGTTTTTTGCTTCTCCTGAACAATTTTCAGGAGAAGAAAATTACTACTACTACATCATTTCAATAATTTCGATTTAATACGGGTGGGATACTTGCCTTAGCTCTAGAAAGGGGCTTTGGAACAAAAAATATGGGACCAACTTGCGCAAACCCTTTCGAACAAAAAAAGAATTTTGAAAATCGTTTCCCAAATGATAGATATATGAATGATTTCCTCTCCGCAAATTTCCTCTCCGATTTCGGGAAAAAATTATGGGACCAAACTGTTGGCAAACCTTTTCGAACCAAAAAAAATTTACAATCTGTTCAATAATGACAGAGTAATGCGTCTACAAACATAAAAAATACACACGAATTAATAACCTCCTTCTTTATGAAGTTGGTTAAATAATAATTAATATAAAATGCTATTTTACATTCGTAAATATAAAATACTTTTTATAAAATTCAGTTTAAAAATGTTGTTCGAATATTCGGCAAAAACTGTTGGAATATTATTTTATTCTAAATTGAAAAATTTTGTTCGTTCAAATAAAAATGGAAAAAGGATGTTCGAATATTCGAATAATTTTTATTCGCATGACAACTCTACTATTTATGATATGTATGTATATACAAGATTTTGCATATTATTTATCAACATACATATATATTTAGTTAAAATAGATAAATACTTAAAAACTACCTATACCGTAAGTAAATTAAAATTATCTGCATTTAAGCCGGCTTAGCCGTCTTTTTATACGAGCATTGCAAAAAAACGGAAAGCAGATGCTTTCGGGAGACAGCCGAATTTCAGCCGCCGCCGACGATTTTCGTGCCAGCCGCCGCCGCCGATGAAAATCCTTAGGCGCAGGTCACTGAATGCAAGACAAAAAAGGAAAAGCATATGCCGCTTAATTTTTATACATATCCGCCGCAACCTGTCGGCGTCGGCGGCTCAATGATAGCCGCCAATTCCATCTAGCGGAATATACCTAACCATGCATTTACGTTTCCATTATGAGCAAAACAGGTCGTTTTGAGCAATATATGTGTTTTTAAACTCGAATGTTCGTAATAAATTTGAAGTTTTCATTGTTTTGTTTACATTCTTCTTCGAAAATCATGTGCGCGCAATATTTCTTTCCATGTCAGTGTCACTTTTTCGCATTTTTCAATCACAGTAAATGGATGACCCAAAGTTGTACTTGTAATTATACAGGCAACGCAGTGTTGCACTAACAAATATCGACATATTTTGGAGCAAAACAGGCTGTTTGAGGTGTTTTGCTCGCATGACAATTGTATGGGAAACATGTAAGAAAACACGCATTTTACGCAAAACACGTATTTTGGCCCAAAACAGGCATATGGAAAAGTACTATAAGCAAGCAGCTTGTCAAACATACTTATTTCATTGCGCACAGACTACACAAAACTGGCCCATACAAGCATAGATTTTTCACTTTAATTACTAATTTATATTTTAATTTTCCACGAAGACTTCACTATACAAATTTTATTGCAAATGAACCAATTTCACAATTAACTACACAAGCAGCTTCCTACAAATTCGACATGGCAGTCAAAATATCTAAATTTTTTGATTTTTCTACAAACCGCTTGCCAAGCTGATTGTCAAACACAAAAAACCATATATTACACAACAGGCTTGTACAGAGGTAAATTCGGTCATGTTTGGAAAGCCGCTTGCGTAGTTTATTTGGCCCTTAAATCCCCTTTTACACATAAGATATTTCTCGCCAGACATTTTTTCGATTCTCTTTTGAACTTGCCAGTAGATTTTACATATTGGATATTAATAGATACACAGATATTTTATAGTTTGTTTAATTCATATTCTCGCTTGCTACATGCATACACATAAAGTTTTCATTTTGTAGCTGAAATGAGAAAAATCATATGAATCACCATGAAGAAAATAGCGAAAAGTAATAAAAAGAAACAAGAAATGTCTAGTTTTTCGCCGTTAAATTTTTAATAACTCCAAGTCATGGTGAAATAAGTATACAGGTGGCCGCATAAGGAAAACAAATACAACAAAAAACTAGATGATGCTTGTCAAAAATATATACGTGCTGGACGTGGACTATGCACAAAGCTAGCTGTATACTTATTTCACCATGCTCTAAGTCAATTTCATACCAGGTGCTCTCGAGAGCTCAGCTGACTAATGTCTAATAAATCAGTGAACGCTTAAACGCTAGTTTTGGTAAACTTACCTAAAATGTATATGTAATTTAAACTCAACAGCAGGATATCACTTCCCCATGTATTATCCCTAGTTTAAGCGATAAATTTCAAAAATAACTGGTTTTGTGGTGGAAAACCGATCAAAAACATATGGTTTGTATCGGTAGTTTAAACGCCAAATTTTATGCGTTTAACATATGGTTTATATGTTTACTGATTTATAGATTTGCTGGTTTACATAGCGTCTTTACGAGCCATTGATTAGTCTTGACAAAAGTCAAAGTCGATATGAAAAATAGCACTAAAATTTTTCTTATGTTTTTATGTTTGAAATTTGACAAATGTTAGAACAAAATTATGTGTCGTGAATACGGGATGTTAAACACATTTTAAACGAAAAAGAGAGATTAACTAGCACTGAGAAAATCTTTATATCATGATCCAATAATACAGGTCGTGTTGAGGCACATATGACTATGTCGCCGCGTTGGCTGAGTCTGTCAATTGTTTTTTAATCGTGTGTTTTTAAACGATTAGCAAGACATATACACTTTTATGTGGCAATAAACAGAAGAAGGTATTTATTTTAGGCATATAAATTCTAATCACAGTTCTTAAAAGAACATTTTAAATAAATTTTCGTCTTCTGTATTTCACAGATACGGCAAATCAGGTGAATTGATATTGAGTTTTTTGTATTATTACCACCACCTGTAAAATTAATTCGCCTTGGCTTACATATTTAACTGTCAACTATGTTAATGTATCAGCTTTTTTGACAGCCCAAATGTAAATTGTTCTTGCGATTACATGGTGTGAGTTTGCTTTGGAATAACTCCGAAACAATGGGAAGTTAAAAAAAAACTTTTGTATGGATGACTTGATGGTAATTTTATTTCGCATCTTTTGCTTTTTATATTATTACTAGCGTGTTAATTGTTGTCGAATTATGATGAAATATATTAGCGTGACCGCTATTTTTAAATAAGAAACAAAAAACTCAAAACATACCACAACTCATTAATTTTTAACCGATTTTATTGTAATTACGCGTTTTGGAAAGCTATTTTAATATTGCTTTTCACAAAAGCTAATTTGTATAGTAGTTAATATCTCATAAACAACTTAGAGCTGGCGGAAAGTAAAATTTTATTGAAAAAAAGGTTATTTTACACTTAAACCACCATAATTTATTCGCATATTACGTGACGCTATTTTTTTTAGTTTTTATACCCCCTTTTTACAAAATGTTCAGTACAAATTGTCTAATCCATGACAAGTACTAATTTGAACTCTATACGCAACATAAGTCGGATTTATTTTGACGTTCTCATGTTAGACATTGTTGCATGTAGACGACATCTAAGTAATCATTTGCTTGTGTAACGGCAGGTTAGACTTGGATGTAGTTTTGTGAAAGTGTTGAGTATTTCAGTACCGAGTACTTACTACCGAACATATTGTGCAGTATTCAATACATAGTAGTAGGTATTCAATGCTGTGCATATTGTATTTTGTACGAAATGCTGATATATGGCAATAAAACTTGATGTAAACGCTTTAGATTTTGTTACACATACTACATTTACACCAGAGCGTAATCTAGTATGTTTCAATTGAAATTCTTATCGATATCTATACCGTTTACACAAAGATTTTTGACATCAAGTTTTCGTTTCCATATCAAAGAGAGCTGATTGCGCTTTATTATTTTCTTATATCAAACTTAATAGAAAAAAGAGCCTCCAAATGCAATACAACTAATGCGCACACCTTATAAAGTAAATTGTCTGTATCAACGTAGCATTTTCTAGTACTATATGATAAAAGCCGCGGTTGTATAACTAGGTACTTCTGCATTTGAGGAGGTTTTATCAAATCTAATGACGAAATAGATTTCGTTTTGAATGGAAAATATAGTAAAAAACAAGTAGATTTAGCTCCAAATCTCGTAAGTACTAGATTTTGCTCAAATGTAAATGCATTATAAAGCTTTTTTCCACATTATATTTTTTACCGCCAAAACCATGGACAACTAACCAGACCCGTCATTGTACATCAACATTACGAAGATTGTATGAAAGAGGAAGCAAATCTTATTTTTAACGTGGTTTCTAATTTAACTATCGCTTTCATACTATCTTAGTAAGAACATTTTGCATGTAAAACTCCATAGCACATGATAACAGGCTTTTTTGGCTGTGTAAAGAGAGTATTCCGTGGCCAAAACTATATAATCCTTTTTGTTTTCACGCTGAAAAACTCCTTCCTTGTCAAACTTTCTAAAAAAATCCATATAATTTTAAATAAAATGAGAAACAAATTTTCAAGTTAAATGGTTACTATAAAAACATATAGAGTACAAGAAAGTCGTAGCGCGTTGTTGACTATGGATTACGGGCTTGGCGAATACCAGTTTAGCGAATGCTATAAATTAAAATTTTTGCGAATAATTACATATTTATTATAGAAATAAAATGTTTATTATATAAATAAAATGTTGAATATACATGAGATTTACTGAGACACAAAAACGATATTAAATTAATAACTTAAAACTATGCTGTAAAAACATCGAACAACAACTAGAAAACTGGAATAAGCCCCGTGAATCTATATCGGTTCTCAGCTATAAGAGTAAAGATTTAATGAAATCGCATATTGTTTAATTTCTATTTATTGTTTAACTCCAAGACGGCTTATGGAACCAAACGCCTCTCGCTGTCAAGCTTGATTGTTGCGCCAAGAAAAATATTTTATATAGGACAAACCACAAGCCATATCATCGAAATAATCAACACGACCTTATTAATGCCTTCAACACGACCTTATTAACCGTAGATCGAGCTTTGTATCAAAAATGATACATTTCGTTTTTATTTCAAAAATTTTTCTGAATGGCAACACTATATGGCACACCTGTTTTCACAATTTGTAAATATTGTTATTTCCCGTATTTAAAACATCGTTTGAAAAAATAAATGTAAGTAGGCTATGAGAAATTGAAAAAGTTCATAATATTGTCTTTGTATCACATTTGATACATACTAAAGTTTTGTGAATTTTGTATAGAACAAGTGTAATTTTTTTGCCGCTCGTGCATTTTTATTATTTGAAAAAAGATATTTGATTGTGTTAATTTATTAAAATGTCTAGTTCACGGTTTTTGACTTTGGAAGAACTTGTAAATGATGTTCTTAACGAGAGTTCTGGTGGAGAAGATGGAGATTTATCAGATGTCTCTGATATTTCGAATATATCTGATGACGAGTTGGAAGATCAGGAAAGTAGCTCTGATGATGACGAAATTCACAACGCAAGTTCTGATCCATCATATATAGCCAAAGATGGAACTTCTTGGCAAAGAGAGCCTTGCTCAACTGGAAGATTGGGAACGGAAAATATCATCAATATGCGCCCAGGTAAATAAAAAGTAATTTGAAAAAAGAACAAATATGAGACCAATGCTTTTAGGTGTTACAAGATTTGCTTCAAGTCGTGTTTGTAATATTCGGGACTCCTTTTTATTATATTTTTCGCCACAAGTAACAAAAATTATAATCGAAAACACTAACAATTATGGAAAACATCTCAACGGTGTCAACCATATTGATGTAGATGAAGAATCGCTTTATGCTTATTTGGCTGTTTTATTATTGGGCGGAGTGTACAAGTAAATAAAAATAATAGCTTTTCAAAAGAAAATGTAAATATATCTTTTGCATTATAGATCCAAAAATGAGACATTACATGATATGTTTGATGAATATTATGGACGGCCCATATTTCGTTCAATAATGTATGAAGGATCATTCTTGAACATTCACAAAATCATACGGTTTGATAACGTTTTAGCCAGGCGTGCTCAGAAAAGTTCGGATAAATTTGCGCCAATAAGGAACCTTTGGGACAAATGGTCTGAAAGTCTATCACAGTTTTATAACCCAAATGACTGTGTGACTGTAGATGAGCAACTTTTAGGTTTTCATGGGCGCTGTAAGTTTCGACAGTATATACCATCAAAACCAGAGCGGTATGGTCTGAAGTTCTGGCTGCTTGTTGATTCGCGTTCATATTATGTGTGGAAAATACAGCCGTATTTGGGCAAAGATGTATCTGGCGTTCCAGAGCGAAATCAGGGTGAACGGGTCGTCCTTGACTTAGTTGATGGACTTAAGGGGCATAACGTTACAATGGATAACTTTTTTTCTTCGCACAGTCTTGGTCAAAAACTTTTGCAACGAAATTTAACAATGGTTGGAACAATGCGGAAAAATAAAAGATCAATTCCTCCAAAGTTGTTAGTATGCAAAAAAGTACCAAGATATGAGTCATCATTCGCTTTTACCCCTAATACAACTCTTGTTAGTTATATCAGCCACAAAGACAAATGCACAATTAGCACAATGCATCATGATCAAAAAGTTTTGAACGGTCCAAAGAAACTACCCGAAATAATATCGTTTTATAACTCCACTAAAGGAGGAGTTGACACCGTTGACAAAATGTTAAGTAGTTACAGCTGCAAACGTAAAAACAATCGCTGGACAATGGCTGTTTTTTCGAACATAATTGATGTTTCTGCTTTAAACGCCTATATTATATATAACGAAGTAGACACAAATTGGAAAACTACTCAGAAACATACAAAACGTAAGTGTTTTCTTCATGAGTTGGCAATCTCACTCGCAAAGCCATATATGGAAAAACGTAAAAACCTTCCTCGAAGTGAATTTTCTTTGATGATATACTCAAAACTTTCAAATAAAAATTTTAATGAGTCAAATGATAGTGAAGCTGGTCCTTCTAAAAAAAGAAAAGTTGATGATTCTGCTAAAAAGAAACGTGCAAGATGCCAAAAGTGTTACACTTCGGGCGAAAACAAAAATAAATGGACGTCTTATTTCTGCTACTTGTGCAAAAAGCCATGCTGCAATGAGAAGCACTCTAAAAGTATTTGCGCAGATTGCATTAGTAGTCCATAAATTAAAATTTATTAAATATTGTATAATTTAAACAAAATCTCAATAAAAACAAATAAAAAAAAAAACAAACATTTGTACTTTTTTAAGAGTTGTTTTCTTTCGTTGTTCAGTGTGTATCAAATATGATACAAAGGAAGAATTATGTATTTTTTTTGAAGCTCAATCTACGGTTAATGGGTCTTGCCACATATGATTTTTACACACATGAAAAATTTTACAACTATACTTACGTTCTTTTGTTTACATATCACTCCTTTATTAATAAAAAATGCTAATAACTAACATACTAACATTATTCGCATCAATTTTAGCGAATGCGGATATCAAAAACAAGCGAAAAGTTTGCAAATGCGAACGTTCGTCGAACTTCTACTATGAATAACGGAAATTCGACGCGCCCCACGATTTTATTTTAGTCTGATCCATGCCATGCAGAGTGGTTGTGAGTGTGGTATTGTGACGTACCTAGCATTTTTTTGCTTTTATTACATTATCCTCATCATTATTGTTTCTTTACAATAAAACCATTTACCTTAACATTTTTTACTTATTTTATTTTAAGATTTTTATTTGATGTCCTGTACAAACTCCATGATCTTATTTTGTATCCCGAAGTCTAATATGTGACTACGACGAAATGTCCTAGAAAAAGAGAACTATTAAAACTTATATTTATTCTATGATAATTTGTCGTAGTCACAAATTCGACTTCGACATACATCATACGGGTGATTGTTTCAGACTATACCTTCGACTCGCGACTCTTTTTTACGGTGTGCTGCACTATAGTAGCCAAACGCTTTCATTTAATATCCATATTAAGGGAGCTGATAATATGTCCCCCTTTTGTACTTGCCGCCATTTTGGAATTGATATTTCTTTTCATTGCGTGCTTTATTCTTCTACTAAAACTACTTAAACCCTTTCATTTGATATCCATATTGAGATGCAAATAAAAAATTTCCCATTTTGTGGCGGTCATCTTTGACTTACAATAATACCTGGACGTGGCGCTGCCCACTTTTTAGTCATACAATTGCATTGTCATCAAAACTAAAGGTGCTTACCATATTTCAAATCAAATGGTAAATTAGAAGAGGGTAAAAGTAAATATAACTTTTTATGGGAGTGACGCAATCCACTTTTGTAATTACAACATTGTATTTTCATCAAAAGAAAAGGTGATTTCCAAATTTCAGATCAATCGGTCAACAGGAAGGGGGTAAATTTTCAGCTACCAGATTGTACCCGACGACACAAACACGACAAAAATACGGTGCGCTAAATAAAGCCATTTAAAAAGTTTTAATTTCTTGAAAAAAAGGTTGACAGCATCAACAGGAGCAGCTGGTTACTTTCATGGACCTAATTGATCGATCTTTATGTGCTCTAACTATAACTCACACTTCTGCGGAAGAGATAAAAACATAACGGCGGCAGTGTAAAAGCAGGGAAATGAGTGATAATCTGGCAAAAAAATGATCGTATAAAACACAACCGCTTTGCAGTCCCGTCTACAATGAAACTGCTAACCTAAAAGCCGACTGCTATCGAACGCCGGCATAAACAAAGCTAGATTTCTCTGGTTTTAAAAGAACTAGAACAAAAATTTTAAATAGCATATTAATGTTTTTTTTAGTTTTATAATATGCATTTAAAAAAGTTAAGATTTTTTTAGACTCCATACGAACTACTTTGCACACATATATATATATATATATATATATATATATATATATATATATATATATATATATATATATATATATATATATATATATATATATATATATATATATATATATATATATATATATATATATATATATATATATATATATATATATATATATATATATATATATATATATATATATATATATATATATATATATATATATATATATATATATATATATATTTAAGTCAAATTTGCAGCAGTCGACATTGTTTTATGAGTCTGAGAGCTGATTAGATTCTGAATTCGAAAAAAAAAATTTCTTAATTTTGGAATCGGTTCATTTTATTGCGCAATCTAAGTGAGGTAATTGTCTTTAGAATGCCGTTAATTTGGTTACGTATGATTATTTCGTTCTTAAGTTACGAGAGGTTTGCTTACATACACACACACTCACACACATACAAGCATCCAAATGTCAAGATCCGATGAGAACTCGATTTTCGAAAATCGGATTTCGAAAAGCGTGCCCGTGCCAGTGCTGCGCGAGTTTATACGATGTACAAAGCATTCTGCTACTGTTATACGAAAAGGGGAATGAAAATTTTGAAATGTGTATATATAATTAACTTTTTAATTGAATTTATGTACCTTATTGGTTTGGTGTGTACACTGTAGCAGCCACATTCATAAAAAATTTAATTTTAGGTTTAAGACTCATAATTGTTATTGAACAGTTTCACCCTAAAAAGTGTTTAACATAAAATTGTATTCATAAACAGTACAATAGACATTGTATGTTTTATGGACTTTTAGGTTTTGATATTGGCAACACCACCATGTTTTGTAGTTAGTCTTGCAATAAAATGAATATGATTTCATCCGGATATTGAAATAAATTAATAGCGTTTTATTGTTTTCGTGTAAGTTAAGTTTTTTTTAAACTCTCTTTATAATATATTTCTGAACTTATTTAATACAAGTTTTCTATGAAGTAAAATCAAAAAAGTGAAATGATTACACAAGAATTCATACGACTCTTTATATCATGTATGAAAAAGGTACTCGAATAACGAGCCTATTTTCATTTGTGTTGATTGTTTCTACATCACTAACATTTCTTTTTGCTTTTATGTGTTTTGATGGTGTGTTTTTGCTAATTTTGTTGCGAATTTTGTTTAACTTAAATAATTTAGTGGCATATTCTGTCAAATAAAAAAAACATACTTAAACGCTTATAGCCAAGAATGCAAGCTTTAATTTAAAGCATATCATGTATTCCTGTGTGCTAAATTTGCAAAGATATTTCAAGTTAAATTTGATATTTCGATGATATGAATTTATTGAAGGTTTATATAAGGTGCATACCATCTTTAAACCTATTTTAAAATTTTCATGTAATATACATTTATGAATGCAATTTTATGAAATTTTGCTTAACAGTAGTTTATTACCTTGTTTTAAATATTTATGAATATGGCTGTACACATATGTATGTAAATAGTATTTTTATGTCAAAAACTTGACAGCACATAAAATATCTTGACAATCAAGCTCATTCAAGTCCGTCTGGCAAGCCTAATCCCAGATCATCAGTTTGGCTTCAGAAGACAACATATCAGTATCGAGCAAACGTATAGGCTTTTGAATGTAATTAGAAAAACATTCGAAGAAAAGAAATATTTTTCTGCTCCCTTCATTGACGTTTCTCAGGCTTTTGATACAGTATATATAAATATATATATATATATATATATATATATATATATATATATATATATATATATATATATATATATATATATATATATATATATATATATATATATATATATATATATATATATATATATATATATATATATATATATATATATATATATATATATATATATATATATATATATATATATATATATATATATATATATATATATATATATATATATATATATATATATATATATATATATATATATATATATATATATATATATATATATATATATATATATATATATATATATATATATATATATATATATATATATATATATATATATATATATATATATATATATATATATATATATATATATATATATATATATATATATATATATATATATATATATATATATATATATATATATATATATATATATATATATATATATATATAATGGGTGTTTTTTATTGAGGTATAGAACTTTAAGTTGGCATCACTTTTTTAACTGGCGGCCATTTTGTCAGCTGTCAAGTGATTAATATTTAGTTTGGTTTGCCATTTCATCATGAACAGGTTGACAAAAGAACAACGCTTGCAAATCGTGCAAATTTATTTCGAAAATAATGGTTCAGTTCGCGAAGTTTACCGCAAGCTCCGTCCATTTTATGGTCGACATAATCGTCCATCAGAGCAATTAATTCGGTTAACCATGGATCGTTTTCGCACTACGTTTACTCTATGTGATAATACGCATCCGCAGAGACGTCGAACAGTGCGCACCGAAGAAACAATTGCCGCTGTAGAGCAAAGTGTTGAAGAGGACCCGAATGAATCGATTCGCCACCGTGCACCGGTATAGAGCCATGATAACCGACTATTTTGTTCCCGAATTGGATGGCATGAATGTGGATGAGTTGTGGTTCCAACAAGACGGCGCTACATGCCACACAGCGCACGTCACAATTGATTTATTGAAGGAAACATTCGATGAGCGCATAATTTCGCGGAATGGACCTGTCAATTGGCCACCAAGATCCTGTGATTTGACACCATTGGATTATTTTCTTTGGGGATATGTGAAGTCGCTCGTCTACGCCAACAAACCAGAAACGTTAGGGGACTTGGAAGCCAACATTCGTGGCGTTATTGCCAACATACGGCCCCATATGCTCGAAAAAGTGGTTGAAAATTGGACCTGTAGAATTGGCTTTATTCGAGCCAGCCGCGGCGGCCACATGCCCGAAATCATATTTAAACATTAATGGCATAAAATTATCCTTCCAATAAAGCCAAATTGATGGACATTAAAACGATTTTCTTGTGTTTTATTTCAATTCGAAGTTCTATACCTCTAAAAAAAACACCCGTTATATATATATATATATATATATATATATATATATATATATATATATATATATATATATATTGTTTGAAAGGCTTCAAAATTACGCGTCGAATAGTGAATAATTGGCTTTGATCGGGTAAAAAATTAGGGACATAGGTGATCAAAGTTAAAATTTTTAAGTGTTGCCCTTCGGAAGCTGTTTTGTACCACAAATAAAAACAAAATCCATAGTAATAAATTTTTATTGAATAGTCTATTCGAATTTAACAAAAATTTAAGCCATAATTGACCCAATTTAGATAAAAACTAAAAAACCAAAACACTAACATTTAAATTTACTAAAAAATGCACTAGTAAAAAACGTAATAAAATAAGACTATTAAATAAAGGATTTGCTAGTAAAATGAAATGCTAGGGTTTGCGTTTTTTTTCCTTCTAGCATTTTTAATTTTTATTAGATTTTAGTCCATTATTGCTTAAAAGTTTTGAAATCGAATAGACTATTCAATAAAATTTTTTAGCTAGGGATCTTTTTATTATTTGTGGTACATCACAGCGTCCAAATAGACATCACTTGGTAAAAAAAGGTTAAATATTAAAAAAATAATAATTTGATCCGCTATAACTCAGTCATTTTTTATCCCATCAAAGTCAACTATCCACTATTCGACGCGTAATTTAGAGCACTTTAACTTAACTTTTCGGTTATATTTATTTATTGTATCTTCAATAAAATTTAACTAACAATAATTAATTAAATCTTAACTCTAAAATTTTAATTTTTAAGTCCAGCCAGTGCCAGACAAAAATATTTGTTTCAGCGGTTGGTTGTTTACGTCTCTCGTGGTCGGCTGGGAGCAAGAGTGTCCCTCCTTCTCAGCCGAGTGTGGCCTCAAAAGTTAATGATGTTTCGGGCTAGGGGATTTGGGTGCAACTCAAGTCTTTTTATTTAGCTTGTCACGTGCTTAGAAAACACTGTCTTAACCGGCGGCACATCTAGGTCTTTATGAATTCGCTTGTTTCTGACATACCATGGGGCTGCTGTAACCGTACGGAGTATTTTATTTTGTTGCCTTTGAATTCTTTCTATATTCGATGCCGAGGCAGTGCCCCAGGATTCCGTAGGACCGTATTGGTTTTAGAATGGAGTTGTATAGAAGAAGCTTACAATTTAGGCTTAGAGTAGAGTTCCTTTCAATGAGCCAATTCATTTGAGCCGCTTTTTATTTCATTTGGGTCACCTTTGCATTTATGTGTGACTTCCATGTTAGACGACGATCAAAATGAACACCGAGATATTTTACTTCAGTGTGTTGGTGTATTGTTTGGTTATTTATTTGTATAGGAGGGCAGGTTTCTCTGCACAATGTAAAAGTAATGTGTAAAAATTTTTGTTCGTTAATTTGTATTCGCCATTGTTTTAGCCATTGTTCCAACTGGGGTATATAATCTTAGTTTGCGGGTGGCTTCTTGATGGCTTTTTTGAACACTTAGAAAAGCTGTATCATCAGCGAATGTTGATATGTGTATGTTACTGCTTACCGGCTCGTCAGAGGCATATATCAGATATAATACAGGACCGCGGATGCTGCCTTGAGGAACTCCGGTTTCAATGGGTTGCAGAAGGCTTAGAAAATAACCTTCTTTAACAACAAATTTTCGCTCAGTTAAGTAGCTTTCTAAAAGTTTAAGGATGTTTTCGGGTAGGTTTTGCTTTAGTTTATGTACTAAACCTTCGTGCCATACTTTATCAAATGCCTGAGAAACATCATTATTTCTTTTCCTCGAAGGTTTTTCTAACCACGTTCACGAGTCTATGTGTTTGTTCAATCGTACTATGTTGTCTCCTAAAACCGAATTGGTGGTCTGGAATGCATCCAGTACGATTCAGTATGGGTGTTAGCTTACTCATAAGTAGCTTATCAAATATTTTTGACATGTTAGACGACAGGCTTATAGACCTATAGGACTCCACCTTCGTATGATCTTTGCCTGGTTTAGGTATCATGGTAATCAGCGAAACCTTCCATTCTGCGGGATAACATTTGAGGCGCAAAATACTATTAAAAATAAATAGAATTATCCGTTTTGCAGTATAGAATAGCTCTAAGAGCATTTTATTGCTTATTTTATCAGCGCCTGGAGCTTTTTTCGCGTTTAAGCCCGCAATATAGTGTTCAATCTCACGAATGTTGAACCTCAAAGTAACATCTGGTATAGCGAGGACTGGTGGCAGCTCAACTATAGTATCAGACGTATTTGGAGTAAATACTTTCTGCAAGTGGTTTACAAACAGAGTACCTTTTTCAGCGTAAGTTCTTGCCCAGTCTCCATTCGAAGCTCGCAATGGAGGCTGGTCTTTTGAGGCCTCGGGCTGCTCTCCATAGCGAATAGTCTGTTTGAGGTGTTGCGTTGAGCCCATTCAGAAAGTTTTGAAGAGAGGCGGTTTTTTGATATTCTAGTAGAGTTTTCAGCTGTTTAGTACATTCCTTCAGCCTAGATTTTAGCTGAGGGGATTCGCCATTCTCTACGAACTCTTCTTTTTTCGGATAAAAGCCGTTCTACCTCTGCTGAAAAAATTTTATTATATCTCACCTGAAGATTTGTAGTAGTAACATTAAGAGCAGCCTGCTTAAGGTTTGCCTCAAGCATTCTAATAGAGTCATCTATGTCAGCAGGCGTTTTTAATGGAATATTTTCTGGGCAATGAGCACTCAAATATTTTTTGTATTTCAACCAATTTATACGTGTAGTTGTCATCGTTAAATCACAAGTGGGTGAATATGTTGTATGTGAATAGTTGGTGAGTGATCTGAAGACAAATCTAAAGATGCTTCAACGTGGATCATTTTGCTGGGCACACCCTTTACCACACCAAAATCAATAACATCAGGTATTTTTCGGCGATCTGTTGGCCAGTAAGTTGGCTGCCCACTTGATATAACATTCAACCGCATTTTTGAAATTGTGTCAAACAAAACGCGACCCTTTGGCGTGATGAGGCGAGATCCCCTGAACGTGTGCTTAGCGTTGTAATCACCGGCGGCCAAAAAGCGTGGACCTAGTGAATTAAAAAATCTACTATATTGATTTTCTGTACTAGAGTACCTGGGAGGAGAGTAAATTGATGAAATCACCAGGTTTTGATAAAAGCTTCAATGCAGATGTTAGTTGCTTGAAGATAGTCTTCACAATGATCACTCATTAAGTAGTGTTTTAATCGCGATTTCATTAGTATACCCGAGCAACCACAAGCTCTACCTTGGGGGGTCCTTGTGTCGTAGAGAGTATATCCGTTGATTTAAAAAAACTTCTAGCAGTCAAGTACGTCTCAGAGATAAGCATTAACTTAAATTAACGCTGCTTTGTTTTGCAGCAATTATTTGATAATGGTACAATATTCCCGTTAATTTTTTTGCATAGATTTCACGTAAATCCAATTTTATTAGTAGTTTGAGTAATAATTTTTGATGTAACTACCAAAAAGTATTGCTAAAATGTTAAACCTAATCATATGAGCGGGAGTGTATGTTTGCTTATCTTAATTTTTTAAAAATTAAATAACTTTTTTAAAATTTTTTTGTTATTAAATATCCCATTTTTTTTTCTCAGAAATCCCCTTTTTGTGCCCCTTTTATTTTCAAAATCCCCTTTTTGTGCAACTTTTTGCAAATTTTTTACGGTAACGCTGGCTACAATTGTGTCAGTTTCCACATGAAATACCATAGGCCATTTGCACATGGATACATATATTTTAACATTAGGTCCAAAGACTCACGCAGCAGCACGGGGTTTTGGATCTATCCGCAAACCACCGTATATTTCTGGAATACACAGCTGAAAACTGTTGAACAAAATGTTTTTTATTTTCTTTTCTACTTGTTAGACACAAAACATTAAAACACTTTGTAAAACTATTTATTATTAAATCATTTTATAATTGAAATTAATGTTAATTATTTTCTATAGTTGTCAGTCGTTATTAATCATTCTTACAATAAACTTCTATTCTATACTTTTTTATAATATCACATCCACTGCAATTATTTTAACCCGAAAGGATATTTGTTAAGGGCATAATACACAATCAATCAGCTTGATGTCAGATTCGTGTACGTGTGCTTGACGAAAAATCAAAACCAAGTAGATTTTCCATCAATCGTCGTCGGTGTCACTAATAATAACGAAATTTCACACATACTATTACCACGCTTGTCAAGCATGTTGACTGTGTATATTGCCCTTTAGATTCAATTATATCCGATAGGTTATGGGCTCCTTTAGTGCGTTAGTGATTGAGTGATTATAGAAGAATATTGCAGAATATACCAATTAAACGAAATGGAAGACATCAAGGCTTGTGTGAAGAAATTGAATGGAGAGAATTATCAAATTTGGAAATACAAGTTGGAACTCTTGTTAATAAAAGAGGAATTGTGGGATATAGTCTCCAAAGAAAAACCTAATGATGCTAGTGCTTCTTGGTCTCAAAAGAATGGTAAAGCTCGTGCGGTCATCGGACTTTTGGTAGAGGACTCTCAATTGGTTCATCTTCGTAATTTGAGTACTGCATATGATTATTGGAATACTTTAAAAAAGTTGCATGAAAAATCAACGTTATCAAATAAAGTCTTGCTTTTGAAGAAATTGTGCCGTATGCAGCTAAAAATTGGTGAAAATATGGGGAAGTATGTATCGGAAATGCTTGAAACTGTAAACAGATTAAGCGGTCTAGGAGAAAATTTAGCAAATCATCTTCAAGTGGCATTCTTACTTAGAAGCCTGCCGGACGAATATAGTGGAATTATTACTGTCTTGGAAGTGCGATCAGATGAAGAACTGACATTAGATCTTGTCAAAGAGAAGTTGATTCAAGAATATAAGCGTAAAGAAGATGACGATCACGAGCCGAGCTCTTCTAATCTAGCTCTTAAACTGCAAAATTCTAAATTTTTTAAAAAGTGCTATGGTTGCGGAAAAATTGGGCATATCAAACGTGATTGTCGTGTTATAAGGAAAACTGAAAATAAACCTTCAAGACGGATGGCTAACAAAACTGTAAATGGTCCCACAACTGCAAGTAATGATGAATTCTGCCTAAACACTGGTGAAAAAAATGATGCGAAATAAATGGTACGTGGATTCTGGCGCCAGCTGTCATATGAGCAGCAATAGAAACTTTTTTACAACATTCAATGCTGAAATTGGTGGTGATATTTTCTTGGCCAATGGTAAAAAGATAACTGCTCAAGGTACTGGAGAAGGCGTTATATATAGTAATGGTAAGAAATTGAAAATAAAAAACAATTTGTTCGTTCCGGATCTAGATGGAAATTTATTATCTGTTGCAAAAATGGTACAAAATGATGTACAAGTTTTATTCAAAAGCAAGAAGTGTGAAATCTCGAATAATGGAGTTCTTTTACTTACAGCAAAACTGGTCAATAACCTCTACATACTTGAAGAAGCGCAACAGGGAAATTTAGTCCAATTATGTGAAACTGAATGTGTTCATACATTACATCAGAGGTTTGGCCATCGAGATAATAAACTTATTAAACATGCTGTAGATAATAACTTGATATCAAATGTAAAATTAAAAAGCTGCCTGTGCTCAGCTGTATGTGAAATTTGTTTCATGGGTAAGATGACTAGGCAAGTGTTTCCTAAAGAGACGCAAAATCAATCAGAAAACGTTTTGGACCTGGTACATGCTGATTTGTGTCGGCCTATGCAAGAAGTCACACCCAGTGGTAACAAATATTTTCTAACAATGATTGATGATTACTCCAGGTACTGTGTCGTTTATTTTTTAACAAATAAGAGTCAAGTTTATGACAAAATAAAAGATTATTTTGCCTATGTTGATAATTTGTTCAGAATACGATTAAAAGTATTAAGATCTGATAGAGGAGGTGAATTTAAGAATAAAAACTTAGACGGTTTTTTGAAAAGCAAGGGCATTAGTCAACAATTTACAGCACCATATACACCAGAACAAAACGGTGTAGCAGAACGTAAAAATAGAAGTCTTATAGAGATGACTCGATGTTTATTAATACAATCAGGCTTAGAGCAAAAATATTGGGCTGAAGCAGTAAATACTGCAATTTATTTGCAAAACAGATTACCTTCAAGAATAATAAATAAAAGTCCTTATGAATTATGGTATTCTAGACGAACGTGTATG
Organism: Panzeria rudis; assembly: GCA_956483635.1. Classification (NCBI taxonomy): domain Eukaryota; kingdom Metazoa; phylum Arthropoda; class Insecta; order Diptera; family Tachinidae; genus Panzeria; species Panzeria rudis. Next base: position 58,670,642 of record OY101451.1, read on the forward strand.
AAACATAATAGAATATTTGGTTGTGAGGTATATTTTCATATCAACAAGAAGTTTCGTCGAAAGTTAGATAATGTAGCCAAAAAGGGATTTCTTGTTGGATTTTGTGATGAATCCAAGGCATACAGAATTCTTGCTAAAGACACTAACAAAATAGTAATCTCAAGAGATGTTAAATTTATTGAAATTTTTGGTACATGTAACAGAACGAAGAATAATGGTCACAATTTAGTATCTATTGATCTATTTAGTATACATGAAAAATAATGTGAAAATAACTCCCTACTGCATGATAATGTCCATGAAGAAGTTACTAATGAAGATAGTTATGATACAGCCGATAGTGAAGTTGAAACTGAAGCACATCTTTTGAGAAATGGCGAAAATGAGATTGAACCATTAATTAGAAAATCTTCAAGGAGTGCCAAAGGAATACCACCGAAAAGATATGATTGTAAAGCTGTTATATTTGAATCAACGAGCTATAAAGAGGTAATTGAATGTCCAAATAGTGAAAATTGGAAGGCTGCTATGGAGGAAGAAATGCAAGCAATGTATGCAAATAATACTTGGTATATGACTGAATTACCAAAAGGCAGAAAATTTGTGGGATTTAAATGGCTTTATAAAATCAAGACTATGCCGGATGGCTCAATCAAATATAAAGCACGTCTTGTAGCCAAAGGTTTTTCGCAGAAGTACTGTCTGGACTATAACGAAGTGTTCGCTCCTGTAATCAAACAGTCTACATTTAGAACTCTTTTGGCGATTGCATCATATAAAAAAATGATTGTCCATCACATTGATTTTAAAACAGCGTTTTAAATGGTGATTTGGAAAATGAAATATATCTGAAACAACCTAAAGGGTTTGAAAATACAGCAAACAGGACTCTAGTTTGCAAACTAAATAAAAGTATTTATGGTTTGAAGCAGTCAGCTAGATGTTGGAATAAAAAACTGAATGAAACATTATTAAGTTTAGGATTCAGAAGGGGAAATACTGACTGCTGTTTATATACAAAAGGAAAAGATGATAACATTATGTATCTACTGGTTTATGTAGATGACACCCAGTGGTAACAAATATTTTCTAACAATGATTGATGATTACTCCAGGTACTGTGTCGTTTATTTTTTAACAAATAAGAGTCAAGTTTATGACAAAATAAAAGATTATTTTGCCTATGTTGAGAATTTGTTCAGAATACGAATAAAAGTATTAAGATCTGATAGAGGAGGTGAATTTAAGAATAAAAACTTAGACGGTTTTTTGAAGAACAAGCGCATTAGTCAGCAATTTGCAGCACCATATGCACCAGAACAAAACGGTGTAGCAGAACGTAAAAATAGAATTCTTATAGAGATGACTCGATGTTTATTAATACAATCAGGCTTAGAGCAAAAATATTGGGCTGAAGCAGTAAATACTGCAAATTATTTGCAAAACAGATTACCTTCAAGAATAATAAATAAAACTCCTTATGAATTATGGTATTCTAGACGAACGTGTATGAAACACATTAGAATATTTGGTTGTGAGGTATATTTTCATATCAACAAAAAGTTTGGTCGGAAGTTAGATAATGTAGCCAAAAAGGGATTACTTGTTGGATTTTGTGATAAATCCAAGGCATACAGAATTCTTGATAAGGACACTAACAAAATAGTTATCTCAAGAGATGTTAAATTTATTGAAATTTTTGGTACATGTAACAGAACGAAGAATAATGGTCACAATTTAGTATCTATTGATCTATTTAGTATACATGAAAAATAATGTGAAAATAACTCCCTACTGCATGATAATGTCCATGAAGAAGTTACTAATGAAGATAGTTATGATACAGCCGATAGTGAAGTTGAAACTGAAGCACATCTTTTGAAAAATGGCGAAAATGAGATTGAACCATTAATTAGAAAATCTTCAAGGAGTGCCAAAGGAATACCACCGAAAAGATATGATTGTAAAGCTGTTATATTTGAACCAACGAGCTATAAAGAGGTAATTTAATGTCCAAATAGTGAAAATTGGAAGGCTGCTATGGAGGAAGAAATGCAAGCAATGTATGCAAATAATACTTGGTATATGACTGAATTACCAAAAGGCAGAAAATTTGTGGGATGTAAATGGCTTTATAAAATCAAGACTATGCCGGATGGCTCAATCAAATATAAAGCACGTCTTGTAGCCAAAGGTTTTTCGCAGAAGTACTGTCTGGACTATAACGAAGTGTTCGCTCCTGTAATCAAACAGTCTACATTTAGAACTCTTTTGGCGATTGCATCATATAAAAAAATGATTGTCCATCACATTGATTTTAAAACAGCGTTTTAAATGGTGATTTGGAAAATAAAATATATCTGAAACAACCTAAAGGGTTTGAAAATACAGCAAACAGGACTCTAGTTTGCAAACTAAATAAAAGTATTTATGGTTTGAAACAGTCAGCTAGATGTTGGAATAAAAAACTGAATGAAACATTATTAAGTTTAGGATTCAGAAGGGGAAATACTGACTGCTGTTTATATACAAAAGGAAAAGATGATAACATTATGTATCTACTGGTTTATATAGATGACACCCAGTGGTAACAAATATTTTCTAACAATGATTGATGATTACTCCAGGTACTGTGTCGTTTATTTTTTAACAAATAAGAGGCAAGTTTATGACAAAATAAAAGATTATTTTGCCTATGTTGAGAATTTGTTCAGAATACGATTAAAAGTATTAAGATCTGATAGAGGAGGTGAATTTAAGAATAAAAACTTAGACGGTTTTTTGAAAAACAAGGGCATTAGTCAGCAATTTGCAGCACCATATGCACCAGAACAAAACGGTGTAGCAGAACGTAAAAATAGAAGTCTTATAGAGATGACTCGATGTTTATTAATACAATCAGGCTTAGAGCAAAAATATTGGGCTGAAGCAGTAAATACTGCAAATTATTTGCAAAACAGATTACCTTCAAGAATAATAAATAAAACTCCTTATGAATTATGGTATTCTAGACGACCGTGTATGAAACACATTAGAATATTTGGTTGTGAGGTATATTTTCATATCAACAAGAAGTTTCGTCGGAAGTTAGATACTGTAGCCAAAAAGGGATTACTTGTTGGATTTTGTGATGAATCCAAGGCATACAGAATTCTTGATAAGGACACTAACAAAATAGTTATCTCAAGAGATTTTAAATTTATTGAAATTTTTGGTACATGTAACAGAACGAAGAATAATGGTCACAATTTAGTATCTATTGATCTATTTAGTATACATGAAAAAGAATGTGAAAATAACTCCCTACTGCATGATAATGTCCATGAAGAAGTTACTAATGAAGATAGTTATGATACAGCCGATAGTGAAGTTGAAACTGAAGCACATCTTTTGAAAAATGGCGAAAATGAGATTGAACCATTAATTAGAAAATCTTCAAGGAGTGCCAAAGGAATACCACCGAAAAGATATGATTGTAAAGCTGTTATATTTGAACCAACGAGCTATAAAGAGGTAATTGAATGTCCAAATAGTGAAAATTGGAAGGCTGCTATGGAGGAAGAAATGCAAGCAATGTATGCAAATAATACTTGGTATATGACTGAATTACCAAAAGGCAGAAAATTTGTGGGATGTAAATGGCTTTATAAAATCAAGACTATGCCGGATGGCTCAATCAAATATAAAGCACGTCTTGTAGCCAAAGGTTTTTCGCAGAAGTACTGTCTGGACTATAACGAAGTGTTCGCTCCTGTAATCAAACAGTCTACATTTAGAACTCTTTTGGCGATTGCATCATATAAAAAAATGATTGTCCATCACATTGATTTTAAAACAGCGTTTTAAATGGTGATTTGGAAAATAAAATATATCTGAAACAACCTAAAGGGTTTGAAAATACAGCAAACAGGACTCTAGTTTGCAAACTAAATAAAAGTATTTATGGTTTGAAACAGTCAGCTAGATGTTGGAATAAAAAACTGAATGAAACATTATTAAGTTTAGGATTCAGAAGGGGAAATACTGACTGCTGTTTATATACAAAAGGAAAAGATGATAACATTATGTATCTACTGGTTTATGTAGATGACACCCAGTGGTAACAAATATTTTCTAACAATGATTGATGATTACTCCAGGTACTGTGTCGTTTATTTTTTAACAAATAAGAGTCAAGTTTATGACAAAATAAAAGATTATTTTGCCTATGTTGAGAATTTGTTCAGAATACGATTAAAAGTATTAAGATCTGATAGAGGAGGTGAATTTAAGAATAAAAACTTAGACGGTTTTTTGAAAAACAAGGGCATTAGTCAGCAATTTGCAGCACCATATGCACCAGAACAAAACGGTGTAGCAGAACGTAAAAATAGAAGTCTTATAGAGATGACTGGATGTTTATTAATACAATCAGGCTTAGAGCAAAAATATTGGGCTGAAGCAGTAAATACTGCAAATTATTTGCAAAACAGATTACCTTCAAGAATAATAAATAAAACTCCTTATGAATTATGGTATTCTAGACGACCGTGTATGAAACACATTAGAATATTTGGTTGTGAGGTATATTTTCATATCAACAAGAAGTTTCGTCGGAAGTTAGATAATGTAGCCAAAAAGGGATTACTTGTTGGATTTTGTGATGAATCCAAGGCATACAGAATTCTTGATAAGGACACTAACAAAATAGTTATCTCAAGAGATTTTAAATTTATTGAAATTTTTGGTACATGTAACAGAACGAAGAATAATGGTCACAATTTAGTATCTGTTGATCTATTTAGTATACATGAAAAAGAATGTGAAAATAACTCCCTACTGCATGATAATGTCCATGAAGAAGTTACTAATGAAGATAGTTATGATACAGCCGATAGTGAAGTTGAAACTGAAGCACATCTTTTGAAAAATGGCGAAAATGAGATTGAACCATTAATTAGAAAATCTTCAAGGAGTACCAAAGGAATACCACCGAAAAGATATGATTGTAAAACTGTTGTATTTGAACCAACGAGCTATAAAGAGGCAATTGAATGTCCAAATAGTGAAAATTGGAAGGCTGCTATTTAGGAAGAATCGCAAGAAATGTATGCAAATAATACTTGGTATATGACTGAATTACTAAAAGGCAGAAAATTTGTGGGATGTAAATGGCTTTATAAAATCAAGACTATGCCGGATGGCTCAATCAAATATAAAGCACGTCTTGTAGCCAAAGGTTTTTCGCTGAAGTACGGTCTGGATTATGACGAAGTGTTCGCTCCTGTAATCAAACAGTCTACATTTAGAACTCTTTTTGGCGATTGCATCATATAAAAAAATGATTGTCCATCACATTGATTTTAAAAAAGCGTTTTTAAATGGTGATTTGGAAAATGAAATATATCTGAAACAACCTAAAGGGTTTGAAAATACAGCAAACAGGACTCTAGTTTGCAAACTAAATAAAAGTATTTATGGTTTGAAACAGTCAGCTAGATGTTGGAATAAAAAACTGAATGAAACATTATTAAGTTTAGGATTCAGAAAGGGATATACTGACTGCTGTTTATATACAAAAGGAGAAGATGATAACATTATGTATCTACTGGTTTATGTAGATGATATTTTAATTTTTACAAAAAATTAAAGATTCTTAAACAATTTTGTGAAAGAAATTTCGGAGTCATTCAAAATTACGAATCTTGGAAGGCTTAAGTTATTTTTAGGAATCGAAGTTGAAAAATATGAAGACACATTTTACATACATCAGCAAAACTATTTGAATAAATTTTTTGATACTTATGGTTTATAAAACTCTTAACCATCTAAAATTCCGTTAGATTTTGGATACGTTAAAGAACAGGTAATATCAAAAGAGATATTAGAGTCAAATGATTTGTACAGACGAGGGAATGGATCATTGTTATATTTATCAAACAATACAAGACCTGATATTACTGTTGCTGTATCAATACTTAGTCGCAAAGTATCATTCCCTACGCAAACAGATTAGAATGAAGTCAAGAGAATATTTAAATACTTGAATGGCACCAAAAACTTAAAATTATGTATTGAAGCTAAAGACCTTAAATTAATCGGATATGCTGATGCAAGCTTTGCTGGTGACGTTAAAGACAGAAAATCCACAAGTGGCTATGTATTTAAACTTGGTGGAGCTACAATCTCATATGCCAGTAGAAAACAAAAGCAAGTTACACTATCATCAACAGAAGCTGAATTTGTTTCATTGGCGGAAGCTACCCAAGAGCTTTTATGGTTAACCCTTAAGCAAACACCAAAGTGTACTCACACAAACGAACTCCAGAGCCTGGCTGGGACTGCTTTAATTTTGTATGGAATTTTATAGCTACCACAAGAAAATCAATAAAATGTACCCTTAGTTTTTTAAAGAAACTATTTTTGATTAATATTTACAAGAAATTATATCGTCATATAAAATGCAAAAGGGCCAATCAAAATTTTTTAAAACATTTTCAGAAGAGGTAAAAAACTGTATGAAAAGTAAACTATTGTGATTAAAAAATAGTTTTTCAGCATATTTTCATTAATTTAGATTTAATTAACGATACTACTCAGAAAAAAATGTTTTGATAATCACAATAGTTTGCTTTTTATTAAGTTTTTTATCTGTCGTGAAAATTAAAAAAATATATATAGATGGCCCTTTTGCATTTTATATGACGATATGTTCGTCATATAAAATGCGGATATAACAGTTAATTATAGAAACAAAAATTATTTATAACCTGTTTCATAATGTCGATAAAAAATCTAAGTGATCGAAAGAAAGCTAGTCGCTCGACTTCCAATCAATTTGGATTCTTCTATGTCGATTCTTTTCATTCGAATCTAGTTGCGTATGTAATTTTTTACGTATTCTACTGTAATATTATAATGCGGTCTATAATAAATTTTCAGGTTTATATTTAGTAAGTTCCAAATAATTATCTCGTGTTGGACCTGCTTTATCACACTGAGACCGGAATGACCTACTATGGCTATCATCAAATCGTATAACCACCAAGATATTTTAAAATCTCTTATGAGGTAGGGTGTGTGTTGTTTTTGGTTACTCTACCATAAATAAAGGTTCCTACAAGCCAGCTAACTCTTCCATAGTAATTGGATTCCAAACTTGCTGTTTATCTGTACTACTTTTGTTGAAAATTTCATAATTTTTTTTTACCATGTTTCTGTGTGGCACGCACTATAATATCGTTTATTTCATTTGAAAGAAATCTTTTGAATATTTCTAGCTCAATAATGTCTTCAGTTGTAACTCCACCACTACACATTAATACGTTGAGCCATAAATCTTCTGTAACCTGGAGGGAACTTATGCCACTTTGTTCCATCCTTCCGAATGAAAAACCATTGGAGTTGAAAGTTTCTGATTTTAGTATTAGTTTTTATTATTTTCATAATTTATCTTCAATATTCGAAGATTCATCTTCTATATTATTATCTTCATTTCCATGGGTCACATCGTCAATTGCCTCTGCCAGCCTTTCAAAATAGTTAGGACAAGATTTATATCTACTTCAGTACTAATTGTTGTTGTTGGTGTAAGTTCTGTTGTCCAGAGTTCTTTCCAAGAAAACTTTCAATTTGTACAGCTGTCACTGGGTTGGCAATCTTTGGCCGAGTGGGACTCGAGTCGCTCCGGAACGTAGATCCAATTGTCGTCGGAACGAGCGTTCATTGTAATACACTATAATTGTCAACTGCCAACACAAAACTAAATAACTAATTGATAAAATTTTGCACACAAAGGGATTTTGCTTTTTATATAGAAGCACAAAAATTACTATCATACTTTGCTTCCACACTCACTAACAGAAAGAAAATTTTGTTATCAAAAATCTCCATTCTTCGAAATAAATATAAGAAAAGATTTCTTATGTGTTGCGTGTGCTTTTTTGTACATTTTGTTTTGGTTTTATGTACTACAGTCTATATACAATACTGCAGGGCCTGACCAGGCCCTGGTGGTACAAACATAAGTAAAAATTTTTGGGAACTATTGCCACGCCCACAGACAGAACAATATTTGTTTCTCTCACTTTTTGTATAGAAAACACCTTTATTGAGGAATTCATAAAAAATTGGGTGGGTCAGTCGATGCTATCTAGGAAAAAAATTTAAAAAAACTTGAAAAATGCCCGGCTAGGACCTGGTGTTCTCTTAAGGGTTAAAGATGTTATTTCAAGATTTAAAAATTAAAGTTTTTAGTATAATATTGTATAAAGATAACCAAAGCTGCTTGAAGTTATTAGACGTCGACAAGATTAATTCTCGAACAAAGCATATCGACATTAAATACTACTTTATTCGCGAAATCAAACAAGCTAACGAAATAAAATTTGAGTATTGTCCGACTAAAGAAATGTTAGCAGATATTTTAACAAAACTACTGAGGAATATCAAGATAGCAAAATTTCGAAAAATGATTGGACTTATATAAATGCTTTTCAAATTGAGAAGGGGTTTTGAACAAAATGTTTTTTATTTTCTTTTCTACTTGTTAGACACAAACATTAAAACACTTTGTAAAACAATTTATTATTAAATCATTTTATATTTGAAATTAATGTTAATTATTTTCTATAGTAGTCAGTCGTTATTAATCATTCTTACAATAAACTTCTATTCTATACTTTTTTATAATATCACATCCACTGCAATTATTTTAAACCGAAGGGATATTTGTTAGATTCAATAATATCCAATAAAAACAACATAATATTTTTCCATGCCTCCGTTCTTGGTTTATACTGTCATTTGGCATAGCTTTTAGTTCTCTTTAAGATATGGCATTTTTTTGCCAACACAATGAACAGAGTTCCCAAGGTCCATCCTGCAAGCAGCCACTGATGCAGAGGATCTTATGAATATCTGAGAAGGCGTTGGACTAATTAAGGGCTGAATGGCAAATGCTTGACATATCCTCATTACACCGGTAGCAAGAAGATATGCCAACATCTTGACCTTGCATAGCTTAGTGCTTCTACAATCAGCCGAGTTCTCGGCCACCATACAAGCGTGACGTAGGTGATAGTTAGTCTGATATTCATGCTTGTTCTATATTACATGTGTGTTCTATATTACATAGTGTTCTGAATTGCCATAGCATTGTTGTTATAAATAATAATTTGCAGCAACAATGCTTTGATAATTCCCAACATTTTCATTTCGCATGGTATACAGAATATACCCTTATAATTTCATAAATCCACATGATAATTTTAGAGCTCATACTTCATGCAGGTGCACCCAGCTCAACTCTGGAGGCTTTTTGTATAAATAATTCTGCATGGGTTTCCAAGTCAGCCTTCTGAAATTACTGACATCCATAGAATGAGCATCACCACCGACCAGGGGAGTGGGAATAGGATACCTTTCGTCAACCATAATACATTTAAATTCATAAATTAGTGCTACAATTGTTACTTTTCATTACGAGTTTTTTGTATAAGAATTTTACTTTAAAAATTTAATTTAAATATTTCGGGATTCCCCGAGATTTTTTGAAGAATCCTGGGATTCGGGATTTGTCAATCCCGAAAATCCCGGGATATTCGGGATCGGGACTGGCATCCCTAGTTTGGAGTGAATACATTTTTCAAGTGGTTGACGAACAGCGTGCCTTTTTCAACATTTGTTCTTGCCCAGCCCCCATTCGAACTTCGTAATGGAGATTTACATATCACCGGCCTTTTAAGGCCATCTGGCTGCTCGCCATAGTGAATAATTCGTTTGTGGTGTTGCATCAAGCTCGTACAGGAATTTTTGGAAAGATGCAGCTTTTTGGAGTTTTAATAATTTTTACTCCGCTTGGTGCATTCTTTCAGCATAATTTTTAACTGTGGGGATCTGTGGCGTTGCCATTCTCTACGAGCTCTTTTTTCTGATAACAGCCGTTCACCATCCTCATAGTACATTTTGTTAAATATCACTTGAACTAACAATTAGTAATTTGCTGGGTTTTGTATAAATTCCAGTGCCTACTATGCTTATTTTTGAAAATCATTTATATATTTGTAAATTCTCAAATAATTTTTCAAAGTCTGTACATACGAGAAAGGGTTTGTAACTGTTCAAAATTGTGTTTGAAGTGTACTGACGATTTGGTAAAGCACCAATGAAATGCTGCATATAGACAATGTTTAAGTTCCACCAAATAAATTTCATTTAAATCTAAAATTTTAATATTTAAGTCCAGCCAATTCCAGACAAAAACATTAGCTGGTTCTTTGGTTGTCTACGTCTCTCTGTTCAGCTGAGAGCGAGAGTGTCATTCCACCGAGTGTGGCCTATAAAGTTAATGATGTTTCGGACTAGGGGACTTGAGTGCAACTCGAGTTTTTTATGTATCTTGTCACGTGTTTAGAACGCACGGTCTTAACCACCGGCACATATAAATCTTTATGAATTCGCCATGGGGCTGCTGTATTTTATTTTGTCGCCTTTGAATTTGTTCTACATTTGATACCGAGGCAGTGCCCCATAACTGGATACCGTAGGACCATATTGGTTTTAGAATAGAGTTGTATAGAAAAAGCTTACTATCTAGGTTTAGAGTAGAGTTCCTGCCTATGAGCCAATTCATTTGAACTGCTCTTAATTTTATTTGGGTCAACTTTTATGTGGGACTTTCATGTTAGACGATGATCAAGATGAACACCGAGATATTTTACTTCAGTGTGTTGAGGTATAGTTTGGTTATTTATTTGTATAGGTGGGCAGGTTTCTTTGCATAATGTAAAATTACTGTGTAGACATTTTAGCTCGTTAATTTTTATCCGCCATTGTTTTAGCCATTTTTCCAACTGGGGTATATACTCTTGCAGTTTGCGGGCAGCTTCTTATTGACTTTTGTGAACACTTAGAAAAGCTGTATCACGAGCGAATGTTGATATGTATGTTGCTGCTTATCGGAAAGTCAGAGGCATATATCAGATTTAATACAGGACCAAGGATGCTGCCTTGTGGAAGTCCGGCTTCAATCGGTTGCGGAGGGCTTAGAAAATACCTTCCTTAACTACAAATTTTCGCTTAGTTAAGTAGCTTTCTAAAAGCTTAAGGGTGTTTTCGGGTAGGTTTTGCTTTAGCTTATGTATTAAAACTTCGTGCCATGCTTTATCAAATGCCTGAGGAATATCGATGAAGAGCGCTGAACAATATTTCTTTTCTCCGAAGGTTTTTCTAACTACATTCAAGAGTCTATGTGTTTGCCCAATCGTGCTATGTTGCCTCATAAAACCGAATTGGTGGTTTGGAATGCATCCAGTACTATTGAGTATGGGTGTTAGCTTACTCATAAGTAGCTTTTCAAATAGTCTTGACATGTAAGACAATAGGCCAAATAGTCTTGACATGTAAGACAATAGGCCTATAGGATTCTACCTTCGTATGATCTTTGCCTAGATTAGGTATCATGGTAATCAGCGAAACCTTCCATTCTGTGGGATATCATTTTAGGCTCCAAATACGGTTGAAAATGAATAGAATTATCCTTTTAGCAGTATAGGGTAGCTCTAAGAGCATTTTATTGCTTATTTTATCAGTGCCTGGAGCTTTTTTCGAATTTAAGCCCACAATACAGTGTTCAATCTCACGAATATTGAACCTCAAGGTAAGATCTGGTATAGAGAGGACTGGTGGCAACTCAATTATAGTACAAGACGTATTTTTTTCAACTCATTTTACTTTATTTTAAGAGAGATATTAAAAATAACGCTTCAACTTATGACTTATTCCATATAAAACCAACGAGTGATTGGGCCCCACCCCCTCCGAATCAAAACAAAATCGATATGGTAGTTCAGTCTTGTACAACTATCATTTCACCAAAAACATAAGATAAATATTTCCAGTGGTTTCCAAATTATGATGCTCATAATGTATGATAAAATACAAAATTTGCTTGAAACTGCTTTCATATAACTGGTTATAACTTTTTTAATATCTAAGCTAGACGAATGATTTATGTCTTGGTTTAAAGGTACTATGAACGGTGGTTAAATTTTAAGGGCCGATGTTGATTTTGAATAAAACACAAATTATTTAGGAAATTATTGTCATTTCTTTTTATTATGATAATATGGTATGGTTCCATTATGTATGGAACAAATTATCGGCCAAATGGCCGCCGCGACCTCGGCGGCACACCTCCATCCGATGGTCAAAATTTTCGATGACGCTAAGGCATAATTTAGGTTCTATTCCGTTAATGCGCCGAACTATCTCATCCTTTAGCTCTTGAATTGTTGCTGGCTTATCGACGTACACCTTTTCTTTCAAATTACCCCAAAGAAAGAAGTCCAATGGTCTCAAATCACGTGATCTTGGCGGCCAATTGGCATCGCCACCACGTGATATAACACGGCCATTAAATTTGTCGCGCAAAAGAGCCATTGTTTCGTTAGCTGTATGGCAAGTGGCACCGTCCTGTTGAAACCACATATCGTCCACATCCATATCTTCCAATTTGGGCGATAAAGAGTTCGTTATCATCTCACGATACCGAACACCATTCACAGTAACTGCCTGACCAGCCTCATTTTGGAAAAAATACGACCCGATGATGCCGCCAGCTCATAAACCGCACCAAACAGTCACTCTTTGTGGGTGCATTGGTTTTTCGACAATCAGTCTTGGATTATCATTCGCCCAAATGTGGCAATTCTGCTTATTGACGCATCCCCTGAGGTGAAAATGTGCGTCATCACTGAATATGATTTTCTTCGAAAATTGATCATCCACTGTTGCCATTTCTTGCCACCATTCTGACCATTGACGACGTTTGTAATGGTCAAAAGGCTTTAGTTATTGAGTCAATTGTACCTTGTAACCATATAAATGCAAGTCTGTATGCATAATGCTCATCAACGTCGATCGTGAAAGGTGCGGTTGTTGGGCACGACGACGAGTTGAGGTGGACGGCTCTTGAGCCACACTGTCGCGAACAGCAGCAATATTTTCTGCAGTACGAGCTGTACGAGAATGCACTGGTGTTTTCACATCTCCTACAGACCCGGTTTGCTCAAATTTTTGCAAGATTTTTCCGATTGTACGAACATTTGGACGATTAAATTGACCGAACAAAATACGAAGTGCACGATATGAATTTTGATTTGAACGCCCATTTTCATTATAAGCCTGAATAACTTTAACGCGTTGCTCGATTGTGTATCTTTCCATGTTTCAAATTGAATTAGTCTGAAATTGAGAAATGTCAACATCGGCCCTTAAAATTGAACCACCCTTTAATACTGCTTTACCGGCTATAAAAATAAAAAAATTATAGAAGCTGTTTTCAAAATGCTAAGTAGTATATTTGTGGGCAGTCTGGCACACCAATTAGAATCCAATTAGATTTGGCCTCTTTATGGGGCACATATGGGCATTCTGGTACATACAATTAAATTTGGCATCCTTATGGGGAAAATGCACATATGGGCATTCTGGCACATCCAATTAGATTGGACCTCCTTATGGGAAAAAAAATACACGTATAGAGATACTGAGCCATATAATGAGAAAAATATTCTCATTCTGATAAATACATTATGATCATTCTGTTACACATGCATTCATGTATTTTCCTATGTGTATGGTCTTTCAATAAAAAGAAATTCAAATGAGATATTTTTTCCCACCATGTCAATGAGATTCTCATTTGAGTAGTTTTTTATTAAAACCTAAAATAAGAAATAAAATTTCTTAAGATAGAAAGACATGCATATGCCTGCTTTCACTTATTTTTTGTCGCAGTGTGTGGGCGCCTTAACTAAATCTACTTTTATTGAAGGACACACATTTTTTCCAAGAATCTATTAAGTCGACTTTTATTGAAGGACACACATTTTTTCTAATTCAATGTTTAATTGCAATATTTTATGAGGCCATAAATGTGTTATGGTGCGTTTGTTACTTAAGAAAAAATAAAAATTTAAAATCTGTTTCAGGAAAATTTCTTAAGAAAGAAAGACATGTTGTCTAAATCTAATTTTTATTTATTCTGAGAAAAAAGGTTTGAGAAAAATTCATTACAAAAATTTAATATGTATATGAAGGACACAAATTTTTTTGTACTTCAATGTTTAAATGCAATAAATTACCAGGACATAAATGTTTTACAGTGTTTTATTACATATTTGAAAAAAGTATAAAATCAACTATTTTTTCGAGCAAAATTCTAGTTCTGTGAAATTATCCAAAAGGACAAGTTCTTACTCTGGCGAAAATATGGAAAGGAAATATTTTTGCGATATTTGCAAAATAATTTCGTTTTCATCGTGGTCAAATAAAAAGCGACATTATAGAAATCAGCATAATGTCGCTTTGAAAAAAGCAATTTGGGACACCCCACTGTATCACAAAATAAACAGAGCAAACTTAAAAAAATCAGAAGAACTAGCAGCAACAAGAACAGCAACATCATCAGAAACAACATCGGCAGTAGTGACACCAATAACATCCTCTGAAGCAGCAACAACAGAAACAACAACGATACCAGCAGAAACATCATCAGCAACAACAACAACATTAACAGAAACAACAGCAACAATATCATCAGTAGCCACAACATCAGAAACATATCATCATCTTCTCGATGGAGATGATGATATATTTCTAAATATCAAATTACCGACAACATCGGCAGAAGTGACACCAATAATATCCTCTGAAGCAGCAACAACAGAAACAACAACGATATCATCAGAAACATCATCAGCAACAACAACAACATTAACAGAAACAACAGCAACAATATCATCAGTAGCCACAACATCAGAAACATATCATCATCTTCTCGATGGAGATGATGATATATTTCTAAATATCAAATTACCGAAAGAAATTATTCACATCAGTGAAATAATTACGCTGCCTCCATTTGATGTAGCATCATACTTGGCCCTATATGATGGCCAAGATGATGTATTAATGGAGGCAGTTAATAAAATTCCACTAGCCTAGAAAAACTTATAATTGAATAAATAAAAAAATATATAAAAAATTAAAATATATGTCTGTCATTAAATTTTATTATTTCTCTTTTTTTATTAATTAGATTTTTTGAAAATTACAATTTTTACATTTGCTAATATTATATATGTTGTAATAAAATTTCATAAGTGTGGTTGCTTCTTTCTCTATTTCAATATTTCGGGTCCTATGTTGTACACATGAACAGGTATCTGGTCCACATGTCTCATTTTCATTAGACCAACAGCAATTGTCATAATGCTCCCCATGTTTATTTTTCGTTGTTTTCAAATTATTTGTCCCTTCTAGATGTGATTGAATATACATGAGTTTATATTTATCTTCATCGGAAATAATATGGGAACACCGTTTTAAGAAATCGCATATATCTTTTAGAATCATCCTTGTTAATGAGAATGACTACATATGTAGACAAAGTGTTTGTGAATAAACCTTAATGATGTTAGATTAGATATTTATACCATTTTTTAAATTTATTGATATCTACAATAGTTTTCTTATTTCATTTGTGAGGGGGATATATTCAAACATTTTATCATGTATAATTAAGCAATAAGCAGACATATTAGCGGGGATATTTTTTAAGGTTTTTATTTCAATCCGTATGTCGATTGGTCCAGTTTTGATTGATGTGTTACATCCAATACAACTATTGGAGCCAAAGCTATAAAATTTTCTCTTGTTAATAGTGGTTGAGGATCGCGTGAATAATAAGTTGATTGAAACTTTAAATACATATCATATAGTATGGCAAAACGATTTCTATCAAAATTTAGGTTTAAATCATCATAGGGATATGTATCAGAGTTAAGATGTACTTTTATATCTGTTAAATCGCAATGTTGAAATTTGTTGGCACTGTTTCGAAAACCCAAAAGTAGGAAACGTGGTCTTTCGTTTTCGCTGGTTAACTTAACATTCCATAAAACCGTTGTACTTTCTGGAAGTGATGGGTAGTAATACATATCCCAACTTCTGAAAGATATATTTAAAGGATGGCGATTGTTAATTGTTTTAAACATCTGCAATTTGTAAGCGTCAGCAAGTTGAATGTGTGTTATTTTCCAAGAAATGTTTAAAATAGACAACTTAGTTTTTTCGGTTGATACATTAGATTTTAAAACTTGTTTATCATCTTTAGATCGCAAAAGAATCAATTCATGTTTAGAATTAACTATTATTTTATTAAAATCTTCAGCAAATCCAAGTTAGAATTTTAGTGGCATACAGAAATTGAAATAACCGTCTACAAGTGTAAGATCATCATTGTTTAGTGGCGACCATCCTGCATTTACTAGATTATCACTTTCTGATTTATTCAGCGACACATAGTTTTTTAATTCTGTTGCAATACCCAAATGACGTGTACGATCAATTTCAACACCATTGATTTCATATCGAATTTCGTCAAACAGATGTGCAATACAATTATTTAAGAGACGTATAGATGTGGAAGCTGTTGAGTCTTCCTTTGCTGCAAGTCCTTCAATGTATAAAAGACTTTCGCTTGGTAAAACATATAAATCTTGATTTTGAATTGTTATACGAATTTCATCATTATTTTTGAATGACTGTAGATATGATGTGTAGCTGTGATACTCCTTTTTTATAATTGAACTATCCAAATGTGGTTTTTGTAAAATATTAATAATATTACTCATTTTATAGAATTTTTCACGCTCGCTAGCTATATAATTAGCTCTATTTTTTTAATATAAATCCCAAATTTATTAAAAACTTTTTATTAACTTTACTAAGAGTGGTACTTAGTTCAGGCTTAATACCTTTAATTTTTCTTTTATACTTTTGTGATTGACTTTCGCAGCGCGATGACTTTTCTGCTTTGTATTTCGTTGTTGTTGATGCTAGAATGAAGTCGGAATTATTTTGCAACTCACTTTTATTATATATAATCATTCTCTCATAGGCTTTAAATGTAATCTTATTGTTATTTTTTCATCGCGAAAATTAATTAAATTTCCGTTTTGATCGACGACTTTCAAAACAAGACTATTAACTGATTTTGAATTCACGGGTAAATATATCACATTCGATGGCGCCTCTGTTATTTTATATCCAGGGCTAACGTTAAGTGAAAACTGATGTAAAATATGTGCAGACATGTTATTTATATATGATCCGCTTACAATATTACATTCAACGATTATTGTTTTTTTTTGTTATATCTATTGTTTTATCCGAGTAATGATCAATATCTGGTTCTAATACTCTTTCGCTAAAGCCCAATAAGGAGCCGATAGAGTTCTTTTTATTGAAATAAATGGAATCAGTTGTGCTTTTGATATATGTTTGTAATGTATTATAATTTTCTTGTATATCAAGGGTTCCTTTCTCATTCAGATTATGATATTTCTTTCTTAGTAATTCAGCTATATCAGCTAATTCATATGATCCAACAGGAATTTCTATTTCATGATTGCCAATATGAAATAAATTGTTTTCTACATCAACATTCGGAATTGAATGATATGTGTCAAAGCTTATTAAGCCACAAACATAATTTCCATTTAGTTCCATCGGTGGAAAATAGTTTGCAACAAGATATGAAGAGTTTCCGTTTAATGTGAGTGTTATTGACATTTTAAAGACTGATGAATGAATGAATTATTAATAACATCTGTTATGATTTTTATGATTCATTGCTTATATTTATCCAAGAGTTGTGTTCTGATGAAAATCCTAGCCATTTTACATAAACCTTATTCCTTTTTCGTTTTAAAACTTTTTCTACTAAATATGTGTCTGGAAATTTAGTTCTCATTAGCTCGGGCTCGTAAAAACCACCTTTGATGTCATGACCTTGATAGTCTTGCAATATATAAGTATTAGGGTTTGTATTTTTTATAGTTTTAATTTTAAATATTTCTGTAGTCCAATTTGGTGTGTAACCTTTTTCAAATGTATGCTTATATTTACTTATTCGAACATTATCATTCACTTTAAACTTGGGTTTTTTAAATATTTTTAAATTGTTATAAATGGTATCCAATAACAATTTTTCTTTTGAAAAATTCACTTCATTAGGTGTCATCTTTATTGTTCTGTGATATGTGTTATTATATTTGTCAACAAGGTCTTGATATATGGTTATCCATTTATATGAACCCAGATAGCTAAACTCTTTCCACATCATTCCTTTTAAAGTTCAATTAAATCGTTCTACTATGGATGCCTTCAGAACACTATATGTTGAGTAGTGATTAATTTTTTTTTATTGCATTAGTTGTTGAAACTGATTATTGATCTGTTTGTAAATTTCGTGGTTTTCGATTGTTATTAGTGAAAATACTCCTCATAGTATTCGCTACACTCAGTGCAGTTTTATTTTTTACTGCTGCAACCCAAGCTTTTTTTGAGAAGGTATCTATTACTGTTAGAAGATAACGATATCCATTATTATATAACGCATAATTCCCCATTTCAACCAAATCAGCTTGCCATAAATCGTCAATTCCTTTCATTATAACTCGTCTTCTTTTAAAATTTTTTCGCGCTTGTTTGTGAAGTTCATTAACTATTTCTCTTTTATCCACGTTCATTTTGTATATGATTATTTTTTCTACATCATTCTCATATATATATATATATATATATATATATATATATATATATATATATATATATATATATATATATATATATATATATATATATATATATATATATATATATATATATATATATATATATATATATATATATATATATATATATATATATATATATATATATATATATATATATATATATATATATATATATATATATATATATATATATATATATATATATATATATATATATATATATATATATATATATATATATATATATATATATATATATATATATATATATATCTTATAAAATTTTGTTTACTTCGCCGTCTTAATTTTAGGCCATACAAGTTTTCGTTTTTTCACATCATCCACATTAGTGTTTTTATCAATCCGTTTAAAAATAAAATCATCAATTTTATTAAATCTTTCTTCTATATTTTTTATAAAGTCTTTATTTGAAGAGTATATTTGACCCTTCACAGCTTTTTCAATAAGTGCAACATCTTCATCAATATTTTTTTATGTTTTCTTGTAATATTTTTATATCACTCCTAATAATATTTAATTGTGAGTCATATTCATTTTTAAGTTCTTCTATGCTAATCCATTTAAAAATATAGGCTTCAATCTCATTTAGTCTATTTTCGATTTTATTTGAGAGGTTCATATTTATATCATGGAACTGATCCTTGATAATCTTTATAGTAGTATATATTTTTTCTATATCTTTTGTTATGTTATTGATCTCTAAATTATGTTGGGATATCCTTAACTTTGAGCTATTTAGATTATGCTTAATTGAACTTTCACCAAACTTATTTATATAACTCATTTTTAATATATTATGTTAGCTTCTCTTAATTCTTCAATGATGGAAATTATTTCGTTTCTGTGATTATTATGACTAGCACTTTCCGACGAAATAAGTAAACGCATTCTGTCAACTAATTCATTTGGGTCATCCCAATATATATAGCTAGGCTTACGATTGTCTACAGATTTTAGCGATAATCCACTACCTTTCGTTAAAACATTTGTTTTAGTATTAAATAAATTTTTTATTATACGAACATATTTGAACGCTCGTGTACCTTTAATTTGAGCTTTTGATTGATATTGTCGTTTATGTGCATTTGTGCTTATTAAAATTTCTTTATATATTTTTTAAAATCATTTTTATTGTAATGTAGGGGTTTTGAATGAAATACTAATTCAAATAATCCTGGAGTCATTTTCCACGTTAAATTCCCTATTTGAATTGAATTATCCATATTAAAATTTAGCACATTATTTGCATAGCGCCATTTTCCACTTTCATCTATATTGAAACCATAAACTTTATCTATCGTTTTATTATTCAGGAGCAATTCTATATTTTCCGCTAGTGACGATTTTTTACTACCATTTAACGCTTCTTGATCATAAGGTTCAGCATCGTCATAATTATCAGAGCTATTATCGGATGGTAGTGATGGAAGTTGTGAATCTGTTATGTCATCATTTGACTGAAAATCAACTGATTGATAATCATAAATTTTTTCAATATTCTTATTTGAAAGTTTTGTTATATCTTTAAATGACTCGTGCAATAAATCATCTGATTGATAATCAACAATTTTTTCCTCTTTTGTTTCGTTAGAGATTTAAATGTATCATGTAACAAATTGTCTGATTGATAATCATCAATTTTTCTAATAATCTTTTTCAAAGGCTTTGTTATAGATGTAAATGTATCTTCCAATAAATTAAGTCTCTCTACTTCATTTAATTTAATATTTTTTAGTTTTTCCTTTAAAATCGCCCTTGTATTAACTATATCTTTCAATATATTATTATTACTCATATCGATCTGATTTATATCTGAAATCAATCGGGCTTATATCTGATGTCGAACTGCTTTATATCTGATTGTGAACTGTTTTATATGAACTGCTTTCTATCTGCTATCGACCTGCTTTTTATCTGATTATAAACTGTTTTGTATATGTTTGTTAACTGCTCCATATATTATTGTGAACTGCTTTCTAACTATCCATGAAGTGATTTATATATCTTACTTACAGTTGTATGAATTCATCAAAACCTTTCCTATATCGCCCTTTAAATATCAAATCGTCCTTATTGACAACCATGAATCCATATTTATCTTTCCAACACTCGCTACACATATCCGTAAATTGTTTAAATGTCATATCTCCAATAATATGATCATTATATATATGACGCAAATTCATTTCGTCCTGTTTAAATATTATTATCATATTCGCATTATCCCGAATAAGATGTTTGGGAATTTTCGTATACGTTTGACATAAATAAGAACAATCTATATTCTTATGTCTACCCATGCAAAAGTAATCTCTTATAGCCCCCTGTGTTCCGCATATAACATCATCAAAGATTATTATTGAATGAGGGTTGGCTTCAGTCGGGCTTAGAACTTGCTCATTTTCCGCAAATGTAAAAATATTTATTCCTTTTATTGGGTCTATCAATGTCTTTAGATAACAATATTTTGGTTGATACAAAGATTTTGAATATATGTAAATATTTTTGAAACTAAGGCCGTTGGGACTTTCTATTAAACTAATCATAACATTAGTTTTACCACAATTTGAGGGACCCACAATAATTGCTCGTATTGAATTTGGTAGAAGTCTACTATGTCTAATTTTAGATTTCTTGTCTTGAGCTTCATCAGCATTTCTTATAACAATTTGCTTAGCTTGCTTTACTAGTCGCATTTTGACAACTAACTGGTTTTTGATATAAATTTCCTCTTATATAACAAAACCTAATCATTTAAATTTTTAGTGTCAATCATACTAAACGTGTATTATATATAATTACAAAGAAAAAAATGAGTATAAACTATAGCAAAGGAGTTAAAAATAATCAGTATAATGTTGGAAGTGGTTTTGTAAACAACTTAATAAATAAATTACCTGTTGAACTGCATTTACCTGGTTATCAGTTTTGTGGACCTGGAACAAAACTTGAAAAACGTTTAGCGAGGGGTGATAAAGGGATAAATTTGTTCGACGCAGCTTGTAGGGAACACGATATTGCTTATTCGCAAACAAACGATATTAACAAGAGACATAAAGCCGATCAAATATTAATTCATAAA
Organism: Panzeria rudis; assembly: GCA_956483635.1. NCBI lineage: Eukaryota > Metazoa > Arthropoda > Insecta > Diptera > Tachinidae > Panzeria > Panzeria rudis. Next base: position 58,692,371 of record OY101451.1, read on the forward strand.
GCTTGGAAACGAGTACAATCTAAAGATAGTGATTTCAAAGAACGAGCACACGCTTGGCTCGTGACGAACGCTATGAAATCAAAAGTTAAGTTGGGGTTAGGTATGAATCACATCAAAACTCGTAAATCCAGAAAATCACAGAAGAAAAAATGTAAAAAGAGAAAAGCATGTGATAGAAAATTGTTTTCAACAACTGTTAAAAATACTCTAAAACTCTTGAGAAACGAAAAACCAAACAATTTAAATGCCGCTGTTAAAATTGCGCGAAAAGCCGTTACTTCAGACTTTAAAGGGAAGAAGAGAGCTAATATCGCAATACCGAGAGTTATACCAATGCCGAAAATTGGTGGATTTCTTCCAATTATTCCAATCCTAACAGCTTTGTCAGCACTTGGAGGTTTGGCTACAGGTGGGTCAGCTAATTATTAAGGCTGTTAATGATATAAAAAATGGAAAAGAACAACTAGCAGAGGCTACTCGACATAATAAACACATGGAATCAATTGCTATGGGAAGAGGTTTGTATCTTAAACCATATAGATCTGGATATGGTCTGTACTATAAACCAGCTTCAAAAAACTTTTAGATAAGCTACCCAATCGACCATTAACTGATATAGATTTGATGAAATATGGCAAACAACTAAGTAAATTTAGAGGAGTTTTTATGCGTGACCGTTTACCTAAAAAACCATTACTTCAAGAATGTGGTATTGTTAATTTAGATAATTTTCAGGGTCCTGGAACTCATTGGGTAGCTTATTATAAAAATCGCAACTATAAAGAATATTTTGATAGCTTTGGAAACTTACAACCTCCAATTGAAGTAGTTAATTATTTAAAGAGACCTATTGAATATAATTATGAGCGAAAACAAAACTTTAATACATTTAATTGTGGTCACCTATGTCTAAATTTTTTATTCAATAAATATAATTTGAAATAAATAAAACACAAATAGTTATATTTTTTATATTTAAACATAAATACATAATTTAAATTTTATTAATCTTTATATATTTTACAACTGAATTCAAACGGGTATTGTATGAAAAAAATTTTTTTTTTAAATAGATTTGATAAATATATAATAAATATTATACACATGTGGGAGGGGGTGTTATCGAAGCATTCCACAACTGTAACGGGACCCCTTTTGGACTCCCCTCCTTTCGTGTCACAGTAGTTGTTTGTTCAGTCCACCATTGTGGATAGACCTACCAATCCCTGAGACACGTGCTAATACCAGCGTTTGCTCTGGACTTTAGTGATTTCTGGAAGTCAAATTGTAATTATCGACTTCCATTTTCATCACCGGTGTCCATAGTAATTGCTAGCATATGACATAGACTGACGTGTCCACCCATAGACTGACGAGTCCACCCATATAGCCTTTACAACTAATATGTATCGACCCGGTGGTTCTCAGTCTAACTCATGTGCTAACCAAAGCTAAAAAGAAATAAAAATATAAAAAATTAACAATCAATTTCCATTAATAAATTATCGTCAGCAGAATCATTCATAAATTGGTCTATAAAATCAAGTGAACTTTGATTGTTTATATGATCGATTTCCATTAGAAAATCGTCATTGCTATCGTTTATAAATAATTCTTGATAATGCCCCCAAGCAAGGGTATTTACACTATTATTGCACACGTATCTTTTGTTGTCTAAATAACTTAAAGATACCTTATTTATTAAAGACGTATGTAAAACATGTAGTTTTGACTTAAAAGTATACATACTTCTATAATAGACTTTCTTATTATAAAGACAGTTTTTGTAATCTAATAAACTTAAATTTCTAGATACATTACTTTTTATACCCTTTGCTTTTTTTACTTCATTCATATCTTCCATTTTGTATGAGTACATTTTCGCTCTCAACCCCACAAATTCCTTCATTACCCTACCATTATTTTCATCCTTCATCATACCTAATATTTTTTTATTTTTTTGTGGAATACCAAATTTATTATTCAGTTCATAATCTGATGTATCAAACTTTGCATCAATATCGTTTATTATATCTTTATAAAAATCATCAGTTTCGATTGTGTATATGAACGAATCTGTATCCATATAATTCAGCTCTGCTTTGATATTGTATTTTTGTAGTATATAACCATAATGGAAGTTGTACATCTTCCACTTTGAAAGTTCTAGTATTGTAAATCCTAAATAAATTGGTGTATTATAAAACGAATAACTTCTGTTTAGCTCCACAGCTATCATATTTTCCTTAAATATGCTGAATGAATGAAATTCTGGTTTGGCAATAAGGACACGAGCACCCATTTTCCTACCCACGCTTTCCCACTCATTAACAATTTTGACATTCTTACGCTTGTCAACGTTTTCCATTGTTTTACCGTATACGGCATTATTTAATAATTTGAAGAAATTTTTTTCAAACGTGTTTTGGGCGTTAGTTCTATGTAAATTATTTAATGAAATATATGGCTTTAACCAAGCTGATTGCTTAAATTTCAAAATTCGATGAATTTTTACTAACTTTAAACCATGTTTTAAACATTGTTGTAAATTTTTATAATATATTACATATCCATATTTATTATTTAAATCAACAATTAATTTCTTTTCTTTAGAATTTGGAGGATTTTTATTTTCACTACAAAAAGGTAAATTATTATGAATATCATGAATTTGTATTGGATACAACAAATCAACTTCTAATATATATCCAGTAGCTGAGTCTTCTGGTATACTATCCAAACAAAAGCTTTCAATATCTGTTTCCCACTCAAAATTACCTTCTGGTAGAGCTTCAGATATTGCCCAACCATACAAATTATTTGCATCTAAATACATTAAATACTTAGATGGTAGATTCTCATTGTAATCATTCATGTATTTGTTGTTTGCTATAGAATGCCGTTGAGAGAACTGTACTATTCCTCCTCTTATCCCCTTTTGTATAAAATGAATCATTTCTATGTCTATCAACAACTCTAATTTAATATCTGTTATTTTTAACATCGCATCCCAAGAAAGTCCTGGGGCTGTATAGTAATGACAAGGGTCTAATTTATACATATTTTTGCTAATAAATCTAAAGTTTTCAAAAACATCAGTTAACAACAAAACATCAGTTTTCAAATACAATAGTAAATAATCTTCTAAAGTTGAACACTCAAACTTACTCCATACTTCTTTAGCATGGGCGTAATCTTCTTGGGAACAATTTGCATCAGTTAATTTATTATAAAAGCTCTCTATATTCGGCAAAGAAGTTTCTTTAAGTTTTTCTATAGTATTTCAATAGCTGTAGGGAAACACACCTTTTCTAATAAGCAAATTAAATTTTCTTTCGTTTTCTCCAAATATTGATTTTACTACTTTTAAATCTTGCTTGGCTAAATTTTCAACCAAATCATTTAAGCTTGCTGGAAAAATCTATATGAATCTAAAAATCGAATTTCAATGTTGGCACTATTCTCATCAGTTATAGTTTTAGAGAGAGATATAAAAGCTCTTTATTGAGTGGAATAATATTTATAGGGCCATCATTTATATTATTTAGCTCCTTCACAAATAAATGGCAGTCATAGCCAGAAAAATTGTGGAAAATTACTGGAATGAATTTTGGCACTTTGCTGCACACAAACTATGTGCAGCGCCTCTATATTTCCCACTCATATGACAATGATCCCTAACTTTTGAATCATCTAAAATAACTTTAGAACAAATGTGACATATATTGGTCGAATGGTAATCTAAATTTTCTTCTTCTGTTAGGGGTAGCATGGGTTTTACTATAGATAAATAATTATTACTTAAATATTTCACGTCTTTAATTAAACTCTCTATAAACAGTCTAGGTGAATCTGAACCTTTAAAGCTACATAACTTATTTAAATTGTTGTTGAAGCTACATTTTATGAAATATGAAATAGCATAGGGGACATGTCTATCAACTAATGTTGTTGAAGAAATATCACAACACGGAATGCAAGTTTGAATATTTTCAAATATGCATTCCGAATCTGCGTATACTACGAACGGTACATCTATACTATTACTATAATTACTAAATTCTATTGTAGACTTATCTGCTTGTGGTGTATATGAAATTTGTTTTTTACAATTTTGTCTGTGGATTACTAATTGTTGCTCATGGTGAAAATTCTGCAGGCAGTCATCACATAGGATAATGCTTCCATGATGAGCTGTCTGTTGAGCTCTAATAAATCTGAAAAACTAAAAAGAAATTTATAATTTTATTCGTAATCATAACACTTACCTTGATATATTTTTTATATAAACATAGTGTGAAACTATGTTCCCCTCAACTTTTTTCTGCATAAATAAAAGTTGGATATGTTTAGATTTTTTTCCTTTTGTTTTATAATAGGGTCCCACAATCAAGTCTTTTTCCATGTCATATCCAAAGACATTTACACTAATGTTCGGATTATTAGTTTCAAAAATTTCTATATTTTAGTGGCATAAGCCACAAAAATTTAAGCCAAAGCCGTTAAAGAAAATTAGTTGTTCATCAATGTTGACGCCATAACTGCTTGTTCTTTGAGAATTTCTATGGGTTGCTAAGGCTGATAGTATTGCCCATTTGAAGCAGAATTCATCATTGTTTTGTACATTTATGCATGCTTTTTTAACTTTATTTTATTTGGGAGAGGTATGAAACTGGAACCTTTTAGTGGTTGGTATCTATTTAGGTTTATATGAAGTTTTAAAAGTTGAACTAGTGTCCAACCACTATCCCGCTCTTGAAAGTCTTCCATTTTTGTTAATATTCTTTGAATATTATAACCATATTCATCGCAAAACTCTTCTATATGGAAAATTTCCTTCATTTTCGTTTGAAAATGTTTCACCTCTATTGGGGTATTTTCTAAATCGTTTACATTAAATTTAAGAGCATCATTAGCTTTTAAGAAGTTGTTAACTTCTCTCTTTAACGGTTCCTCAGCTTCCTTCATAAGCATCTCCGGTAGAAGACATTCTTCATTACTATTTTCATATGCTAGTGTTATAATCTTCTTTTTAAAAGCACTTTTTACCAGCCTTACAACGCTTTTTTTTAGCTCGAAGCATGAGATCTTTCATGCTCTCTGAAACTTGCCTCACATTGAAAAGCTCTTTGACATTCTGAGCATTCTAGCTTGGTTGCCATTCTTTCCATATTATCACAATTTTTTTGGAAATTCACTAAACACGTTTAAAAATAAATTTTTTAGTATTTTTTTTTGTTTTAAATGTATTTGTACGAAAGAAAGAATTATAACGACATTGTGAAATATGCGTTAACGGAAATAATACATATGTATATATAACAAAGATTAAACATATACAGTTCAAATAAAAATTACGCATATTCGTAATGATAAAAAATTATTATTAAAATTATTTTTACTAACCTGTTATGAATTCTAATAATAAAACACAAATTTAAAGTTTTTTTCTTTTTAAAAAAATCTTAATACGTTGAATAATAAAAAAGAACACAAATTTAAAATTTTCTATAAATTTTTGTACGTTAAATAATTTTACAGAAATCTTACTATGTTGAATAGTATCACAGAACTAGAATTTTGTTCGAAAAAATTGCTGATTTTATACTTTTCTAGAGGCACTACTACATACACTTATACTGTTAATCACCCTTGTTTGAAAATGTTCCATACAATTTTTACCTTAAGTAACAAACGCATCATAACACATTTATGGCCTCATAAAATATTGCAACTAAACATTGAAGTAGAAAAAATGTGTGTCCTTCAATAAAAGTCGACTTAATAGATTCTTGGAAAAAATGTGTGTCCTTCAATAAAAGTAGATTTAGTTAAAGCGCCCACACACTGCGACAAAAAATAAGTGAAAGCAGGCATATGCATGTCTTTCTATCTTAAGAAATTTTATTATCTTTCCGTACCCTTTTTTTTTTTTTTTTGCTGGAAAAAATGCTTGCCCTTCAATAAAAGTAGATTTAGTTAAAGCGCCCACACACTGCGTCAAAAAATAAGTGAAAGCTGGCATACGCAGGTTTTTCTTTCTTAAGAGTTTTTCCATACAACCAAATGTTTAAATTTTAATACCTTTTCATAGAAAGATTAAAAACAACAAATGAAATAAAATAGGAAATAATGCAAGATATTTTTAACCTTATTTCTTGCTCATGCATGTTTAAGTTTTCAATTAATTTTGAAATGTTCTATACATACTTTTTCCTAAAATATAAGCATACGCATGTCTTAAAATGAAATACATATAAAGCGAACAAAATGCAATCCTACGCATGTCTCAAAATAAAAATAAATATATAAAGCGAATAAAATGCAAGTCTACGCATGTGTAAAAATAAATACATAATCGGGATTCATTTCACATTACTACATATCTACATTTATTGTTTTATAATATACAGATTTACAACATTACAAAACTTGTTATGTTTATTAAAAAATTTAGCTGTAGTTTAGTTCGAATATTGCAGAACCATTTGGCGATTGTCGTCCTTTGTAAATAATTGTCCAAATTTTTTCATTCATATTGGCTAAGTAAGGGTCCTCTCTGTTTAAATATTTAACCATTCTTTGAGGTAGATAAAACCATTTATTGTTCTCCAAATATGCTATGACTTTGGATCCATATTGTGTAACCTTCCACTCAAATTTTAAAATTTTGTATGGTTCATTTAAGGGAATATCATCAATTTTCGTGTACTCCGATTTTATTCCTTGGGCTATGTTAATTAACTGTTGATAGATCTAAAAGCAATCAAAGAAAAACAATCATATAATATGTATAAATATTTGCGTATTTTTTTCTACAGCATCAATATAATAAATAAAAAAATTTTTGTTTTTAATATATTATAAAACTGTATACTTACCATTTTGTTTAATGCGATTTAAAGCAGCTTTTGTTTAATGTGATTTCAAGTAACTGTGAAGAACAATAATAAACAAAAAAATCTGAACGTTCTTTTATATCAATTTGTGCTGGATAGTAAAACTCTTATTTAAGGTTAAAAACTACTCAAATGAGAATCTCATTGACATTGTGGGAAAAAATATCTCATTTGAATTCCTCTTTATTGAAAGACCATACACATAGGAAAATATATGAATGCATGTGTAACAGAATGATCATAATGTATTTATCAGAATGAGAATATTTTTCTCATTATATGACTCAGTATCTCTATACGTGTATTTTTTTCCCATAAGGAGGTCCAATCTAATTGGATGTGCCAAATCTAATTGGATGTGCCAGAATGCCCATATGTGCATTTTCCCCATAAGGAAGCCAAATCTAATTGGATGTGCCAGAATGCCCATATGTGCATTTTCCCCATAAGGAGGCCAAATCTAATTGGATTCTAATTGGTGTGCCAGAATTCCCACAAATATACTACTATGCTGTATTCATGATTCAGGATGCTGCAACTAAAAAAATTGTATTTTTAAAATTTCGTCACCAAATCTCTATGTGGTATTCCTACAGATTCCTGAGTTATTAATATAATTTTTAAACGAAGTGGAAATATTAATAAAATTGTCAGTAACACCGGCACACAAAACAGAAGAAGTGGTCACTACATTTGACCGAAACCACTTGCCTACATGCATATTGACACATTGAATCAAAATCTGAGGTCCGTTGTTGTAAAATTCCCGAAAACTACAGTTTTTTGCAATTTACTCGAAATTTTGAAGCTGTATGACTTAATCGGACATCAAACTCGGAATCAGCGCGTCGAAATACATATAGATAAGTGGGTCCGCTCAGATGTACACCCCAGTTTTTTGTGCCAATATACCTGTGCACCGGTACTAAACAAGGGGATGTGTGTACATTTGACCAGACTCACTTATCTACATTTATGTTGATGCGTTGAATCTGCATCTGAGTTTAGTTTGGCTAACACGTGCTCAAATCTCAAGTAAATTGCGAAAAACAGTTACAGTTCTTGAAAAAACTGAATTTTGAGGGTGTACGAACCAAACGGACTTTAAATTAGGACTCAGCGCGTCATAATACATGTAGTTGAATGGTTCTGGTTAAATGTAGAGATCACTTTTTGTTTTTGTGTGTGCCGGTGTTAAAAATAATTGTATTTATATTTCTACTTTGTTTAAAAGTTTTATTAATAACTAAGCAACCTGTAAGTGTACCACATAGAGATGATGACATAGTGAACATTAATATATATTTTTGGGAAAATTTTAAAACTATAATTTTTTTTAGTTACATCATCATGAATCGTGGATTGTGTAAAAACCACTTCTATAATTGTGATAATTTTTAAGTTTTGTAGCCTGTAAAGCACTATTATAATACCTTTAAAATAAGTCATAAATCATTCGTCTAGCTTAAATATTAAAAATGTTATAACCAGTTATATGAAAGCAGTTTCAAGCAAATTTTTTATTTTATCATACATTAAACGCATCATAATTTGGGAACTACTGTAAATATTCCTCTAATGTTTTTGGAGAAATAACAGTTGTAGAAAACTTAGCTACCGTACTGAGTTTGGTTCGATTCGGAGGGGTCGGTCCCAAAATCTTGATTTTTTCCGTTTGTTTTATGTGGAATTAGTCTAATAGCTAATCCCGCGAAGTTATTCGGCTTACCTGCAGGATGTAGTTACAAAGTTTGTTAGTATATTCTATAATGTGTTTTCTTTTCTTTCATTGCGAACTTGCAAGGTGTTTCCTCATCAAAAATTTTCATCTTAACCCTACGTCTATACCTGATATATTTTTATCACGACAAAAGTCAAAGATTATATTGAAAAATAATTTGTTTTATGTTACCTGTTTTTCATATATGGAATTTGGAATTTGTCATGATAAAAATATATCAGGTATAGACGTAGGGTAAAGGGTTGTTAATATTTAGTAGGTTGTTCGGAAGTGCATTGAAAATGTTCGATAATGCGACAGGTTGCGTATTTTTTCCGTAGTTGTTTTTGTGGCGTTTCACTTTCTATCTTCCTTCTGCTTGGTATCTATTTAGGTTTATATGAAGTTTTAAAAGTTGAACTAGTGTCCAACCACTATCCCGCTCTTGAAAGTCTTCCATTTTTGTTAATATTCTTTGAATATTATAACCATATTCATCGCAAAACTCTTCTATATGGAAAATTTCCTTCATTTTCGTTTGAAAATGTTTCACCTCTATTGGGGTATTTTCTAAATCGTTTACATTAAATTTAAGAGCATCATTAGCTTTTAAGAAGTTGTTAACTTCTCTCTTTAACGGTTCCTCAGCTTCCTTCATAAGCATCTCCGGTAGAAGACATTCTTCATTACTATTTTCATATGCTAGTGTTATAATCTTCTTTTTAAAAGCACTTTTTACCAGCCTTACAACGCTTTTTTTTAGCTCGAAGCATGAGATCTTTCATGCTCTCTGAAACTTGCCTCACATTGAAAAGCTCTTTGACATTCTGAGCATTCTAGCTTGGTTGCCATTCTTTCCATATTATCACAATTTTTTTGGAAATTCACTAAACACGTTTAAAAATAAATTTTTTAGTATTTTTTTTTGTTTTAAATGTATTTGTACGAAAGAAAGAATTATAACGACATTGTGAAATATGCGTTAACGGAAATAATACATATGTATATATAACAAAGATTAAACATATACAGTTCAAATAAAAATTACGCATATTCGTAATGATAAAAAATTATTATTAAAATTATTTTTACTAACCTGTTATGAATTCTAATAATAAAACACAAATTTAAAGTTTTTTTCTTTTTAAAAAAATCTTAATACGTTGAATAATAAAAAAGAACACAAATTTAAAATTTTCTATAAATTTTTGTACGTTAAATAATTTTACAGAAATCTTACTATGTTGAATAGTATCACAGAACTAGAATTTTGTTCGAAAAAATTGCTGATTTTATACTTTTCTAGAGGCACTACTACATACACTTATACTGTTAATCACCCTTGTTTGAAAATGTTCCATACAATTTTTACCTTAAGTAACAAACGCATCATAACACATTTATGGCCTCATAAAATATTGCAACTAAACATTGAAGTAGAAAAAATGTGTGTCCTTCAATAAAAGTCGACTTAATAGATTCTTGGAAAAAATGTGTGTCCTTCAATAAAAGTAGATTTAGTTAAAGCGCCCACACACTGCGACAAAAAATAAGTGAAAGCAGGCATATGCATGTCTTTCTATCTTAAGAAATTTTATTATCTTTCCGTACCCTTTTTTTTTTTTTTTTTGCTGGAAAAAATGCTTGCCCTTCAATAAAAGTAGATTTAGTTAAAGCGCCCACACACTGCGTCAAAAAATAAGTGAAAGCTGGCATACGCAGGTTTTTCTTTCTTAAGAGTTTTTCCATACAACCAAATGTTTAAATTTTAATACCTTTTCATAGAAAGATTAAAAACAACAAATGAAATAAAATAGGAAATAATGCAAGATATTTTTAACCTTATTTCTTGCTCATGCATGTTTAAGTTTTCAATTAATTTTGAAATGTTCTATACATACTTTTTCCTAAAATATAAGCATACGCATGTCTTAAAATGAAATACATATAAAGCGAACAAAATGCAATCCTACGCATGTCTCAAAATAAAAATAAATATATAAAGCGAATAAAATGCAAGTCTACGCATGTGTAAAAATAAATACATAATCGGGATTCATTTCACATTACTACATATCTACATTTATTGTTTTATAATATACAGATTTACAACATTACAAAACTTGTTATGTTTATTAAAAAATTTAGCTGTAGTTTAGTTCGAATATTGCAGAACCATTTGGCGATTGTCGTCCTTTGTAAATAATTGTCCAAATTTTTTCATTCATATTGGCTAAGTAAGGGTCCTCTCTGTTTAAATATTTAACCATTCTTTGAGGTAGATAAAACCATTTATTGTTCTCCAAATATGCTATGACTTTGGATCCATATTGTGTAACCTTCCACTCAAATTTTAAAATTTTGTATGGTTCATTTAAGGGAATATCATCAATTTTCGTGTACTCCGATTTTATTCCTTGGGCTATGTTAATTAACTGTTGATAGATCTAAAAGCAATCAAAGAAAAACAATCATATAATATGTATAAATATTTGCGTATTTTTTTCTACAGCATCAATATAATAAATAAAAAAATTTTTGTTTTTAATATATTATAAAACTGTATACTTACCATTTTGTTTAATGCGATTTAAAGCAGCTTTTGTTTAATGTGATTTCAAGTAACTGTGAAGAACAATAATAAACAAAAAAATCTGAACGTTCTTTTATATCAATTTGTGCTGGATAGTAAAACTCTTATTTAAGGTTAAAAACTACTCAAATGAGAATCTCATTGACATTGTGGGAAAAAATATCTCATTTGAATTCCTCTTTATTGAAAGACCATACACATAGGAAAATATATGAATGCATGTGTAACAGAATGATCATAATGTATTTATCAGAATGAGAATATTTTTCTCATTATATGACTCAGTATCTCTATACGTGTATTTTTTTCCCATAAGGAGGTCCAATCTAATTGGATGTGCCAAATCTAATTGGATGTGCCAGAATGCCCATATGTGCATTTTCCCCATAAGGAAGCCAAATCTAATTGGATGTGCCAGAATGCCCATATGTGCATTTTCCCCATAAGGAGGCCAAATCTAATTGGATTCTAATTGGTGTGCCAGAATTCCCACAAATATACTACTATGCTGTATTCATGATTCAGGATGCTGCAACTAAAAAAATTGTATTTTTAAAATTTCGTCACCAAATCTCTATGTGGTATTCCTACAGATTCCTGAGTTATTAATATAATTTTTAAACGAAGTGGAAATATTAATAAAATTGTCAGTAACACCGGCACACAAAACAGAAGAAGTGGTCACTACATTTGACCGAAACCACTTGCCTACATGCATATTGACACATTGAATCAAAATCTGAGGTCCGTTGTTGTAAAATTCCCGAAAACTACAGTTTTTTGCAATTTACTCGAAATTTTGAAGCTGTATGACTTAATCGGACATCAAACTCGGAATCAGCGCGTCGAAATACATATAGATAAGTGGGTCCGCTCAGATGTACACCCCAGTTTTTTGTGCCAATATACCTGTGCACCGGTACTAAACAAGGGGATGTGTGTACATTTGACCAGACTCACTTATCTACATTTATGTTGATGCGTTGAATCTGCATCTGAGTTTAGTTTGGCTAACACGTGCTCAAATCTCAAGTAAATTGCGAAAAACAGGTACAGTTCTTGAAAAAACTGAATTTTGAGGGTGTACGAACCAAACGGACTTTAAATTAGGACTCAGCGCGTCATAATACATGTAGTTGAATGGTTCTGGTTAAATGTAGAGATCACTTTTTGTTTTTGTGTGTGCCGGTGTTAAAAATAATTGTATTTATATTTCTACTTTGTTTAAAAGTTTTATTAATAACTAAGCAACCTGTAAGTGTACCACATAGAGATGATGACATAGTGAACATTAATATATATTTTTGGGAAAATTTTAAAACTATAATTTTTTTTAGTTACATCATCATGAATCGTGGATTGTGTAAAAACCACTTCTATAATTGTGATAATTTTTAAGTTTTGTAGCCTGTAAAGCACTATTATAATACCTTTAAAATAAGTCATAAATCATTCGTCTAGCTTAAATATTAAAAATGTTATAACCAGTTATATGAAAGCAGTTTCAAGCAAATTTTTTATTTTATCATACATTAAACGCATCATAATTTGGGAACTACTGTAAATATTCCTCTAATGTTTTTGGAGAAATAACAGTTGTAGAAAACTTAGCTACCGTACTGAGTTTGGTTCGATTCGGAGGGGTCGGTCCCAAAATCTTGATTTTTTCCGTTTGTTTTATGTGGAATTAGTCTAATAGCTAATCCCGCGAAGTTATTCGGCTTACCTGCAGGATGTAGTTACAAAGTTTGTTAGTATATTCTATAATGTGTTTTCTTTTCTTTCATTGCGAACTTGCAAGGTGTTTCCTCATCAAAAATTTTCATCTTAACCCTACGTCTATACCTGATATATTTTTATCACGACAAAAGTCAAAGATTATATTGAAAAATAATTTGTTTTATGTTACCTGTTTTTCATATATGGAATTTGGCATTTGTCATGATAAAAATATATCAGGTATAGACGTAGGGTCAAGGGTTGTTAATATTTAGTAGGTTGTTCGGAAGTGCATTGAAAATGTTCGATAATGCGACAGGTTGCGTATTTTTTCCGTAGTTGTTTTTGTGGCGTTTCACTTTCTATCTTCCTTCTGCTCGTCGTCTAGTGTGGTAAACGTGATTAATAGGCATGAGGAAACGCTAATCGCTATAAAACTCATTGATGAGTGCGGTGTAAAAAAGGCTTTTAATGTTGAGTACTTGTAGAATACTGGCGATGTTGTTACTAATAGTATTTCTACAATTTTTAGTTCTGCTATTGTTGCCGGACGTATTTTGTTGTGTATTGCTACTGTCTGTGCTATAGTATCTGTTATTTGTTTAATGTTGATAATGTTGGGCTGTGCACTGGAGTTAATGTTGTTATGAAATGTATTGTTTGCATTTCTGTTGATGTTATGTGAAGGTGAGGTTGTATAGGCAGCTTCCGCTCTCTTGAGTCCATAGTTGGTCCCTTTGTGTTATGTGTATAGGGAGTGTAGTTTGCGGAGTTGTTGTTAACCGTGTATTGTGGTGCGTTGCTGTTGTTCGCAGATAAGGTATTGATAGAGCGTATATTTGTTTTGTTTATGTTGTCGGAGCTGAAATTATTATTTGTTACGCTGCGATTGTAGTTGGAGTCTTTGTTGGTGCTGGTGTTTCTGATGTTACCATATATAAGTTCAAATTAGAGTTGTTGGGTGTTTTGTTGTTGAATTTTTAAGAGGATTTTTAAAATTTGGTTTTGCGTTTGTTGTAATGATTTGCAGTACGTTGAGCTTCCCCATATATGTGTAAGACATTTAAAGTTTTCGTCTCTATAGTAGTTGTAGCATACATCCTTCCCCATAATTCATTCATACATTTTTTGTGGATCAGGCTATTCGTTTGGAAGATATGATTTTTCCGCTGCTAGATTGACCTTTTTCCCAATGTGAAGCGGCTGGAAGTAATTTGCTTAAATCTACTTGATATAAAGTCGGTGGAAAAATAATCTCAAGAGGCCCACCCATTACACAATTTTATTGCACATAGTATTGTGCATATTATTGTCGTTTTGACCTATTCTATAAAATAAATTCCACAATACTTTCAAACAAAATATTGCACCATTTTCCTGACGGTGAAAAAGAAAACATAACAATGAACAATGTTGCCAGCACATTTTCTTTATTGTGCAACAAAAATCAAAAGCCTTTTGATTATGGCCAATATATTGTGCAACCTTGTAATATGGCATACACATTAGCGATATTATTGTGCAATATGAAAAATTGCACAATTATATTACAAGTGTGTAGGGCGCTTAATAGTATGTATATAGTAGTGATGGTCAAATGACAAAAATGTATCGATATATATCGTATCGATATTTTTGAACAGTATGGATATATATTTTCTTAAAACATCGATATATCGAAACGTATTTAAATAAAAATAGAAAATTCAAGAAAAACAAAGCAAGAATTAAAAAAGTTGTCAGCTCGCCATATTAAAAAATAAATTACAAAATTTTAAATGGCATCAAAAAAGTTACTAGCGTATCATCTCACACTTATTTGCTAGTTAAACCAGTACTCATCGGATATGTTCATCAGGAGCCCTCTTTGCTTTATGTGTTCCCAGGTCAATCTGATTCTTTGATCAGGGACTACTAAATTTACAGCAGAAGCGAGTCTTTTGGGCGATACTGAAGAAGCCTGGCTTATCAACAATTTTAAAGCATCTTCTTCAGTCTAATTGTCGAATTTTTATGTTCTCATAAGTTGCAAATAAACTTGCTTTTTAGGTGTGTAGCCAAATTTTTGTGTTTTCACACGTGTTGTATGTCTACCACACAAGTTACAAGAAGTGGGTTCGGTATATATATATATTTTTGTAATTTCCACACAGAAGACATATATATTTACACGAACCAACGTCTATCATACCCAAACCACATTTAAAAATTTGCTTGTAGTATATCCGTATTGACTGTTATTATGAATAAGCTCTTTTTCCTCGCGTCAGTTTGAAAAACACATGATGCATGCACTGATGCCATTTTCGTAGTTATACAGCTAAAAAACGGCTAAAATTTATAAAGCTCTTAAAAATATGGAAAACGATACTCGAAAATAAGAATCGGCGATATATATCAGTCTTTTTTTTTTTAAATATCGATATTTTGATATATCGATATATTTTGCCCATCCCTAGTATGTAGTTTGACATTTAAAATGACTAATATATTCCTTAGTCAACGTTTAGACGATGCAAGTCTTATTGATTAGCTTCTTATTCAGCTGCGAGAAAGTGAACACAACTTTCTCTCTCGCTGTCGCAGCTGAATAAGAAGCTGATCACTAATGTGTTGTTTCCATAATGCAAACAAGCACTTCTTTTCTAAAATTTTTATGGATGTCACTCAAAAAACTGAGTGCTTTTCATATAAATTTTAGACAAGCAGTGCTTGTTTGCATTGTGGAAACAACACATTAATGTAATTTTTTTTCAATTGGCAATTACTATTGATGGATGACCCAGGGATGAAGCTTGTAATTTTAAAAGCAACGCAGGGTTGCATAGATAAATCCACTTCGAAAAATTATATTGTCGGCAACTACTTTGAGGTGATTTAGCCGTATGCAAAATGTATGGTATATCTACTATAAATAAACATGATTTGCTCAAATCACCTTGATTTGGCGATGGAAATATGCTATTATGATATCTATATATTCGTCTTAATACTTAAGTGTTCTTATAAATGTTTTTGAAAAATAAAAATGGCGGGTGTTTGGCGAAAAGTATTAATAGTTAAAAAAATTACCAAACCTATCGAATGGGGTATCAAAGTAAGGGAAATTAAAAGGGAATTACAAAAATATGTATGTTACAAAAAGTCCGACTGCGTAAAAAGTGAACTATTAACAAAAAGTAAAAAATAAAATATTTATTTGAAAAGCAAAAAACGCGACAGCATACAAAACTAAAAAGAAAATACTCAGTGCAGTAGCGCGTAACAGTAGCGTCTTTTACAGTCGGGAAGCTTTAAGAATCAAATCTTCTTAATAATCGCTCCTGGAAGTAAAAGTTGCTATGTTCCACACTACTGGGCTTGTTATTTTCTTTTTAGTTTTTATATTCTGCCGGGTTTTCTATATATAATTTTATTTTTATTGTTATATTCATCTGCTCTTTTCGTACTTTTTAATAGCGATTCAACATTATGTCAGATTTAAAAAATGTTGTTAACAAGAAGACACATAATCGTATAATCGTAAGTGTAAACAATTTAATAAGTTGACAATATAAGTATACGTTTACAATGTGCGATTTTTGTCGCTGTAATTTGACTAATTTCTGCTTTAAAACTGCATTTGCGTTTACATTGTGCAATTTTTACAATTTGCACATGTATGTGTGCACACAGTTTATATCGGTTTCATATTACGAATGAGAGAACAAAATGAATTACAAAGAGTACATGTATACGTGTACTTCTCTAAATTCCTCTCACCACTCTCGCCAACAAAACAAGAATTGCATCGACAAAAATCGCACATTATAAACGCATATTTACAACTGTCGTTATTTCCAAAGAAATTAAATTATTTTGGCTTGAATTCGGTTTTGATTTAATTTTTCAATTAAATTATAATTTTATTAGAGATAAATGTGAAGATGTAGACAAAGAAAATTTTGACTGCAGGGATGATTGATCTGACATGTTTCGATAGCTCCTGCTAGTCGACGTTTAGATGATGCAAGTCTTATTGATCAGCTTCTTATTCAGCTGTGAGAAAGACAGAGAAATGAACTCACATATCTCTCTTTTTCTCACAGCTGAATAAGAAGCTGATCAATAAGACTTGCATAGTGTAAACTGGCACTTAATCTCGTCAGAGCTCTTTTCCGCGTAGACCACTCGACCAAAGTCGGTGGTTTGCATTCAAGAGTTGAATATCATCTACCCTTAATCAATTCATACCGTCACTCTTAGAGCTGTATTTCATTTGATACTCAAGTCAAAATAATTAAAAATCTGAAATTTTATTATTTCTGCTTACTTTTATTAAGAGTGAAACTTTGGAATATTCAAATCAGATTAGCAGAACGCATCAGTGCTAGTGATTCCGACAGATCGCTACACCGTCTCATCAGCGTTCTTGTTCACTTTTACCACTTATAAAGGTGGATGCTCTTTACAAAGAAACATCAGGTATTTAACTAATTTTTATCAGCAAATAGAATATAAGACTTTTTACCCGACTACGGCAAAAGGAGGGGTATGTGTTAAGCGTGTTTGTGTATATGGGTGTTCATCTGTTCCCTCATAACTTCTAAACTACTTATCATAATATGAGACATATGGCATCGTTGCAAGCGTCTTCAACGTCCGTTGGTTATAGGCTATGTAATGTCACATTAAATTGAGTTTTGGCGCCCCCTATACGACATAAAATCAGGACGAAATAAATAAAAATATTTTAGTAATGTTGTGTTGGGTATCAAATGAAAGAACTTTATCAGCACATTTTAAAAATATATACATATGTAAGAAGGTTATTTTTTTAAATAAAAAGAACTATGTTTTTTTTAATATTTTATATAAAAGATAATTCATTTATTTATTTCGAATATGTAATATTCTTTGCACTAAATTTAAGGATTTTAGGTTTAAATTATTTTAATTTAATTTGGATGTAAGTAGATTTAATTATTTAGTTTAATGTTGATGTATGCAAGTAGCTTTAATTATTGAGTTTAATTTGGTAACAACTTTTAGGATTTTTCAATTTCACAACTTTTTAGAACAACTTTTAATTAACGACTTCTAATTAACCACTTTTAATTAACAACTTTTAGAAAAAATCTCTTGACACAACTTTCAATAGGTACATACTTCAACTGACTGACTTTACATTTCTTAATTCGCTGGTTTGATTCTTTGTCGTCTTTCTATTCTGGTTCTTACTTACACGATGACCACTTTGCTAATACTATTTATACAGTATACCCTTTACATATACATATATTCTTAAGTTTTGCACTTTGCGGTTATTTGCTAAACCGATTTGTAAGTGGCTATGTGGTGGTATTTTCATCTGTTCCCTAATAACTTCTAAACTACTTACCATAATTTGAGAAATGTGGTATGGTTTGAAGCGTTTAACTGCCCGCTGGTTACCTATAGGATATGTGACGTCACATTAAATTGTGTTTAGTTATCAATATGCGACATAAAGTCATGACGTAAAAAATCAAATATTTTAATGATGTTGTGTTGGGTATCAAATGAAAGGGTTTGATAATCTCATTTCAAAAATATATATATTCTTAAGTTTTGCTCGCTGCGGTTATGTGTTAAACCAGTTTGTATGTGGTTATATGGTGGTAACTTCTAACCTACTTATCATAAATTTAGAAATGTGGTATCGTTTGAAGCGCCTTGACTACCCGCTGGTTATAGAATATGTGATGTCACACTAAATTGACTTGGGTGCCCTCTATACGACATAGTCATGACGAAAAAAAAATTTAACAATATTGTGATGGATATCAAATGAAAGGGCTTGATTTTGATTAACTCATTTCAACAATATATAAATTGATAAATTTTACCCGCTGACGTTAGGTGTTTAGCCTGTATGTATATATGTTCATCTGTTCCCCCATAACTTCTAAAACAATTGTCATAATCTAGTAAATAGGATATAACTGCAAGCATCGTGATCGTCCACTGGTCATGTGCTGTGGACGTCACACTAAATTGCGTTTGGCGCCCTCTATAGGACATAAAGTCACGACGAAAATATAAAAAATATATAATAATGTCATATTGGGTTTCAAACAAAAGGTCTTAATTGAGGGGCTTAAAAGGAAAGGGGTACAAGTGCAAAAAAAATCTCTGAGTAACTAAACTTTAAATTTGTTTGTTCCCATGCATTTTCATGCATAATATTTTTAGTTTTTAGCACATACCGCCTCTTGAGGAAATCGTACAGGTCTTAATTTTTGTAGAGTAATATATATTTGTATGAAGTACTGATTCCTGCATATAGCTATTTTTTTATTTTTTGCCACTTGTACCCCTATACTTTTCACTCCCTTAATTAGCACATTAAAAAAAAAATAATAATAATATATATATATATATATATATATATATATATATATATATATATATATATATATATATATATATATATATATATATATATATATATATATATATATATATATATATATATATATATATATATATATATATATATATATATATATATATATATATATTGTTACGTTTTTAGTCCTTTACATAAAAACGGTTTTATTATTTTCACAGGATTCGTTGAATTGCAATAAAATAAAACACGGATATTTATTTTACAAATAAATTCTCAGTAACACTTTATTTATTACTTTAAAAACACGTACAACTAAACGCGATGTACACACTAACTATTCTTGGCGATGTTTACTCGTCTAAGTTTAAAAACACACTTCTCCATGTCGTCTGGCAGCCTCCCCTTATATAGTAAATTATAAAACCTTCTGGTAACTTCGCTAACTTTCTGGAATGTAGTTGTCTCTTTTTATCTTTAAGTATACGGCATGATCATTTGGTCTTGCTATAGTGTAGTGTATGTGCGTGTGTAGATGCATGAGATTTTTCTTCTGTTTGTTTATCTTCGCACACACACATACTCTAATGTTCGCAACTTAAGCAAATTATGCTGTCATCAAGTCTACATCTCTTGCAGTTTAAGTTTAATGTCACTGTTTGTAATTGCGATTAAGCAGTCTCGAATAGTCTTGAAAGTTCTAGCTACCGTTTCCTGAAGATTCCGGAAACTTCCATTTTCCGTTATTTTGAATTCTATTGGCAGTTGTCGAGTGATGCCAAGTTTAATTGTGGTACTTGGTTGCCAGGTTTTGATTTTATTACAGTGATTTAGGGGTATAAAGCAGATAATGATCGGGTTGTCAGTTTGTGTCGTTACATTTGAATCTGCATTTTCATTTCGTAACACTGCCGCCCACTTAAGCCTGTTCGTCCCGAATAGGCACACAATCACCTTTTCCATAGTGCGCCAGTCGTTCCAGGTGTACGATTTTCATTTTGGACCTTGGGCTGTTGTACTTCTGTATCCTATAGACGACATCGTTCAACCTTTTAATAACCTTATACGGTCCATCCCAATGAGTCTGCAATTTTGGAGACAATCCCTTCTTTCGTTGTGGGTTGTAAAGTAGAACCAATTGACCCTCATTGAATCCCTCAGAATTTGCAGCTCGGTCATATCTAGCCTTCATCTTGTCACTGGCCATTCTAATTCGGTTGCGTACAAATTCATGTAGCTCATTTAAATTTTCTTGCTCTTGGGAAGAGCTGGTGCCTTCTTCACTTGTTGGTGTAGGCTTAACGCCAAATTCCAAATCACCAGGCAATTTTAATTCCGTCCCGAAGACAATTTTAGCAGGTGTTCGTGATGTCGAGTCATGTACAGCTGACCTATAGGCCAACAAAAATTTGGGAATGTGCTCGTCCCAGTCCCTTTGATGCGCGCTTACCACTTTTCGCAGGTACTCCTCTAGAGTGCGATTAAATCTTTCTACCATGCCATCGGACTGTGGGTGCAGCGGCGTCGTTCTTGTTTTCTTTATCCCATATAATTCGCACATTTCCCGGAATATAGCAGACTCGAAGTTTCTACCTTGGTCAGAATGTAATTCTATTGGAACACCATAGCGACATACCCAGTTGTTGACAAATACATTCACAACTGTCCTTGCTTCTTGATTGGGTATGGCATATACTTCTGGCCATTTACTAAAATAGTCCATCACCACAAGAACATAGCGATTCCCGGCGTCGCTGACGGGAAAAGGACCTGCTATATCCATTGCTATCCGCTCAAATGGTGCACCTGAGTTGTACTGTTGCAGCTGTCCTCGACTTTTTCTTGCTGGTCCTTTTGCTGCGATGCACTGTGGGCAGTTTGCTATCCAGTCGGCTACGGCTTGTTGACACCCAACCCAATAAAAACGCTGTTTTAGCTTCTCCAGCGTTTTTGTCACTCCCAGATGACCGCCACTAGGACCATTGTGGAACTCGTGCAAAACCTTATTCACCTTGGAGGATGGCACAACTATTAGGTTGGAAGCCATTTTACCATCTGCACTTTCCCATACGCGGTACAAGCACCCGTTTATCAGCTTCAGGCTATTCCACTGAGCCCAATAAGATTTCACAAGTGGGCTTTCAGCTGATATTACATTGCGAGCAGGTCTTCTATTTTCCTCTTTGGCTGCTATAATTGTCGCCAATATGGTGTCGTTTCTCTGTGCCGCTGACCAGTCCTCATCGGAATCGATGTGCGTTAGCCGAACATCAATAACGCATTCCTTCTTTTCGGCCTTAACACAATGTCTGCACTCCAAGCTGCAGGGCCGTCGTGATAAAGCATCTGCATTGTTATGCTTTACGCCCCTTCTATGCTCTATGCTGAAGTCGTAGCTTTGAAGACGTTCAATCCAGCGCGCTAGCTGCCCTTCAGGATTTTTAAACTGCAACAGCCATCTCAATGCAGAATGGTCGGTCCTCAGCGTAAAGTGTTGGCCATACAGGTACTTATGGTAGTGTTTTATGCACTCCAACACTGCCAAAAGCTCACGTCGTGTCACACAGTAGTTTCTCTCAGGCTTTGAGAGTATACGGCTATAATAGCCTATCACTTTTTCTGTGCCATTGACAACTTGCGACAACACACCTCCTATGCCATAGCCGCTCGCATCGGTATCAAGCAAAAATTTCTCTCCAGCTATGGGGTAGGCTAGTACTGGTGACGTACTCAGTAAATCCTTTAGTGTCTGGAACGCATTCTCCTGCTGTTCGCCCCAGTGATACGGCCTCGACTTCTTGGTTAGCTCATGCAAGCTTGCAGCGACGTTGGCAAAATTTGGTACAAAGCGTCTGTAGTAGGTACAAAGGCCCAGAAAGCTGCGCAGTTCATGAAGATTTTTCGGACGAGGCCAGTCCTTTACTGCTCGTATTTTATCTTCATCCGTTGAAATTCCGTCTGCTGTAACTCGATGGCCCAAATACTTTACTTCTCTCTGGAACAATGCACATTTCTTCACGCTAAGTTTTAAACCAGCTGATGATATGCGTTGAAGAACCTCCGCCAAATTTTTGAGGTGCTCATCAAAAGTCTTTCCCATCACGACGATGTCATCAAGGTACACCAAGCAAGTCTTCCAGTGAAGTCCTTTCAGCACTCGTTCCATTAGGCGTTCAAAAGTAGCTGGAGCATTGCAGAGCCCGAATGGCATAACTTTAAACTGCCATAATCCATCGCTCGCGCTAAAAGCAGTTTTCTCCTTATCTTTCTCTGCAATCTCCACCTGCCAATATCCGCTTTGTAGGTCTAACGTGGAGAACCATTTCGTTCCAGCCAGCGTGTCTAAGGTGTCGTCAATTCTTGGTAGTGGATAACTGTCCTTCTTAGTAACGTCATTGAGCTTTCTGTAGTCAACGCAGAATCTCGTACTGCCATCCTTCTTTTTGACTAAGACAACGGGCGAACTCCAAGGACTTGAAGATGGCTCGATTACACCACTCCGCTCCATTTCATGAACAAGTTCTTTTACCTCATTCCGTTTTGCTAGGGGTACACTTCTGGGTGGCTGTTTGATCGGCCTCGCTTCGCCTGTATTTATTTCATGTTTCACTATTGCCGTTCTCCCTTGGCTTTGATCTTTCAAGGCGAAGACGCTGGTGTGCCTTTTTAGCAGCTGTTTAGCTTTATTTCTATCAGGAGCTGCTAATTCTGCTACCCATTTCCCCACGTGTTCTTCAAATTGTTCACGCTCTTTTGCGGACATATTGGCTGGTTCAGACTTTCGCTCGCAGTTTATTATTGCCTCTGGTGGAGTACATTGGCCTATAGCAGAATTTCCGCTGACGACTTTTTTGTTGCCTGATAAATTAAGTACTCTTATAGGGATCTTTCCTCCTTTGCAAGTTTTTACGAGGGCTTTTGCTGTTAATAGCTCGCTCTTAATTTCTGTTGGTTCTACTACCCACAACCGATTGTCCTCACAATCTCCCTCCATGCGTGCCCATATTACTGATTCAGACTGCGGTGGTATCGTCTGGTTTTCAATAGCAACTAGTTTCCTTACGTGCGTTTGATTGTCATATCCAACATCAAGCGGTATTTCAACATTACGCCAAATCATCACTTGTTGCCCCATATGCAGGTTGATGCCATGGTTTATCATAAAATCGGCTCCAATAATAACCTCGTCAACAATATCGGCAACGATAAACACATGTTTCACGCTTATATTGGCTATAGTCACCTTCGCTTCAGTCTTACCGTAGACAGTGGCAGGCTCCCCAGTAGCTGTACGTAGTCTTATATTCCTTAAAGGTTCACACTTCCCCTTCACTATATCGGGCCTGATTATTGACTGCGACGCTCCTGTGTCTATGGTGAAGATGTGCTTTTCGCCGTTGATGTATCCACATGCAGTAAGGTTGCTATTTTTCTGCTGCATTACTGATATGGAGATTGTGGGGCCGTCGTTTGTGGGAGCTAGCTCTTGCCCCTTAGTGCTAGCTCGTTTTAGTTTAACGGGGACTCTTGTGTTGTTTGTTGGTTCACCCGTTTACTATTCCTTGGTGGCGAAACAGATCTGGCTCTTTTTCTTGGCGCCTTGCAGTTGCGCTGGAAGTGGCCAATTTTGCCGCAGTTATAACACTTAGCTTTTACTTTGCCGTCCTTCTCCGCCAATGCTTGTCTCACTGCCTCCTTGATGCTAGAGACTAGATCACTCTCATTTTCGGCAATGACCTCCACGTTCCGCACCTTGCACACCTGTGGCTTCCAAATCACCCTAGCAGTCTCCTGAGCTAGTGCAAATGAAACCATTTCTGCGAATGTAGCCTTTTGTGTAGCACACACTGCAAGCTTGATGTCAGGATCACGGATGCCATTAACAAACGCCTCTGTTTTGACATGATCCAGGAATGGGTGGTTTTCACCTGGATACGTAAGCTGCACTAACCGCTCAATTTCCATTGCGAAATCTTGTAGAGACTCATTGGGCTTTTGTCCTCTACATCGCAATTCCATGCGGTATATATCTCGCTTATGTTCGCCACCATATTTCCGCTGCAGTGCCGCCATTATGTCATCAAAATTATTTCTGCAGCTCCCTGGTACGGTTTCAAGTACTTCTGCTGCGGCTCCTTTTAAGGCCAAAATCAGCTCTATGGCCTTTTCTTCACTGTTCCAACCATTTTTGCTGGCAACTGTTTCGAACTGGAACTTGAAGATGTTCAAAGGTGCGCTGCCATCGAAACAAGGCGTCTTTACTCTGCTGGAAGCCTCTGGAATAACTCTCACTGGCCCTCCTTGACACTGAAGATTAACAATTTTTGCTTCCAGTTCATGTAATTTCTCGTCCACATCTTTTACATGCACTTCGACGCCACCAATTTCTAGGCTATGAAGTTTATTCTCTAGTTCTGAGAGTTTCTCGTCAAATTTGATGACTTGTACCTCAATGCCATCTACTCTTCTATTTATGACCTCAGAAATTTCCACTAGCTTCTCATTTGTGGCCTTAGATATTTCCTGAACTTCAGCCTTAACTTCAGCTAGCAGTCGCTCGTTGTTAGCTCTAGATGTTTCTTGAACTTCAGCCAGCATTCTCTCATTGTTACCTCTAGATGTTTCTTTAACTTCTTGAAATTTTTCCATCATAGCGGCGAACATTGTGCTTAAATCCATGTTGCTTGTCGTGGCACGAGTACATACCTCTATTTCCTCTTTATCCTCAAATTCGTATGTCCCGATGTCGATGCCACGCTGCTTGAACTCATCTATCAGCCTCTTCTGAAGTTCCACTTTATTGCCTGTTGTTGGCAGTTCCAGCTTACTCAGCTCTTTTTTTAGCTGCTCAACTTTTAGCTCTTCAAACTTCATGGCTTCTATTTTTTTTAATGTCCTTTTGTAATTTTTATTTTAATTAATAATGTTTTTTTTTTTTTATTAATGTCCTTTTTATTATTATTAATGTCCTTTTTATTAATTAATAATGTCCTTTTTTTTATTAATTAATAATGTCCTTTTTATTTTATTTTGCAATCCCACTTCTGACACCAATTGTTACGTTTTTAGTCCTTTACATAAAAACGGTTTTATTATTTTCACAGGATTCGTTGAATTGCAATAAAATAAAACACGGATATTTATTTTACAAATAAATTCTCAGTAACACTTTATTTATTACTTTAAAAACACGTACAACTAAACGCGATGTACACACTAACTATTCTTGGCGATGTTTACTCGTCTAAGTTTAAAAACACACTTCTCCATGTCGTCTGGCAGCCTCCCCTTATATAGTAAATTATAAAACCTTCTGGTAACTTCGCTAACTTTCTGGAATGTAGTTGTCTCTTTTTATCTTTAAGTATACGGCATGATCATTTGGTCTTGCTATAGTGTAGTGTATGTGCGTGTGTAGATGCATGAGATTTTTCTTCTGTTTGTTTATCTTCGCACACACACATACTCTAATGTTCGCAACTTAAGCAAATTATGCTGTCATCAAGTCTACATCTCTTGCAGTTT